>QJPP01000025.1:0-204886 GCA_003996215.1 Jaltomata sinuosa
TTTCTGTTGGTTTTTTATTGTAGGTATTGTTTTAATGAACGATGTTTTCCATCATCTATAATGGGGGAGCACATAGAGCAATTTGTCTGTGTCTCTTTGCTTTTTCCTGTTTATCAGAACTTCTGATATTCAAAATTAATCTGATACAGCCTCATCATTATCAATGTTTTATCATTCTATCATAATAAGCAGCATGGTTGCAGACAATATGCTCATCTTAAATTTTCAGATACAAACAACTTCCTCGAGGCATTACACAATGTTGTGACTGGAATGCGAGATCCTGACCTACCTGTTCGTGTTGATTATGTTTTCAATTTATGTTCATCTGTTGAAGTCTGTAGAGGTAAACATATACTTGACATTTTGGTATCTTCATATAGGTTAATCCTGTTTACACTTCTCATCTGTTTGTATATGTAGATTTGAGTGAAATTCGACCCATTTTTCCCCAACTACTAGATGGTGTCATGGTACTCACAAAATCCTTTGTGTTTTATTGCTAATGAGAATCAACTGATTGTTATTTTGTTTAACAACCCTATTCATATCAATTACGTTCAGAAATTTTCCAACTTATGAATGAAGTCTGATGTGCCGCCATTCTACGGCACTTTTGACTCCTTTTACTAAGAATAATCGTGAGTTTTCAAGCAACCGTTGTCGTTTTTGATGTTTTTATGTTGTATTCGCAGGAAATATAGACAAGGATAAAAAGGAAGTAAAAATACGCAAGCTAAGTAACAAAGGTTGAGCTTGACGGAGGACCTGACAGACCGTCGCGTATGTGACGGACCGTCAGGAGAGCCACCAAACCTGGCAGCTGCTAAAGTAGCCACTGGATAGCGGCGACGGTTGGCGTGACGGCCCGTCACACCTTTGACGGACCGTCATCCAAGCCGTCAAGTTAGAGCTCAAGGAGATCCTACACTGGATAGCGGCGACGGTTTGCGTGACGGCCCGTCACACCTTTGACGGACCGTCAGCCAAGCCGTCAAGTGAGAGTTAAGGATGGCACCCACTGGATAGTGGCGACGGCTCAGAGTGACGACCCGTCGCAGTGGTGACGGCCCGTCAGGCGAACCGTCAACGCGACGCGGATTCCGAAAATCCTATTTTTGGACTTTATTTTCTGGACTACTATAAATACCCTGTGTTAGGTTTATTTTAATTCATTCATTACCCATTAGTCTTAGGATCATTTTGAGCGACTTTTGAGAGGAAGAAACACAACAAACACGTTTGTCTTCTTCTTCAATCTTGTTCTTCCATTGTTCTTGGGATCTTGGATTCTTGTTCTTGGATAAATTGAAGTTTGTGTTCATTATATTGTAAGATTCTTTTCGCTTTATTATGAATATAAATCTCTTCTCTTTTTCTAATAGCATGAGTAACTAACTTCCCACAATTAGGGTTGTGGGAGCCATGGCTAAAGTAACAATATAGATTCCGGGTAGCGTAGGGTTCTATCTTTATGTTGTCACGTGGTTAATCATTCAATTACTAATGTTTTCTGGTGGTTGCAAACATTAGAACATGCCTAGGTTTAATTTGCTTGAGTAAAGAGATTAAAACCGGGAAATTTGATTAACTACAAGGATTCGAGACTACCAACTCTCGTCTCATGATTAATGCTGTAACTAGATTAATCTACTTGATGTTTAGGATTGAAATCTAAAAGCACACCTTTTCAAGTTCGAGAGAATTGAAAAGGAAAGTTGTCTAATTGGTTGAGAAACGTTTAGACGATACCACAAGTTCAATCACATCGTGATATGCATATAGAGCGAACCCGGTTAAACCTTGAGTCGAAGTTGTTACGACGCCATGGTAAACACTTCCCTAGTTCACTCTCATATTGATTATTAATCGCACATTATTATTTGCTTTGGTTAATCTTGTTCACACAAACCCTCCCCCCCCCATTTACCGGAAACTATCGACTACTAGTTATTTAATTCACTATTGATTTAATTGGCACCTTATTCCCTGTGGGATCGACCCCAACCTTAGTTGGGTTCTATATTTGACAGCGACCGCTTACGCTTCGTATTTGGAGTCGTAATTTGGGCGTATCAAATTTTGGCGCCGTTGCCGGGGAATACGATTGTTTATTAAGTCTTGTGTGTTTATTTGACTCTTAGTCATATTTCCTGATTTTACTTTTATTTGTTGTTTTTGTTTATTACAGGGTACTGAGTAGTGCATGCCAAGTACCTGACGCTCGGGTGAACCAATATTACCCTACGACCCCGAGCTCGCAAGAACGCTAAAGCAAACCATGGCCGCACAACAGACGGAGGCAGCAAGGCTCGCTGCAGCACAGCAGGCTCAACAGGATCAGCATCACTTGAATGCTGAAGATTTAGAGGATGACACTGCATTAGACGGAGCTGGTGCTACGGGCGCCATTATTCTCCCTCCACTAGCGCCGGGGGCTAAGTTCAACATAACTAGCACAATGCTCCAGCTGTTGAACTTAAAGGGATTATTCCGAGGTACGGCTGGTGATGATCCAAACAGACACCTGATGAACTTTGTGGGTATCTGCAAGTCATTCGAATTGCCTGGTGTGAGTCAGACAGCGATTAGGCTCAGGTTGTTTCCGTTGTCTCTGTCTGATGAGGCAGCGCTATGGTTGACAGAGCTGACCCCCGACTCTATCGCAACTTGGGGAGAGTTGAAAGGAGCTTTCCTAGAAAGGTTCTTTCCTCCCTCTAGGATGATACAGTTGAGGGATGAGATTAGCAATTTTAGGCAGCAACCTCACGAAGCATTGCACGAGACCTGGCTGCGATTCAAGAAGAAGCTGACACAATACCCTAACCATCAGTTGAACGACGAGTTTTTGATGCAGACATTCTACAGGGCACTGAATTCGGCTATCAAGCCGACACTAGATAATGCAGCAGGTGGAGCGTTTATGGGTCTCACTTTCATCGATGCCACAGCTATTCTGGACCGGCTCACTAAAACCAACAGGGCCTGGCATACACGGGACACCGAGACGGCTGCTAGCACTCATACAGTCGGTATGTCTGCAGAACAGCGCAGGAGAGAGGAAGAGCGGGATCAAGATATGGCCCATTTGAAAACACAAATGGACCTACTGACAAAACATTTGCTGTCAGCAGATATGGAGAAAGTGAAAGTTGTGAGTTCCCAAAGTAGAGCAGCAGAGTTCGAGTCTGATGAGGAGGCAAATTATTTGGGGGGTTTCCAGGCCAATGGCCAGGGAAACCAAGGTCGGAACTATCAGAGGGACAACTACCATGAGAAAGCTGGCTACAGAGATCGTGATCAGGGGAACTGGAAAAATAACACTGATAGAGGTGGGTTGTACGTACCACCTGGTAATCGAGAAAGAACTAGTAATGAGACAGGGACGTCCAAATTAGAGAATATGATGGCAAAGATGTTGTTGAAGGTGGAATCTACTGACTCCGGAGTCAAGGAAATGAAATCTGAATTAACATCAATGAGTCAGTTAGTGAATTCTCATTCCACCGCAATCAAGCAGTTAGAGCAGCAAATGAGTCAAGTCTCGGCGTCTCTAAATCAAAGGAAAGCTGGAACATTGCCGAGTGACACCATTCAAAACTCGAGAAACGACGCGAATTGTATGACAATCACCACCAGAAGCGGTAACGCATTATCGGAAACACATCCGGTAATTCAGACCCAGAAAGATGTTGTAGCTGAGGATGATGAGTTAATAGATGCTGAAATTATGGTCGATGAGGGTGTGAAAGTGTCTGCTGAAAACCCCGGAGCGGAAGAAGATGCTACTCAAGTGCTCACAGATAAAAGCAAGGAGGTTGAAAAAAACTTCCAACTATGATGCCTCGGCCACCACCTCCTTTCCCACAGCGGCTGAAGAAGAAAGTGGAAGATAGAAAGTTCCTGAACTTCATGACCATGCTCAAACAGATATCAGTGAACATCCCTCTGGTGGATGCGCTTGAACAAATGCCCGGTTATGCCAAGTTCATGAAGGACTTGATCACAAAGAAGAGGTCGGTAAGTTTTGAACCGGAAGACAACCTCCACCATTGTAGCGCCATTTCATCAAGGTCGCTGGTCCAAAAGAAAGAAGACCCGGGTGCGTTCACTATTCCTTGCACCATAGGGGAGTTTAACTTTGCCAAGGCTCTTTGTGATTTGGGGGCTAGCATAAACTTGATGCCGTTAGCCATCTACCGGCAGTTGGGCTTAGGAGCCCCCAAACCGACGACTATGAGGTTATTGATGGCTGACAGATCGGTGAAACGCCCGGTCGGTATTTTGTATGATGTACTTGTGAAGGTGGGGAAGTTCATATTTCCGGCAGACTTCGTGATTTTGGACTGCGAAGTGGACTTCGAAGTCCCTATTATTTTGGGACGACCCTTCTTGGCAACCGAAAGAGTATTGGTCGATATGGAGAGCAACAAGTTGACTTTCAGGTTGAACGATGAGGTAGTGAAGTTTAATGTGTGCAGATCAATGAAGCAACCGAGGGACATGAATGTCGTCTCGGTTATTGATGTTGTTGCAAAATCTGATGTGATCGTTTCTGTTGAAGAGAGACTTGCTGTAGAGACATTGGCAGCAGTTATGATGAATTTCGATGATGATGGTGTCAAAGATTTTAAGGAAGTTGTGAATGCGGTGGTTGGAATGGGGTCATATGGTTACGCCCCAAAGAAATTGGATCTCAATTTAAAGAACAGACCAACACCTCCTGCAAAGCCTTCTATTAAGGAAGCGCCGATATTAGAGTTGAAAGAGTTGCCAGGCCATCTGAAGTATGCATTTCTAGGTGACAAAGATACCTTACCGGTAATCATCGCGACAGACCTTGTGCAATATCAAGTTGAAGCGTTATTATCCACTCTGAGGAGACACAAGAGAGCAATCGGCTGGACCATTGCAGATATTATTGGCATCCCACCAGGTATTTGTACTCATAAGATACAGCTAGAAGAAAATTGCACTCCCACCACCGAACACCAGCGGAGACTGAATCCGCCAATGCAAGAGGTGGTGAAGAAAGAGATCATCAAATGGCTCGATGCTGGAGTGGTTTACCCAATCTCTGATAGCAAATGGGTAAGCCCAGTGCAATGTGTTCCTAAGAAGGGAGGAATGACTGTGGTAGCAAATGACAAAAATGAGCTGATTCCATTAAGACCTGTCACGGGCTGGCGAGTCTGTATGGATTACCGGAAGCTAAACTCCTGTACTCTCCGTGATCATTTCCCCATGCCCTTTATGGATCAGATGCTGGATAGATTAGCTGGAAGAGGTTGGTATTGCTTTTTAGATGGATATTCGGGGTACAACCAAATATCTATAGCCCCGGAAGATCAGGAGAAGACCACGTTCACCTGTCCCTATGGTACGTTTGCTTTTAGACGCATGCCCTTTGGTCTTTGCAATGCTCCTGCAACCTTCCAAAGATGCATGATGTCTATCTTTTCTGATATGGTGGAGAACACATTGGAGGTCTTCATGGATGACTTTTCGGTAGTGGGTGATACATTTGATGATTGCTTGGCTAATCTGGGTCAGGCATTGCAAAGGTGTGAAGAGTCAAACCTCGTGCTGAATTGGGAGAAATGCCATTTCATGGTGAAAGAAGGCATTGTATTAGGGCACAAGATATCTATGAGAGGTCTAGAGGTGGATAGAGCCAAGATTGAAGTCATCGAGAAACTACCTCCACCCATTTCAGTAAAGGGTGTGAGGAGTTTTCTTGGTCATGCCGGTTTCTACCGAAGATTCATCAAAGATTTCTCTAAGGTTGCTACCCCATTGTGCAAGTTGCTTGAAAAGGAGGCGAAGTTTGTATTTGATGCTGAGTGCTTGAGGGCGTTTGAATGCCTGAAAGAAAAGCTAGTGGATGCTCCTATCATAATTGCCCCGGATTGGTCCAAACCGTTCGAAATAATGTGCGATGCAAGTGGTGTTGCATTCGGAGCTGTGCTGGGACAAAAGCGAGACAAACTTTTTCATCCCATTTATTATGCTAGTAAAGCATTAAATGGGGCGCAAAAGAACTACACAGTGACAGAACAGGAGCTGCTGGCGGTTGTATACGCTTTTGAGAAATTCAGAGCGTACTTACTTGGCACAAAAGTGGTGGTGCACACTGATCATGCAGCCTTGAGATATCTGATGACCAAAAAGGATGCAAAACCTCGACTAATCCGTTGGGTGCTATTGTTGCAGGAATTTGACTTTGAAGTCAAGGATCGAAAAGGGTGTGAGAACCAGGTAGCGGATCATCTGTCCAGGCTTGAGGGGAAAGAGAGCGGAATAGATGAACCGGAGATTGATGATGCATTCCCGGATGAGCAGGTGATGGCTGCGTCACGTGATATGGTGCCTTGGTACGCTGACTTCGCAAATTATGCAATGAGTGACATGATCCCGGAAGGTTTGAACTTCCACCAGAAAAAGAAGTTTCTCCATGATGCAAGTAAGTTTTTCTGGGATGAGCCGTATTTATTCCGGTTGTGTGCTGATAACATAGTGAGGAGATGTGTACCGGAAGCGGAAATGACAAGCATCTTGCAAGCTTGCCATTCGTCCCCAGTTGGAGGACATCATGCGAGTAATCGAACCGCCCGAAAAATCTTACTGTGTGGTTATTATTGGCCGACAATTCAGAAAGATTCATATGAATTTGCCAAGTTCTGTGATCAATGCCAACAAAGAGGAGCAATCTCTCGCCCACAAGAGCTACCCATGAACACTATTTTGGAGGTTGAATTGTTTGACGTATGGGGAATAGATTTCATGGGCCCTTTTGAAAGTTCTTATGGGAACCGCTACATCTTGGTAGCGGTGGATTATGTGTCAAAGTGGGTAGAGGCGGTTGCCTTAGCCGATAACGAAGGGAGAAGTGTGGTGGCGTTCTTAAAAAGAAACATCTTTGCTCGGTTTGGCACCCCTCGCACAATCATCAGTGATGGAGGTTCACATTTTTGTAATAAGGTGTTTCGGGCTACTCTAGCAAAATATGGAGTGAAGCAACACAAGGTAGCCACACCTTATCACCCCCAAACCAGTGGGCAAGTCGAGGTGTCGAACCGGGAGATTAAAGAGATCTTGGCTAAGTCTGTGAATGTGAACCAGCGAGATTGGGCGAGGAAGCTGGATGATGCACTCTGGGCGTACCGAACAGCGTTTAAGACGCCAATAGGTATGTCTCCTTACCAATTTATTTTTGGTAAAGCTTGTCACTTGCCCGTGGAACTTGAGCACAAGGCCCTTTGGGCGCTCAAAAA
The DNA here is from genome assembly GCA_003996215.1 of Jaltomata sinuosa. Classification (NCBI taxonomy): domain Eukaryota; kingdom Viridiplantae; phylum Streptophyta; class Magnoliopsida; order Solanales; family Solanaceae; genus Jaltomata; species Jaltomata sinuosa. Next base: position 7,275 of record QJPP01000025.1, read on the forward strand.
GTTAAATCTCAGTTGGAAAGAGGCATCGGAACTAAGGTTGGAACAATTGAATGAGATGGACGAGTTCCGATTGCGAGCATATGAGAGATCCGCTCTCTACAAGGAACGAATGAAGCTGTACCATGACAAGAAGATACAAAAAAGGGAGTTCAGGGTTGGGGACTTGGTATTGTTGTTCAACTCCAGGTTCAAATTATTTCCCGGGAAACTCAAATCCAAATGGTCCGGACCATTCAAAGTATACCAAGTCTTCCCATCCGGTGCGGTCGAACTAGAAAATAAAGATGGTGAGTTGTTCAAAGCCAATGGGCAGAGGATGAAGCAATATCTGGGCCTCCCGGAGGAGGTACATGTTCTGTCTTTGGTGTATCTTGATGAAGTCTGAGTAATCAAGACACCCACGTCGTGCCGCGACGTTAAATCAGGCGTTGTATGGGAGGCAACCCATAGATTGTTGTTGTATTATAGTCTTAGAAAATTTGATTTGTTAGAATTGGTTAATGTGTGCGTTGAGTGTGCAGGTACAAAGAATGGACGTAACAGCGTATTCTGTCTAAGGGTGACGGTTTGAGTTGACGGACCGTCAAGAACATGACGGACCGTCACTACTGACCGTCACTTGGAGACAAATATTCATAACCACTGGTTAGTAGTGACGGGGTGAGTGACGGACCGTCAACATATTGACGGACCGTCATCTCAGACCGTCACCCATAATCCTCAAAAGGCCCACTGCCTAACTGTGACGCCCCAAAGTGACGGACCGTCGAGCCTTTGACGGACCGTCATTTTGGCAGCGCATCAGGTAAGTTTTCTTTGTTTAATTTTGGGCGACCCGACCCATAACCAAACCGACCCGCCCGGTTACATATTAATTTCATCTTTATCATTTTACCGCTTATCTTCAAATCCCAAACTCCAAACCTCCATTAAAATCCGTCTTCTCCCAAAGCAAATCCTCAACCTGCTCCCAAGCACCACACCCCCATTTTCCTTTCTTCACCATCGTTCAAAAGCAAGAAACCACAAATTTCCCGCTAGTTGTCCATCGGTTCATATAACTCAAAAAGGGAATAGAGATTTCTTCTTACTAACAAAATCAAGGTATGTTGCTAAACTCTTCATAGTTGAATTTAGTGAGTAACACGGGGCGAATTAGTGGAGCTGTAGTCGGGTGAATTGTTGGGTTTATGTATTTGTGAAATTATGCAAATGTTGTTGGGTATGAGTGGTATTGTTGTTTGAAATCGTAAGTTCGACATGGGTGAAGTCTTGAGTAACCCATGAACTTAATTACTTGATGGATGGTGACCTTATGAAATCAAATCCCACAAAAATATAGCAATACCCCGAGTTGAGCACAAGGTGTTCGATGAAATGCCTCAAAGAATGAGAAAACTCGCTGTCTTAGAGTGACGGTCGGTGTGACGGTCCGTCACCCAAACCGTCACTCCGAGACAGTAGGTATATTGTGTTCTCCTGTTCTCACATGTTTGAACTCGTTCACGTGCAGGTACATGGCCCCAAAACAACAACCGCGTCGCGGTCAAGCACTAAAGAAGAAAGAAAGGATCGCTACAACTCGGACCCTAATTGATGAACCGAGTAGCGATGAAGAAATAGTCGCAGCCCCGACTTACCAAACCAGGCTAGTTAAACGAAGAACCACCCAAGTCTCCCAGTCTGAAGAGGAGAGTGGGTCATCTAGCAGTGAGTCGGGGAGCGGTAGTGGATCGGATGAAAGTGGTAGCTCCAGCCCCAATCCGGAGGATGTAGGTGGTCCCGAAACCACCAAAATTGCAGGGAGTGCACCCACGGACAGAGAATCGATCCGGTGGGCATTTAAGGAGGCTCAGAAGCACTATCTTGACGGTCTTACCAAAACGATGTCGAGAAGCCACAAAAGACCGATAGCTGAAGAAGTGCAAATCATGACCACAGATCTGCCTGAATACCCAGTTCTTCAGACACAGTACCAGAGGTATCAGCTCGAGTGGATGAGCTCGCCCCCGGGATTCTATTATCCAGAACTAATCCGGGAATTCTATGCCAACTATTTGGCACTATTGGAAAGCAAATGTGAGCCAGGAAAAGGGGTCAAATCAGCACCAAGGCAGGACAGGGTGCCAGTTCGGGGTAAACAAGTGGACATCTCACGGGAAATGATCAACAGAGTCCTCTTTGGCCCGGAATACATCCCTCCACCTGACATGCCAGAGTTCCATGACAAGATTTCCAATGCCTACTCGCAGAGACCGTGGTTGGCCCGAACATTGACTGATGGCTCACCTTCTTGGCTAACTCAGAGGGGACGGATATCGAAGCAATCACTAAGCTTCGTAGCCAAGTTTTGGTGGGCGGTTGTGCGGCTCAGGTTATTTCCAACAGGAGGAGACAATAATTTGGATGAGGGAAGAGCCATCCTTGTAGCAAGCTTGATAGCCGGGTACGTCATCAACTTCGGAATGATAATTGCAGACGAGATGCGGACCAGGGCCATCAAAACTACTTCTTCTTTGCCGTTCCCGTGTCTAGTGACTGAGTTATGCAGGCGTGCAGAGGTGCCGATATGGGATGATATTGATAAGCAAGTGGCAGCGTCATCAAAGCAAAATATCGACAAATCCAGGGATGACACTAAGTTTGAAATAAGAATTCATAAGCCTCAGATATTCGAAGAGCCAACCACAACCACCTCCGAGGCAACAGATACCCCATCAGGCACTGAAATGCCACTTGCGGTGTTTGATCCGATAACTTCACAGACAACAAGAGCTACTGCTGAAAGCTCTGGCACTGCGGCAAGGCCTCCTCTACCACCAGAATATCACATGAACCCCCGAAACTTTGCTAAAATGGTGCAAAAGCAGAAGCAATTGGATAAACAAATTGCTGCATGGACGGACTTGTTTAAACCCACCATTGATGAAGCAATACGGGAGGCTCTGAAGCCATTTGAGGGGCTGCACGCAAGGGTAGATGCGATGGAAACCCGGATGGATGCAAGGCTAAACGAAATGAGCATCCCGGACCTGGCGAGATTTGATGCGGAGCTAAAGAAGGTGAAAAATGACATCACAGCCCTCAAGCAAGAAAAAGCGCTTTATGAGGAGACTTTGGAGTTCGTGGACTTGGACGAAGAACCCACGATAGTGGATTTGATGGGTCGGCCGCTGAAAATTAGTGAACCCCAAACAGGTGAAAGTGGGGTAAAGAAATCAAAGAAGAGGAAGCACAAAAAGATATCAGCTGAGGAGGACGAGTTAGAGGTCGCGAAGCAGCGGTCGGTAATAGATGAGCAGCTGTGACAGGAAAGAGTGCGTGCCCAAGCAGGTGGGGCATCTTCCAGTGCTGTACCGGAGTCTGAAAAGACCCCAGATGATGATGAGCCGCGTACGGAAACCTAGGTTTCCCAGGTACCCCTATTCCTTTATTCTGAATATATGTTTCCTTGAGCATTGAGGACAATGCTAAATTATTCTGTTAGGGGTAGGAGTACCACCACCGGAGGTTTTTGTTGCCGTGTTTCTTTTCCTCCGGTGTGCTATCTAGTAGAACCGGCATGTTTAGGTTGTCGTTTAAATTAAAAAAAAAAATAAAAAATTGTGATGTCCGTAGCAAGCATGGCTGTTTGAAAATTTAACTAAAAGGAGCCCCCTCTGAAAAAGATTTTGTACTTATGTTTGAAATGATTGACTGTCTGGATCCTTGAATGTCATTGTGTGGTTATGATTGGAATAAGTATGCTTAAGTCGAGTTGTTGTCTTGATAGTTGGTAGTGGTATGGTTCTTGGTGCCAAGTGTGTGTGAGCATATTGTTATAAATTCTTACTCTGTGCATGCATCTAGAACTTGCCCGGTCTATTTTGTTAAGTTTGAAGTTGGTTGCTTAGGAAAGGATCACAGGCCCTTTTTGTGTGCAGTCCACCTAGCCTATAAGACCGTCCAAATGTAAATAATCCCTTTGATCCCTATTTGAGCCAAAAATTGACCCTGTTCTTTCAATAACCAGTCACCGTTCCTTGTTTAAACTTTGAATCACTATTTTGGCCCTGGTCCTTCCTTGGACATCGTGCACCTCAACTCAGGCAATCAGCCTAAGTTGAGGGTGGCTACTATAGAGGTAAATGATAAGAAAATTTGGATGGATAAGATTGGTTGTGAAGAGAATGAGAACTCCGGGTGTGTGCCTAAGAAAAGAAAGAAAAAGAAACGAAAAGGAGATGTAAAAGAGAGAGAAAAAAAAAAGAGTTGTCAAAATAAAGAGGCCGCACCTGTAGCTAGAAAGAAGGGAATAAAGAGGTGAATAAGGATGGACAAAGTAAAGTTGTGTGGATGTAGTAGGTCGGTGAATCCAAGGAAGGTTTAGTCACTATTCCCCAAACGTATCCTACCTGCACCCGAAGACTCATTACAAGCCAAAACAAGTCCTGTAGTGATCCTGAGTGGCTTTCTGAAAATCTGAAATAGAATAGTAAAGGCAAGCTTATGGCATCGCATGTGCATTGTGTGAAATCGTTTGTGAGTGTGAGTGCCTTACCTAGTCCCAAATCTTGTGTGTGGGACTTCTTTGCGGTGAGGGCACCAAAATCTCTGTATTATCTATTGACTGTTGAGATAGCTGTTGTGCGTGTATGTAGAATATTCTATCATATCGGAATGACATGTTTGGATCCGTGCAAGTTAGCGTTTCATACATTTGTGTGCTACCGGGGGGGATCAATTTAAATTGATTAAGCTGTTGAATAGCCATGATTTGCTAGTGACACGAGTCTTAGTTGAGTCGTCCTTTTGTTTTTGGTGTCATGTTGCTTGAGGACAAGCGAACGTTTTAAGTTGAGGGTGTTGATGTGCCGCCATTCTATGGCACTTTTGACTCCTTTTACTAAGAATAATCGTGAGTTTTCAAGCAACCGTTGTCGTTTTTGATGTTTTTATGTTGTATTCGCAGGAAATATAGACAAGGATAAAAAGGAAGTAAAAATACGCAAGCTAAGTAACAAAGATTGAGCTTGACGGAGGACCTGACGGACCGTCGCGTATGTGACGGACCGTCAGGAGAGCCACCAAACCTGGCAGCTGCTAAAGTAGCCACTGGATAGCGGCGACGGTTGGCGTGACGGCCCGTCACACCTTTGACGGACCGTCATCCAAGCCGTCAAGTTAGAGCTCAAGGAGATCCTACACTGGATAGCGACGACGGTTTGCGTGACGGCCCGTCACACCTTTGACGAACCGTCAGCCAAGCCGTCAAGTGAGAGTTAAGGATGGCACTCACTGGATAGTGGCGATGGCTCAGAGTGACGACCCATCGCAGTGGCGACGGCCCGTCAGGCGAACCGTCAACGCGACGCGGATTTCGAAAATCCTATTTTTGGACTTTATTTTCTGGACTACTATAAATACCCTGTGTTAGGTTTATTTTAATTCATTCATTACCCATTAGTCTTAGGATCATTTTGAGCGACTTTTGAGAGGAAGAAACACAACAAACACGTTTGTCTTCTTCTTCAATCTTGTTCTTCCATTGTTCTTGGGATCTTGGATTCTTGTTCTTGGATAAATTGAAGCTTGTGTTCATTATATTGTAAGATTATTTTCGCTTTATTATGAATATAAATCTCTTCTCTTTTCCTAATAGCATGAGTAACTAACTTCCCACAACTAGGGTTGTGGGAGCAATGGCAAAAGTAGCAATATAGATTCCGGATAGCGTAGGGTTCTATCTTTATGTTGTCACGTGGTTAATCATTCAATTACTAACGTTTTCTGGTGGTTGCAAACATTAGAACATGCCTAGGTTTAATTTGCTTGAGTAAAGAGATTAAAACCGGGAAATTTGATTAACTACAAGGATTCGAGACTACCAACTCTCGTCTCATGATTAATGCTGTAACTAGATTAATCTACTTGATGTTTAGGATTGAAATCTAAAAGCAAACCTTTTCAAGTTCGAGAGAATTGAAAAGGAAAGTTGTCTAATTGGTTGAGAAACGTTTAGACGATACCATAAGTTCAATCACATCGTGATATGCATATAGAGCGAACCCGGTTAAACCTTGAGTCGAAATTGTTACGACGCCATGGTAAACACTTCCCTAGTTCACTCTCATATTGATTATTAACCGCACATTATTATTTGCTTTGGTTAATCTTGTTCACACAAACCCCCCCCCCCATTTACCGGAAACTATCGACTACTAGTCATTTAATTCACTATTGATTTAAGTGGCACCTTATTCCCTGTGGGATCGACCCCAACCTTAGTTGGGTTCTATATTTGACAGCGACCGCTTACGCTTCGTATTTGGAGTCGTAATTTGGGCGTATCAAAGTCGAGAATGAAGATCTTGTGTTTACACTTGAGACTATCGTGGACAAGTTTCGTAATTATATACTTCTCCTATTGTTAGTATTTTATCCCATATTTGTATTTTTATATTTTTTGCTTTATGTGTAATCATACTTCCTTCATTATTAAATCCTGTTACTACTATTGGTATTTTTAGCTTTTCCCATTTTTCTTCTGGTAAGCAATTATATTTAAATATATTAGCTTCTGCTCCTGTATCTATCATTGGTGTATAATATCTATTATTATATCCTTCTACTATTATTTTTGCTAGTATATATATTTTCATTTCATAGTTTCTTTTTTAAACTCTTTTTATTATTATTTTCTTATTATCATGTGTTATTATTTATTGTTTATTTTCTATACTATATGACTTCATTTTTTCTAATCATTTTATTCCTAATATTATATTTTTTTTCTTGGTGTATTTCAAATTTTATTCTTATTGGTATTCCTCCTATAATTATTTCCTTTTTGACTATTTCTTTAGTATTTACTAATGTTTTTGGTAGGTCTGGACATGACTGGTTTTTTACTTTTATCTTATCTTCCATAACTAATTCCCTTGTTATGTTATTTTCTTCTTGTCCTATATCTATTAATATTAAACATTTTTGTTGATTTATTATTCCCGTTATATAGTATTGTTTTAGTTCCTCTTTTTGATGTTTTATCAGTCTTGTAGATGATTCTTGTATTTCTGGTTCGTAGTTTTTATACTTGTGCTTTCATATCTTCTGCTACCTGATATGCTTAATCTTGGTTCATAGTTTATTCTTTTAGATGTACTTAATCTTTCTTTTACTATTTCTAAATCTTCGTCAAAATCTATTTCTTTATAACTATATTCATTTTTGTCTATCAAAGTAACTATCTTTTCAAAGGGGTTTTCTATCTTTATCCTATTTATTTTGTTTGTTGCTGTTATTTTATGCTTAGTAGTTAATACATACAAGTTTTTACATCTTGCTGTAAATATTTTACTGTCTGGGGCTAGTTCTATTCCTGACATTTTCCAATATAATACTAAAGATTTATCTATATTTTTATCTGATACTGCTACTGAGTAGTTAGTACTTATTATAAATTTAAACTTTTGGTATATTAAATTTCCTTTAACTGCGCTTATTATGCTTTTTTCTATAGGTTCTATTATTCTATCGTCTGCTAAATATATTTCTATTGGTGTATCTATTCCTTCTCTAAAACAAGCTTTTATTAATATTTCTGTTCCACCTAGATGTACGTATTTTATTGGATCTCTTACTTTTAGATCTTGTATTTCTTTATTTATGATTCTTCTGCTTATTAGGGGTATTTTTGCTTTTCTTTGTGTATATTTACAATCTATTATATGTTCCTTTTGACTTACTACGTAGTATTCTTCTTTCTGTCTTTTGAATAAGTTTCTAATAATTGGTATACTAAATATTTTATCTACACTTAAGTCTAACTCTTTGGGATGTGGATAATATGTGGGATATGACCGCTAGTTGCATAAGGGAGACGGCTAGAGAGGTGTTGGGCATCTCGAGAGGTCGTTCTGGCAAGCATCGAGGGGACTGGTGGTGGAATGGAGAAGTAAAAGGAAAGGTGGAGGCAAAAAAGGGGTCATATGCGAAGTTGGTAGAGAGTAAGGATGAGGAGGAGAGGTGACAGAATAGGGAGGCGTATAAGATTGCTAGGAAGGAGGCTAAGTTAGCGGTAACGGCAGCTAAAACGGCAGCCTTTGAAAGCTTATACGCGGCTTTAGAGGATAAAGGTGGGGATAAGAAGTTATACAGGTTAGCAAAGGCTAGAGAGAGGAGGACTCAGGACCTTGACCAAGTGAAGTGCATCAAGGACGAAGATGGCAAAATACTAGTAGATGAGGTACTCATTAGGAGGAGATGGCAGTCTTACTTCCATGGACTCTTGAATGAAGAGGGGGACAAAAGCTTTGTGCTGGGAGATTTGGCACACTCAGAGAGGCGTCGTGACTATGATTATTGTAGCTGTATAAAGGTTGAAGAGGTTAAGGTTGCGATTCGTAAGATGCGAAGGGGTAGGGCGACGGGGCCAGATGAGATTCCCGTTGATTTTGGAAGAGCTCGGGTGAGACAGGTGTGAAGTGGCTAACCGAGTTGTTTGATGGTATTTTTAGAACGGCAAAGATGCCTGAAGCTTGGAGATGGAGCACGATGATTCCTTTGTACAAGAACAAGGGTGATATTCAGAGTTGCAACAACTATAGGGGTATCAAATTGCTAAGCCACACTATGAAGGTCTGGGAGAGGGTGGTGGAGTTGAGGTTGAGACAGATCGTGCCTATTTCAGAGAACCAGTTCGGCTTTATGCCAGGACGCTCGACTACAGAAGCTATTCATCTCCTTAGAAGACTGGTGGAGCAGTACAGGTAAAGGAAGAAGGACTTGCACATAGTGTTCATCAATCTAGAAAAGGCGTATGATAAAGTCCCTAGGGAGGTCCTTTGGAGGTGCTTGGAGGCTCGAGGTGTACCCGTGGCATACACCAGATCAATTAAGGACATGTATGAGGGGGCCAAGACTCGCGTTAGAACTGTGGGAGGAGATTCGGAGCACTTTCCCGTGTTAATGGGGTTGCACCAGGATCGACCCTTAGCCCGTTTTTATTTGCCTTGGTAATGGATGTATTGACGCGGCAAATACAAGGTGAGGTTCCATGGTGCATGTTATTTGCGGATGATGTAGTTTTGGTGGACGAGACTCGCGGAGGAGTTAATGCTAAGTTGGAGGTTTGGAGACAGACCCTCGAGTCGAAGGGGTTTAGGTTGAGCAGGGCCAAGACTGAATATATGGAGTGCAAGTTCAGTGAGGCGACTCAGGATGATGACGTAGAAGTGAAGCTGGATACACAGGTCATCCAAAAGAAAGGGAGTTTCAAGTATTTTGGGTCTATTATCCAAGGAAATGGAGAGATTGATGAGGATGTCACCCATCGTATTGGTGTTGGGTGGATGAAATGGAGGCTCGCATCTGGATTCTTGTGCGATAAGAAGGTGCCTACTAAACTTAAAGGCAAATTCTACAGAGTGGTGGTCCGACCAGCTTTGTTGTATGGAGTTGAGTGTTGGCCAGTAAAGAACTCCCATATTCAAAAGATGAAGGTGGCGGAGATGAGGATGTTGCGATGGATGTGCGGGTTTACTAGGAGAGATAGGATTAGGAATGAGGATATCCGAGATAAGGTGGGTGTGGCGTCGGTGGAAGATAAGATGCGGGAAGCGAGGTTGAGATGGTTCGGACATGTGAGGAGGAGAGGCACAGATGCTCCAGTGCGGAGGTGTGAGAGGTTGGCTATGGATGGTTACAGGAGAGGACGAGGTAGACCGAAAAAGTATTGGGGAGAGGTGATTCGACAGGACATGGCGCAGTTGCAGCTTACCGAGGACATGACCCTAGATAGGAAGGTGTGGAGGACGCGGATTAGGGTAGAAGAGTAGTAGGTAGAAGTGTGTGTAGGCTCCTTATATTTTTTTGTTTGTTTTTTCCTTATTGTCCCGACTAGTAATCGTAGTGTTACGCTTACAGTTTCTTGTTCTTGGATTCCTCGTGGTAGTATTTTGTGGCAGTGCTCTGTTTCTGTCTGTTGTTTGTTACTATATATTACTCCCTATCGTCTTTTGTAGTTTTATCTTGTATTTTTATCCTGTATCATTGTTACGTCCTTTTTAGCCTATTTTTAGACTGTTTTGTCTTGAGCCGGGGGTCTATCGGAAACAGCCTCTCTACCTCACCTCTGAGGTAGTGGTATGGATTACGTACATTCTACCCTCCCCAGACCCCACGCTGTGAGAATACACTGGGTATGTTGTTGTTGTTGTTGTTGTTGTTAAGTCTAACTCTTTTCCTTTTATCTGATCAAATATGTTAAAATCAAATATTATCTTTTGATCCGTAGATTCTTCATCTAGATATTCTTCTTTGTTTATTATTTGTATCTCCTTTTCAGTCATTACCTAATTCACTTTCTTCTTCTTCTTCTGATATTTCATATATACTATAATCGCTATCTAGTTCATAGTCTATGTATTCTATTTGTGTATATTTTTCGTTTTCTTCTAATATTATTTATGATATTTGTTTTCTTTGTGGGTTTCTTGGTAATCTACAATTTTTAGCTATATGTCCTAGTTTTCCGCAGTTATAGCATTTACATTCTGTTAGCTTTCGTTTTGGTCTATATGGTCTTTTTGTTTTATAGTTTTTTACATAATAATTTCTTTTTGGGTTTATATCTCTATATTTAGATTTATATCTTTTATATCTCTTATTCCTAGAGTATGGATTTTTTTATAATAATTAATTTCATCTTTACACCCGAATTTAGATGCTACTTTATTGTTACAACATACTAGATTTTTTATTAGGGTTTTCTCTATTTGTAGCTTTTCCTTATATTCTTCGCAAGTATTAGAATACCAGTGATGTAAATATTTTATTCTAGCTCCTAATGTATCTGTCAGTCCTACTTCTTTCCAATTTTTTATTATTTTTGAACTAAATGGTTCAGGTAGTTTCGTAAAATATAATTGTCTGATTTCCTTACTTTCTTCTGTATTATATGATCCTTTATAATAGTATTCTTTAAATATTCATGTGTATTCATCTATATAACACATGTTGCATATTTCTAATTTTATCATTAAATTTCTATTTATAATTTTTTCTCTATTTTGTTCTTCGTATTCTGTCATCATACTACTGAATTTATTTCTTATTGCTGTTTCATATTTTTGTAGTATCTCTATCGATGTTGTTGCAGCTTCGCCGTTTATGTTTTTATTATTTCTTAATGTTTTTATACTTTCTTCTGTCAAATTTAATAACCATAATTTTACTGTTCCAATTAATGTTCTTTCTATGTATCCTGGTACCTCTGTCATAGCTATTTTGTTGTCTATTAATTGTTTTGCTATATATCCCATCCATAATTGGATAACTTTATTTGTATCTGTCACGCAATCTAGATCTAAGAAGTTATATTGTTCTATTGGTGGAGTTGGCGTCCATTTTTCATTATATCGTTTTTTCCATAGATTTTCCTGTCTATCTGAGTTTTCATTACTTTTTGTATAGTATTTTGGACCTGGTTTAGGGTCTCTTTTTCTTGGTGTACTAGGTTTTCCCTCTACTTTACTCATGTTTATTTCTATGTTTTCATTATTTTCTATATCTTTTAATAATTCAGTGTATGTTTCACTTGCTTCTGAATTTTGTTCTTCATTAGTTTCATTTATTTCATCTATTCTTAATTCTGGTAAATTATGCTCTTCGTTATCTTCATTTAGTTGTAATTTTTCTTTAAATGATCTTATTTCATTTTGTAATTTTTCTTGTTGTTCTTTTTCTTTTTGTCTATTTTCATATATTTCTTTTAACATTTTGCTAGTTCCTTTTCTAATTCTAATATTTTTGTATTTTTAATATTTTCTATTTTCTGTACTTCTATTTTTGCTTCTTGTTTTATTTTATTTATTTCATTCTTTCTGTCTATCTCTTCGTTTTCCTTCATTACTCTAATCATAGCCGCTAAGCTATCTTCTAATTTAGCTGATTCTCTTTCTAGCATTAGGTTTAGAGTTTCTCCTATTTTCTTATATCTTCTTCCTAGATTAGAAAGTACTATTTTTATTTTTATTCCTTCTAGATTTTCGAAGGTTTTTTCTTCTATCACATATTCTTCCTTATTCATTTATAATTTGTGTTGTAATTTATATGTTAATTTTTGTAGTTCTATGTATAGGTAGAATATTTCCTTTCTTTGTGCTAATATCGATTTATGGCATACTCCTGCAAATATATTTTCACTAAGTCTTTGTTCTCTATGTGTAATTTCTCGTCTTTTTTGTTCAATTATTTCTGTTAGTTCTTTCTCGTACTTATTTATTAAATGTCTTATTATAATATTCTTTTTTTAAAGGAATCAGTCTTTGTATTTCTTTTACACTTTCCATAATATATTCAAGATATTTCATATTTTGGGTTTTTTGGTATTCCTCTATATTATCCTTTATTAAGTTATTTAATAAATTTATGTTTTCTACAGTTTCTTTCCAGTAACTTAAATATTCGTAATTAATCATTAGTCTGAATATACTATTTCTAGATCTGAATATATTTCCCAATCGTCATCTATATTTAAATTGTCTAAATCTATCTCATACCATTGCTGTTCTAATAATTCGTCTATTTTATCAAATATCTTTTCCCATATAATTCTTTTTAATTCTATTATCCTTATGTCTTTTAGTGCATATAAAACTAATGTTTTATAATTATTTATCATTTCAGTATGTAAATTAGTCATTTTATGATGCTTTTTATCAATTATTCCCTTTAATCATATTTTATGATAGGATACTTTTTATATAAGCTTACTATAAACTAGATTATTCTAGATCATGTTTATTCGTCACTACTAGCATTGTACTAAGCAGATACTTTTCTTCTTTAAACAGTATTTCTCATACTTTTGGTACTCCCTAACACGGCTTCTTGCCTCAACGGTTTTCCTCTCATGATAGTACTGTTCTTAGAAGTTTTTCTCTCTTTTCCCATTTGCTAGCAAACTATGTAACATGCTTTGAATAATTCCAATATATAGTAACTAATATAAAATTTATTCTACCATAATCATGATTATCAGGAATATATGAGTTTAGCTACGCATATTCATATGACAGTATATAGCAACATAAGTATTTCGGTATACCTGCACGGTAGTTTTCTCATCGGAGTTAGCTTTGTCCATGATTATTATATCTTTCTACCTGGCTCTGATACCAATGTTGAGCGAATTGCGGAATTGAGAGATTATTGCTAAGAGAGAGAGAGAGAAGGATGAGTAAGGGATGATCTTATTTGTGTTTATAAGACTTCTATATATAGAAGTCGGATTTTACACAGTACTTGGCCTTTACTATTTACACAGTACTTGGCCTTTATTATTTACACAGTACTTGGCCTTTACTATTTACACAGTACTTTGCCTTTACTATTTTACACAGTACTTGTCCTTTACTATTTCATTACTTTATCTATACCTAATATTGGCCGTTTATTTTATATTGGCCGGCACAACTTTACACATATTACGATAAAACAAAAGTAGATGTTGACATAGCTGTTTTTACATATCTTCTTTGTAGCTATCTTCGGTATCTGCAAGCTGTCCTTCTTTTGCTAATCCATTTATTCAAGCTGAACATCTGGAATAACGTTATCTTCTCCTTTGCACTTGGAACATATATGGTCTGGGTATTTATGACCGATTAGCTTGCAATATCTGATTAATAATTCTTCTGAAATGAACTCTTTTTTCAAGGCTCTAGTTGTTGGTTGTAGCTCTGGTTTTAATAAAGATAAAATCCATTTCTGGACTTCATCCATATCTGCTTGTCGTAATTCCCTTGAATTAGCATAGATCATTAGATGGTCTCTGGAATAATAACTTCAGATGGCATTGCCTTGTAGATAATTTGTAGCTAATTCTTGGATAATAGTTGATATACCAATTATTCTCTTGTTTGCATAAAAGTTTGGTATCTCAACTTTTGGTATCTCTGCTTGTTGCGATATATCTTCTGGTATAATCATTTCCCTGGTCAGGCCTATTTTGACTACCTGAATTAAGGGTTTTATTTCGTCATATAATATTTCTGCTGGTGCCGTGTAGAATTTTATAAAAAATAAATTTCCTTTTGTAATTCGTTTATATGTGATAAAGGCTTTGTGGAGTTCTGGAATTCCACTTATCTCTTCGCCGTCGTAGGTGTATACGGTACTAAGTGATCCATAGTTATAACAAGTTCTAACTAAGTTTGGATTTGTTTTTGGCTGGCTATCAGCCGGTTGTATCCTTGTAACTTTTGTGTTAAATAGTCTTGTGTTTTTTCGGTAGTAGTGGTAGATCTTGGTTTGAGGTTTAGAAAAGTTTGTATTTTGTAGATATTTTTGATGTAGGTTTGGGTGATATGGTTGTATATCTTTTTATCTCTGTGGAGGCTATTTGCATATGTAGATGTCTGGGGTATGACACTTGATATCTCAGTAGGTTGTCTTTTGTGGGTAAATAGTTTATCAAATATCTTGTTCAGATTAGTATTTGTAAATGGTTTTGTGTTAGCTATTTTGTTTTCTGCAGCCTTGCTTGTACCTGCAGCTGTATTTAACAAATTGTTATGGGTTTTAGGGAGTTTTCCAACGTCTCCTTTTAGCTCTGGAATTTTTGAGTCTTCCGATAGACTTAGCTCCGCATGTTTAGAGTCATGCTGCTGATTTAGCTCATTCTTTTCTATCTTTTGTAGTCTCGTACCTATACTGTCCACTTTCAGGGAAAGCGTAGTAAGGATTGAGAGTATATCTGGAGTATTATCCTCCGTCTGAGTACTTTTGTCTTGATAGGTGATCTGCAATTGCATTCTTGTTAGTTGAAATTACTTCAATTGTAAATGTAAAGTTTTGTATACTTAATACAAGCCTTCTTATTTCTTTTGTAGTAACTGAATCTTGTATTTTCCTTGTAAGCCACCATTTAACTTGTGTATTATCTGTTCTTACAAGAAACTTATTATAAACTATGTATGGTTCAAAGTTTAACAAACATTTGTATAATGCAAATAGTTCTTTCCTATTTATTTCCCATTTTATTTGTGGTTCTGTATATGATCCTGAGTAATATCTACAATGGTGTTCTATTTTTTCATTTTCATATTTATATTTTAATATTCCGCCGTAGCTATGATCGCTAGAGTCTGTTTCTACTATGTATGTAAATTGTTTATTTTCATCTGGAAAATATAGTTTTGGTAGTTGTTTACACATATTTTTAATTTTTCTTATATGGGTTTTATCTGTGTCATCAAAATGGTATTCTACAGATACCGAAGATAGCTACAAAGAAGATATGTAAAAACAGCTATGTCAACATCTACTTTTGTTTTATTGTAATATGTGTAAAGTTGTGCCGGCCAATATAAAATAAACGGCCAATATTAGGTGTAGATAAAGTTATGAAATAGTAAAGACCAAGTACTGTGTAAATAGTAAAGACAAAGTACTGTGTAAATAGTAAATGCCAAGTACTGTGTAAATAGTAAAGGCCAAGTACTGTGTAAATAGTAAAGGCCAAGTACTGTGTAAAATCCGACTTCTATATATAGAAGTCTTATAAACACAATAAGATCATCCCTTACTCATCCTTCTCTCTCTCTCTTAGCAATAATCTCTCAATTCCGCAATTCGCTCAACATTGGTATCAGAGCCAGGTAGAAAGATATAATAATCATGGACAAAGCTAACTCCGATGAGAAAACTACCGTGCAGGTATACCGAAATACTTATGTTGCTATATACTGTCATATGAATATGCGTAGCTAAACTCATATATTCCTGATAATCATGATTATGGTAGAATAAATTTTATATTAGTTACTATATATTGGAATTATTCAAAGCATGTTACATAGTTTGCTAGCAAATGGGAAAAGAGAGAAAAACTTCTAAGAACAGTACTATCATGAGAGGGAAACCGTTGAGGCAAGAAGCCGTGTTAGGGAGTACCAAAAGTATGAGAAATACTGTTTAAAGAAGAAAAGTATCTGCTTAGTACAATGCTAGTAGTGACGAATAAACATGATCTAGAATAATCTAGTTTATAGTAAGCTTATATAAAAAGTATCCTATCATAAAATATGATTAGAGGGAATAATTGATAAAAAGCATCATAAAATGACTAATTTACATACTGAAATGATAAATAATTATAAAACATTAGTTTTATATGCACTAAAAGACATAAGGATAATAGAATTAAAAAGAATTATATGGGAAAAATATTTGATAAAATAGACGAATTATTAAAACAGCAATGGTATGAGATAGATTTAGACAATTTAAATATAGATGACGATTGGGAAATATATTCAGATCTAGAAATAGTATATTCAGACTAATGATTAATTACGAATATTTAAGTTACTGGAAAGAAACTGTAGAAAACATAAATTTATTAAATAACTTAATAAAGGATAATATAGAGGAATACCAAAAAACCCAAGATATGGAATATCTTGAATATATTCTGGAAAGTGTAAAAGAAATACAAAGACTGATTCCTTTAAAAAAGAAATATTATAATAAGACATTTAATGAATAAGTACGAGGAAGAACTAACAGAAATAATTGAACAAAAAAGACGAGAAATTACACATAGAGAACAAAGATTTAGTGATAATATATTTGCAGGAGTATGCCATAAAACGATATTAGCACAAAGAAAGGAAATATTCTATCTATACATAGAACTACAAAAATTAACATATAAATTACAACACAAATTATAAATGAATAAGGAAGAATATGTGATAGAAGAAAAAACCTTCGAAAATCTAGAAGAAATAAAAATAAAAATAGTACTTTCTAATCTAGGAAGAAGATATAAGAAAATAGGAGAAACTCTAAACCTAATGCTAGAAAGAGAATCAGCTAAATTAGAAGATAGCTTAGCGGCTATGATAAGAGTAATGAAGGAAAACGAAGAGATAGACAGAAAGAATGAAATAAATAAAATAAAACAAGAAGCAAAAATAGAAGTACAGAAAATAGAAAATATTAAAAATACAAAAATATTAGAATTAGAAAAGGAACTAGCAAAATGTTAAAAGAAATATATGAAAATAGACAAAAAGAAAAAGAACAACAAGAAAAATTACAAAATGAAATAAGATCATTTAAAGAAAAATTACAACTAAATGAAGATAACGAAGAGCATAATTTACCAGAATTAAGAATAGATGAAATAAATGAAACTAATGAAGAACAAAATTCAGAAGCAAGTGAAACATACACTGAATTATTAAAAGATATAGAAAATAATGAAAACATAGAAATAAACATGAGTAAAGTAGAGGGAAAACCTAGTACACCAAGAAAAAGAGACCCTAAACCAGGTCCAAAATACTATACAAAAAGTTATGAAAACTCAGATAGACAGGAAAATCTATGGAAAAAACGATATAATGAAAAATGGACGCTAACTCCACCAATAAAACAATATAACTTCTTAGATCTAGATTGCGTGATAGATACAAATAAAGTTATCCAATTATGGATGGGATATATAGCAAAACAATTAATAGACAACAAAATAGCTATGACAGAGGTACCAGGATACATAGAAAGAACATTAATTGGAACAGTAAAATTATGGTTATTAAATTTGACAGAAGAAAGTATAAAAATATTAAGAAATAATAAAAACATAAACGGCGAAGCTGCAACAACATCGATAGAGATACTACAAAAATATGAAACAGCAATAAGAAATGAATTCAGTAGTATGATGACAGAATACGAAGAACAAAATAGAGAAAAAATTATAAATAGAAATTTAATGATAAAATTAGAAATATGCAACATGTGTTATATAGATGAATACACATGAGTATTTAAAGAATACTATTATAAAGGATCATATAATACAGAAGAAAGTAAGGAAATCAGACAGTTATATTTTACGAAACTACCTGAACCATTTAGTTCAAAAATAATAAAAAATTGGAAAGAAGCAGGACTGACAGATACATTAGGAGCTAGAATAAAATATTTACATCACTGGTATTCTAATACTTGCGAAGAATATAGGGAAAAGCTACAAATAGAGAAACCCTAATAAAAAATCTAGTATGTTGTAACAATAAAGTATCACCTAAATTCGGGTGTAAAGATGAAATTAATTATTATAAAAATCCATACTCTAGGAATAAGAGATATAAAAGATATAAATCTAAATATAGAGATATAAACCCAAAAAGAAATTATTATGTAAAAAACTATAAAACAAAAAGACCATATAGACCAAAACGAAAGCTAACAGAATGTACATGCTATAACTGCGGAAATCTAGGACATATAGCTAAAAATTGTAGATTACCAAGAAACCCACAAAGAAAACAAATATCAGAAATAATATTAGAAGAAAACGAAAAATATACACAAATAGAATACATAGACTATGAACTAGATAGCGATGATAGTATATATGAAATATCAGAAGAAGAAGAAGAAAGTGAATTAGGTAATGATTGAAAAGGAGATACAAATAATAAACAAAGAAGAATATCTAGATGAAGAATCTACGGATCAAAAGATAATATTTGATTTTAACATATTTGATCAGATAAAAGGAAAAGAGTTAGACTTAAGTGTAGATAAAATATTTAGTATACCAATTATTAGAAACTTATTCAAAAGACAGAAAGAAGAATACTACGTAGTAAGTCAAAAGGAACATGTAATAGATTGTAAATATACACAAGGAAAAACAAAAATACCCCTAATAAGCAGAAGAATCATAAATAAAGAAATACAAGATCTAAAAGTAAGAGATCCAATAAAATACGTACATCTAGGTGGAACAGAAATTATTACAAAGTTTGTACCTGAAATTATTTAGGATCTGCTTGTGAATCTATACGTTTGAGCAGTGTTCAGCATTAGTACCTGTTTGACAAAATTATTGATGTAGCGGCCTCCTTGGGGTCTTAGCACTGGCACAACCTGCTTGACGAAATTAGTACAGAGAGCAAGTTTAATAATTTTAGACCTTTTGTTATGGGACAATTCAGAATCCATAATTGATATGAATTTCATATCAAAGCTGGTTCTCGAAGGAGTATGCCAAACGTGTGACACTCTGTTAAAATTTTGAGTTAGAGACTTTGCCTTTTTAACTATCTTATGTGGCAATTCAGATCAATATTTCCAACCCTCAAATCTAGCAATCTACTGTTGTTGTTCAGTTCCTTTAGTACAATTTTCAGGATCGCAAAATTGAAATATAAACAAAAATGGGGAAATTCCAAAAAAAAAAGATGGAGGAAAGTGCTCTGTTTTTCTCTTTTAGTTCAGTGGCTTTATCAATGGCTGTTTTTGGGACGTGGCAGAATTTTTAAATAAAAGAGAGCGTAGGACATACACTATCACATATTAGTTGAGGTGTGTTTCTCAACTAATGAGTGATGGTTTAGGTATGAAACTCAAATTTCCAATAGTTTAGGTATGAAACTCAAAAAAAAGGGATAGTTTAGGTGTGTTTTTCATACTTCACTCTTTATTTTATCAATTACAATACCATATTCTTGATTTGCTGCACTTGAGTTGAGTGTCTTTTGAAAACAACCTCTCTGTATCCACGAGGTAGGGTAAGGTCTGCGTACACTCTACCCTTCCCACCCTTCCCAGACCCATTTGTGGGATTACACTAGGTACGATATTGGTTATTGTTGGTTGCTTGTTAATTTAAGCTCTGGATATTCTCAAAGTTTGTGGAAAGTTATCTCAAATGGATATACCCATTGAAGAAGACAATATGGTTCCTAAACACAGCTTTCTTAGACATATATCTTCTTGCATGTTCACGTTTTTTTTTTTTGTTTTTTGTTTTTGTTTTTGAGACTGATAACTCTTGAATCTTCAGAGTCTTGCCATCTAATTTCTACTAGAGGATTGAAGAAGGGATTGTACATTTGTATTAGGCGAGTTAGATTAGATTTTGCAGCTCCTATTACGGGGGCCTAGTTATATTTCTTCATATGGGTTAGCATTTTTTTTACTATTCGTGAACTGCTTTAGTCACAGGCCAACATGAGAATTTTGGGAGCAGGTGCTGTTGGATTTCTAAAAGCTTTTCAAATGACTAGCCAGAGTAAGTGATATAGATCATATTAAGAAATACATTTGTACCTATCCGAGTTATTAGTCAGAACAAGTTAACGATTAGAGTCGGACCCTTAGGATTATTTTGTGCTCTTTCAGATTGATTACTAGCTGCTCCAACTTGATTTAGTACAAAATTATTTGCGCTTCTGTCTTTAGTTTAGGACTTGATGATCTGTTAGAATATATTTAGAAAAAAAAAGATATTGTATTTTGTTTTTTGGGCATTAATTATCATTTGAGATCATAGTTTTAGATAGGTTCAATAATTGAACTTTAGCCTGCTAGTGTACAACCTGAGTAGGACTGATTCACTTTTAAGATGGTCCATTTGAATTGGTAAATTACTGCAGTAAGCCATTTCTCTTAATTATATACATGGTCTAGAATGAGATTTGAATGTTGAGTTAGATAAATTAGAGTCATACTAGTCAAAAATGCAGTTAAGTCAAATATCTCTAATAACAAAAAATCTAGTATTTCACGGAGAATATCTAATTTAAGGCTTTAATCTTTGTGTCTTTTGAGGATAGTCAAATCTGAATTCAACTATGTTCTCTTTTCTTCTTTGTTTGCAATTATTTTACACTTCAGCTGCTTCCTAAGCTTACTGGACAAAGTGTAGAAAAAGCTATAATACCTTATAGAGGGGAAGCATTGCCAGTAGCTAAGTAGAGATAAAGAGGAGATTTCCTTCCTATAACATAATTTATAGATTTTAAGGCCATGGGAGTAGGATATCAACATTGTAGAGCTGCAATTAGAATCCTTCTCAATGTCTGCTCTTCATTTTCCTAACTCCAAAGTTAGAGCATTTGCATATAATCCATATTCTAAAGACTAAAGCAACCTCTTGACTCTCTAGGAAGGTAACTGTTGGAATTCTTTTTTTTGATTAAGTAAAGAATTTTATAAAAGGCATCAAGAAGATGCAGGTGTACATGAAAGGAACAACCAAAACCATTTTAGCTTTATTATAGAAGGTTACCATAAAATTAAGGAGCTAACAAAGTCTAAAAAAGATTCATGAGAATCGACTGGGAAAATATTGCTCCAGCTAAATAGAAATGCTAGACATTTGACCTTGAGATTGAAACTTGGAGTTAATATGCCATCAAAACACCTACTATTCCTCTCTGTCCACATACACCAAAATATACAAGCAGACTCATCCTCCATTTTTTTCTTATGAGACTATTAACTTCCCATAAGCTCCAACTGACCACTGCATCCTTGATACTCTCAGGCATGACCCAGTTAAGACCAAATACTGAAATGAACATACTCCTGATGTCTGCTGCTCATATGCAATGGAATAGGAGATGCCTGTTGGTTTCATTGACTTGTTAGAACATGTAGCATCTGTTGGCCAGGTGAAATTTCTTCTGCTTAGGTTGTCCTGGGTGAGACTGGCTTCATAGAGAGCTATCCAGCTGAAGTATTTTTCCTTAGGGAGTAGCTTTGTTTTCCATATTCACTTCCATGGCCAACTGACCACCATATCTTTTTGAGCACAAACGAATGAATATCCAACCTTCACTGATATCCAACCTTCACTGAGTATTTGCCACCTTCATTATCACCCCATAACAGCCTATCTGATAATTGATCATTGATTGGATATGCCCCTAATTTTTTCAGTAGCCTACGAAGATCCTGCAGTTCCCAGTCTTGAATGTTGGATTTCTTAGTGATAAAAAACCCACATGTATAGACTTGGTTGCTGCTTTTGAGATCTCTTTTAATCCATGATGACATTCATTAATCTCTCTATCGTATTCTTTTGTTTTCTTTCTTTAGACAACTTTTTTTTCCGATTTTAGACAGTTATTGTTAAAATAACATATAGAAGATATAGAATGTCTATGAAAAGAAGTTAATCATAGGTAGAGTGAAATTATGATTGTGATAGGTAGTGAGTTGTTGCCAAAGTGTTCTTAGGTAAGTACTAAACAACCTCGCGTAAATCATGTACAATAAGATTTTGGCAGTAGTGCAGGAAAAAATAGAACTAATTAGCTTTTTCTTGTAGAAGAATAACATTGTTTTGTAATCTGGTTAAGGGAAAAGAGGACTGATAGGCTTTAAATAGAATCATGATATGCTACTAAGTTATGTCTTCAAGTGTTCTCAGGTAAATTATGATCTCGTGGCCTGGAAAGGATCTGTGAATGTTCAGTTTTAAGTTGTGCTCAAGTGTATTGTGCCCAAAATTGTTCATAATTTTTACCTTTCTGCTTAAAATAACATGCGCAGTGTAATACCCCGAGCGGGGTCTAGGGAGGATCGAGTGTATGTAGACCTTACTCCTAACATTGCTGCAACTAGGAAATATTAGGACCAAAGCATACTCTGTTTAAAAGCTTCTAACTTCTAAATTAGTTTGTCATAAATTGATTACATTTAGTGACAAAAATATTTATCCTAGTACCTTCTTTTTATTGGATACGAATTAATGCTAAATTTTTATGACAACTATAATTGTCATTAATCATGATAACTTACAGTGACAATTCTATGTTGTCAGTAATAGAAATTCTTTTAGTGACAAGATGATAGATTTAACTACAAAACTGTAAACCTTTTTTATAACAACAAATTTGTCACTAATTTATATATTTAGGGACGAAATATTTTTTTGTATATAAAAAGTAGTCCTTAGTGATGAAAGTATATTTGTTCAACTACGAAAAATGTATAACTTTAGAGACAATTGACATCGTCACCGATTGAACTAAATAATTAGTGACAATGTAATTTTGTCGGTGTTAATAGCCTTTTTAGCGACAAAAACATTCTATCAACTACAAAAAATCACACCTTTTATGACAAATAAATTCGTCACAAATGTTACACATTTTGGGGACAAATTTTATTTTTTGTAGTTAATAAAACTTTTTTACCGACGAAACACTAAATCGTCTTTGTATACTTTTAGCGATCCACGTTTAGAGACGACTGATTGACGAATTTTTTTTCGTCACACAAGACTTTTTGTGACGAAATATGATTTATAGTGACGAGATCATTTGTGACGAAAGGGGTGAAGCATTTACATTGTGCATTTTATCTTGATTTTTATATGATGGTAGGAGTGAATTCGGGTCAGCTGATGATGCCTAACAGTACGTGTGTTTGTACTGATTCTACTCTTGCTATACCTTTTTGGGTATAGTCTGGTTGCAGGGTTGATGATGTTTCACAGGTTCAGGATTTCGGTGATCTTCCAGCAGCTCCTACTTCCTTCTATGGTGGGAGTTGTGTCCATTTTATGTTATAAGCTCATCTTGTAGAAGCTCTTGTACCGGCTTAGATTAGGTTCTGGGGAGGGTGTTTATATTGTTAATAAATTTCCGCAAGTTTTAAAGGTTGTGAATTTTTCGAAAGCTGTTGTATAAAGATTATCCAAACATTTGTAAAGGGATTCCTCTTGTATTAAGGGACTTATTTAATGGTTTATTTTCTTTTCCGCATTGCCTGTTGGTTCGGGTGGTAAGGGCTCTCCTATCTAGGTGAATTAGAGTAGGTGCCCGCATGGCTCGGTAGTTGGGTCGTGACAAAGAAGAAGAAGAAGGAGGAGGAGGAGGAGGGTGAGAGATACTCCCTGAGGCCCTCTAGGGTCTAGCTAACAATATGTTTTCTCGTAATTTTTCATTAAGGTCACGCGATCCCACACTTAAGCTCAATCATATTTTTTTAGCTTCAAATTTGGGTACTCAAACTTCCCCCAATCTTCACAAAAACCAAATAAATAAATAAAATATAACACTATATAAGAAAAAGCTATACTACAAATTGGGTTGCCTCCCAATAAGCGCTTGATTTAACGTCGCGGCACGACACCATCAAGTGAACCCTTTTTTCCTTCCACTTGGAACTTATAAATTACACACCTAATTTCTTTTCTAATTTTTTACTATGCTCAAGAGACGGTGGTATAAATATAAAGGTCCTAATAATAGATATCGAAATTCACACTTTTTGGACCTTAAGTGAGGAATGTAATTCTCTGATTTTGACACAATAAATTCAAGAATATAGACACATTATTTCTCCTCCTTACACTCTTCCATAAGTTCATTTGGCTCGACTAATAACTCACTGTCACGACCCAACCCGTCGTGAGTGGCACCCACCCAACCCCCGGATAAGCGAACCAATAAAGTTCAACCCTTGTCTAGACTAACAGCCTAAACCAATAACAGAAAGTAAACTAGCAATCAAAACAATTAAAAAAAAATCATAATCATTATCCTGAGGAAAATCCCTCCTAGGAACTGAAAGTCATTGTACCAAACATCAATACCATATGTCTAGAATACGTGGATGCAACCTCAAAAGATAAAATGAAATAGTTTTAAGTCCGAAACAAATGGACTGAAACTCTTAGAATAACCCAAGGTAGCTCGAAACAAGCAGCTCACCCTTGAAAGTCAGAATCGCCAGTGCTAAATGTGAGGTCGCGTCTCAGTTGCTGGTAGATTTCCTATACTCACCAAAGACAAGCAAGTGCAGTATCAGTACACCACCACTGTGTACTGGTAGGATCATCAACCAATTTTCAAGTAAACAACATATATCACAGTACAACATATTCAAGTAAACAACATATATCACAGTACAACATATTCAAGTAAATATATGAAAAATATGCAACAAGTATACAAGCTCTAGACTACAAGTCTCTACCTACCTTGTACCAGCATGAAATCCATCTCTTACAGTTCTATACCACGAACATGAGCCATTAACTATACCTTTCTGTCTAGCCCGGACCCACCCTGGAATCCCCTCTAGACACATACCAAAAGTAATGCTTCAACCCGGCCTAAACCAAGACCAACATAGCAGTTATACAAAGTTCCCGGCCACTCAAGGACCACCAGCAATAGCACCTTTAAATAGACAACCCGGTCCACTCACGAAATCAATATCAAGTGTCACATTTAGTAAAATAACCCGGTCCACACACAGAACCAATATCAGCCAATGCAATACAATAATCAATGAAACAATACAAGATGCAATAAAGTAAACCTGTACCAGGCGTGGTATCCGTGCCAACCAAATGTTATACCCGTACCAGGCGTGGTACCCGTGCCAACCATTTGTTATACCCGTACCAGGCGTGGTACCCGAGCCAACCGAATGTCAACAACCACAGTCAATATATGAACACACACAACTTGTAAAACCAACAAGTAAACACCGTTCAATCACAGACTGTAAACAGGAACCTAGACATTCCACACGACTTTCCTAAGAGTACACGAATATACACATTCACAGAAAGTCATAAGCTATCACCTACCTCGAAATGTTCCAAGCTCTATTCGACCCGAGCTTTCCCATGTTCCGGATTCCTCTCTCGTTCTTGGTCTTAGGGAAAAATTTTGACGGAAAAAAGAAGAAAAATGCCTAGAATCGCCTAGCCCTTCTCCCAAAATAAACTTGTGAAAAATTGAATGTTTTGGTAGCTGTTTCTCCATTAAAATCTCGTCGGTCCGCTATAGTGGTCCCCGATCTACTATAGCGGTCCCGCTATAGCGGTAGGCTACCACTATAGCGGTCTTAAGTAGGTTGACCGCCCTTTGACCGCTGCTGGTAATTTCTACCGCTATAGCGGTGGCCGCTATCACACGTGACAACACTCATCAAGGACAGAATGTCTGAAAATCTGCCAGTTTTGTCTATTTCACAACACACCTGTTTCCCCCGACGTCCTGAAACAACCCCTTCACGTCAAATGCGATTTCGGGAGTTCTACTTACCCAAATGCGATTACGAAAAGTCCTCCAGACTCCTTTATGTCTTGGCTACTTAGAAAACTAGCTCAATCTAACACACCTAAACCCATCATTACCCGGATTTCCCTAGACTCTACCTCGCTCTAAAATCGGCCGAGGCTAGCCTAGCCCAAAATTTCAAACTCCCAAAACCAGAGTTTTCTAACTCTAAAACTTGGCATGATTGGACTACCCGTAATGATGGACCCGATCATTACAACAGATACCAATTTACCCATCGTTCATCCCCGAATGATCAAACTTGAAATTACGGAGATAAAAGAAAGGAAGTGTAGTACCTGAATCCTCAAACAATTGAGAGTACTTTTCCCGCATGTCCTTCTCAGTTTTCCAAGTGGCTTCCTCAACCAGACGATACTTCCACTGAACCTTCACCATATCAATCACCTTTGTCCTCAACCTCTGGACATCCCGAGCAAAAATCAAAACTGGTTGTTCCTCATAATGAAGATCCTTATTGAAAAGTATCTCATCCCACTTGTTGATGTAATCCCCATTCCCATGGTATCGCTTGAGCATGGATAAATGGAATACCGGATGGACGCCCGACAAACTAGGTGACAGTGCTAACTTGTAAGCCACTGGCCCCACAATTTCAAGCAGTTCAAACAGACCGATGAACCGAGGGCTAAGCTTGCCCTTCTTACCAAACTGCATAACCCCCCTTTTATGGGTGATACCTTTAAAAATACCTGCTCACCAACCTGAAAGTCCATATCCCGGACTTTGCGATCTGCATACTCCTTCTGCCTGCTTTGAGCATCCAGCAACTTGGTCTGTATACCCCTTGCCTTTTCCTGTGCTTCCTTCACTAAGTCTACGCCCAGAGGCTTCACATCACCTTTCTCAAACCACCCAATCGGTGATCTGCAGTTCCTCCCATACAGGGCCTCGAACGGTGCCATATCGATACTGGAGTGGTAGCTATTGTTGTACGAGAATTCACACAATAGTAGAAACTGGTCCCAATGACCCCCGAAGTCCATCACACATGCTCTCAACATGTTCTCCAATACCTGGATCATCCTTTATGACTGACCATCAGTCTGAGGGTGGAAGGCTGTGCTAAAGGTGAGTTGTGTACCCAACTCTTTGTGTAACTTGCCCAGAACTTAGAAGTAAACTGCGTACCCCTATCTGAAATGATGGACAGTGGTACCCCATGCAGTCTCATAATCTCTTTCACGTAGATCTTAGCCAATTGCTGCAAATTGTAATCTACCCTGACCGGAATGAAATGAGCGAAATTGGTCAGCCTGTCAATAATGACCCAAATTGAGTCATATTTCCCCAATGTCTTGGGAAGACCCACCACGAAATCCATGGCTATCCTTTCCCATTTCCACTCTGGAATGGGCATTCTCTTAAGTAGTCCTGTAGGTCTCTGATGTTCATACTTTACCTGCTGACAGTTCTGACATTTGGACACAAAATCCACTATGTCCCTTTTCATCCCGGGCCACCAGTAACGCTGCCTCAAGTTCCTGTACATTTTGGTCACACCCGGATGAATTGAGTACCACGAACCATGAGCTTCTGCCAAGATTTTCTGTATCATATCATCCCCCCAAGGAACACAAATCCTCTCCCTAAAATGCAACACTCCACCAGAGTCTAACATGCCGTCTCTGGACTCCCCGGATATTACCTTACCTTGCAACTTACCCAGTTTTGGATCCTTAAACTGTTTTGCCTTTATTTCCTCTATGAAGGTGTCCTTGACCTCAATGCTGGCCAACAACCCACCTTGATCTGAAACACCCAAGTGCATGAACTTGGCCTCCAAAGCCCGAATCTCCTTAGCCAATGGTCATTTGGATTCCCCCAAACAAGCCAAGCTACCCATGCTAACAGTTTTCTGGCTCAATACGTCTGCCACCACATTAGCCTTACTCGGATGGTACTGAATTGTCACATCATAATCCTTCAATAACTCTATCCATCTCCTCTGCCTCAGATTCAAATCCTTTTGAGTGAAAATATGCTGCAGACTGCAATGATCTGTGAATACCTCACACTTGACACCATAAGGATAGTGTCTCTAAACTTTCAATGCAAAAACCACCGCTGCCAACTCTAAATCGTGAGTCGGGTAATTTCTCTCATGCACCTTCAACTGCCTGGATGCATAGGCTATCACATTCCTATCATGCATCAACACAGCACCCAAACCAGAATGTGAAGCATCACAGTAAACAACAAAGTCTTTACCTTCAACCGGCAAGGACAAAATAAGGGTTGTGGTAAAAAGTGTCTTGAGCTTTTGGAAGCTCTCCTCGCACTTGTCGGACCACATGAACGATTTCTGCTTCTGTGTCAGCCTGGTCAGGTGAGTAGAAATAGAAACAAAATTCTTAACAAACCTCCGATAGTACCCCGCGAGCCCAACAAAACTCCTCACCTCGGTCAGAGAGCTAGGCCGAACCCAACTCTTGACTGCCTCAATTTTTTGGGGATCCACCATCACCCCTTTTTCAGACACTATATGCCCCAACAATGCCACAGAAGTCAACCAAAACTTACACTTAGTGAATTTTGCATAAAACTTTTGGTGCCTCAAGATATCCAGCACAATAGGAAGATGATTAGCATGCTCCTCCCTACTCTTAGAGTAGATCAAAATATCATCGATGAACACGATAACGAAGGAATCCAAGTAAGACTTAAACACCCCATTCATCAAACTCATGAATGCTGCTGATGCATTGGTCAAACCAAACGACATTACTAGAAACTCATAATGTCCATACCAAGTCCAAAAAGCAGTCTTCGGAATGTCCTCGGGTCTAATCTTTAACTGATGGTACCCCGACCTCAAGTTATTTTTTGAGAACACTGATGCACCCTGAAGCTGGTCAAACAAATCATCTATACGGGGTAGAGGGTACTTATTCCGGATGGTCACCTTGTTCAGCTGCCTATAATCTATGCACATCTGCATACTACCATCCTTTTGTTTACAAATAAGACCGGAGCACCCCAAGGTGAAGCACTGGGACGTATAAATCCCTTATCTAGGAGTTTCTGCAGCTGAGTCTTAAGTTCCCTTAACTCTACCGGAGCCATACGATACAGAGGAATGGAAATGGGATGAGTGCCTGGCTCCAAATCAATACAAAAATCTACGTCCCTGTCCGGAGGCATACCAGGCAAGTCCACTGGAAACACCTCTAAAATTCAGAAACCACTGGAACTGACTCAATAGGAGGAGACTCCACACTATCATCCCGGAGATGAGCCAAAAGGCTAGACACCCCCACCCCACTAGCTTCCTAGCCCGGACAAACGATATTATCTTAACTGGCTTAGGCCTGTACACACCTTCCCACTCTTTTCTATCCTTACCTGGAATCTCTAGAGCCACAATATTGGTGTTACAGTTCAACACAGCATGATAAGGAGATAGCCAGGTCATACCCAAGATAATATCAAAATCAGTCATATCCAGAATTACCAAGTCTACCCAAGTATGTAACCCCACAAAACAACCGAACAATCACGATATACATGAGCCATAACCAGACTCTCCAACTGGGGTAGAAACATAGATAGGGGAATCAAGGATATCACAAGTCAAACCCAGCCCCAGAGCAAAACTCACAGACACATAAGAATACGTAGAGCCTAGGTCAAATAATACTGAAGCCATTTTATCACAGACAAGAATAGTACCTGTGATCACAACATCTGAGTCTTCCGCCTCAGTCCTCCCTGGAAAATCATAGCAATAAGCCCGATCATCAATCCGGGTGACTTCCCGGGCCGGCTGTGCCGCACCCCTGCCTGCGTCGCTGTTCCCTCAGTCTCCCCGACCTCCCTGATAATTACCTCGCCCACCCTGTGGACGACCCCTGACATTACCGCCTCTGCCTGCCGGAACCACTACTCTAGTCTACTGCTGACCCTAATTACCTATCTGCCTATATGGACACTCCCTCTTAAAGTGGCCCAACTCACCACAATGGAAGCAACCACGGTCCAGAGTAGGTCTGCTAGCTGATGTATAGGACACTCCCTGGCCTTTAGGAGTTGAAGACTGAGCTCCTTGACGACCACCTGTAGTAGCTGGCAGAGCTGACTAAATAGGACGGGCCGGATAAGCCTGTTGATGCTGGCCCCTGGAGTATGAACCACCATAATTTCCCTCATTCCGGGGCTTCTTGGCTAAAGCCTTAGCCTGCCCCGCTTGTCTAACTCCCTCAATCTTCTTCACATAATCCACCATATCATTAAATCCCTTTCCCAAAGAAGTCATATGCATCGACAGTACCTGCAGTTCACTATTCAGACCCTTGACAAACAACCAGACCCGTTCCTCCTCAGAACCCAACATCTGTGTAGCAAAACGAGACAACGCATGGAATTTAGCCTCATAAGCTGAGACCGACATGCTACCCTGCTTCAAGTTCAGAAACTCATCCTTCTTCCAGTCCCTTAAAGTACGGGGAATGTACTTCTCTAGAAATAACGCGTGGAACTGCTCCCAAGTCAGTGAAGGTAGAATAGAAGACCGACACTCAACATGAGACCTCCACCACTGCTTGGCATCACCCTGCAGCTGAAAAGTGACAAACTCAACCCCATGCTGACGTACAATACCCAATTTGTGCAACCTCTCATGGAAATCCAGGATGAACTCATAGGCATCCTCCTTGTCTGTACCCTAAAACATCGGAGGTTTCAGCTTAAGGAACTTAGTCAGCATCTCATCCTCATTACCTGTCATCACTGGGCTTAGCATTGGCCTGAGGTGATCATTTATGGCCGAAGCTGCATCCATCCTTGGTGTAGTAGTAGTCGCTGGCTGAGTATCCAAGGCCTGATTTGCATAAGCTGTGGGTATAGTTCCAGCACCAACCAACCCACTCAAAATATCCCACGCCTACTTAAAAGCTTCCGGTGTCATAGTAGAAAGGCCTGCACTCCTAACTGGTGCCGCCTCCTCTTGAGCCCCTCCATAATTTACAACCACTTCTTCTACATCCTCAGCCACATGATCCTGAGGTGGGGGAGGGGTTACCTCACGAGCAGCAGTAGCTCGAGCTCCACCCCTGGCGGGTGCAGCTCCAGCTCGTCCCCTGCCCCTTTCCCTACCTCTGCCATGAACTGCCAGGCCCGCTGGCCTTGATCCATTATTCCTTGTAGTGACCATCTGCGGACAGAAGAGTGAACGAGGTTAGATACCAATTTGTATCACCAGATACCAATTGGAATTGAGTTATAGCACGAAGGAAAGAAGGAAGAGATAGTTTTTCCTAAAGCCCCATAACCTCTCAAAGAAAACTACGGACGTCTCAGCACCGTTCTGCAAGACTGTACTAGACCTGTCTGGTACAATGAGATCAACGAACCTAGACTCTGATACCATCTTTGTCACGGCCCAACCCATCGTGAGTGGCACCCACCCAATCCCCGGATGAGTGAACCAATAGAGTTCAACCCTTGTCTAGACTAACAGCCTAAAACCAATAACAGAAAGTAATCTAGCAATCAAAATAATTCAAAAACTAATCATAATCATTATCCTGCGGAAAATCCCTCCTAGGAACTGAAAGTCATTGTACCAAACATCAATACCATATATCTAGAATATGGGGATGCAACCCCAAAAGATAAAATGAAATAGTTTTAAGTCCGAAACAAATGGACTGAAACTCTAAGAATAACCTAAGGTAGCTCGAAACAAGCAGCTCACCCTTGAAAGTAAAAATCACCGGTGCTAAATGCGAGGTCGCGTCTTAGTCGCTGGTAGATTTCCTGTACTCACCAAAGACAAGCAA
Source organism: Jaltomata sinuosa (assembly GCA_003996215.1). Lineage (NCBI taxonomy): Eukaryota > Viridiplantae > Streptophyta > Magnoliopsida > Solanales > Solanaceae > Jaltomata > Jaltomata sinuosa. Next base: position 38,956 of record QJPP01000025.1, read on the forward strand.
GTGCAGTATCAGTACACCACCACTGTGTACTGGTAGGATCATCAGCCAGTTTTCAAATAAACAACATATATCACAGTACAACATATTCAAGTAAATATATGGAAAACATGAAAAGTATACAGGCCCTAGACTACAAGTCTCTACCTACCTTATACCAGCATGAAATCCATCTCTTACAGTTCTATACCACAAACATGAGCCATTAACTATACCTTTCTGTCTTGCCCGGACCCACCCTGGAATCACCTCTAGACACATACCAAAAGTAATGCTTCAACCCGGCCTAAACCAAGACCAACACTGCAGTTATATAAAGTTCTCGGCCACTCAAGGACCACCAACAATAGCACCTTTAAATAGACAACTCGGTCCACTCACAGAACCAATATCAAGTGTCACATTCAGTAAAACAACCCGGTCCACACACGGAACCAATATCATCTAATGCAATACAATAATCAATGAAATAATGCAAGATGTAATAAAGTAAACCCGTACCAGGCGTGGTACCCATGCCAACCGAATGTTATACCCGTACCATGTGTGGTACCCGTGCCAACCATTTGTTATACTCGTACCAGGCATGGTACCCGAGCCAATCGAATGTCAACAACCCCATTCAATATATGAAAAACCAACAAGTAAACACCATTCAATCACAGACTGTAAACAGGAACCTAGAGATTCCACACGACTACCCTAAGCAATGTAATGCATACAATCACTTAGACATGAGTACACGAATATACACATTCACAGAAAGTCATAAACCATCACCTACCTCGAAATGTTCTAATCTCTATTCGACCTGAGCTTTCCCGTATTCCGGATTCCTCTCTCGTTCTTGGTCTTAGGGATGAATTTTGACAGAAAAAGAAAGAAAAATGCCTGGAATCGCCTAGCCCTTCTCCCAAAATGAACTTGTGAAAAACTGAATATTTTGGGAGCTGTTTCTGCATTAAAATCAGGTCAGCCCGCTATAGCAGTCCCCGCTCCGCTATAATGGTCCCGCTATAGTGGTAGGCTGCCGCTATAGCGGTATTAAGTAGGTTGACCGCCCTTTGACCACCACTATAGCGGTAATTTCTACCGCTATAGCGGTGGCCGCTATCGCGCGTGACCGCCCTCGTCACAGATAGAATGTCTGGAAATCTGCCAGTTTTGGCCATTTCACAACACACCTGTTTCCCCCGATGTCCTGAAACAACCCCTTCACATCAAACACGATTCCAGGAGTTCTACTTACCCAAATGCGATTCCGAAAAGTCACTCGGACTCCTTTATGTCTTGGCTACGTGGAAAACTAGCTCAATCCAAGACACCAAAACCTATATTTACCCAAATTTTCCTAGACTCTACCTCGCTCCCAAATCAGCTGAGGCTAGCCTAGCCCAGAATTTCAAACTCCCAAACCCTGAGTTTTCTAACTCTAGAACTTGGCACGATTGGACTACCCGTAACGACGGACCCGGTCGTTACACTCACCATGTAAACATAATGTAGAAAAATGATTGAAATAGGGTCCAATGCGTCCTAACTCATGAATTGTATTATTATTTACATCTCATATTCACACACACTAGAGTCCTTAAAAATAATTTTATCTACTTCTTCACATAACTCTAGTGCACTCTTCTCAACAGTGACAACATCAATAAAAGTATGGTCTAGTAGTTGTTCCTTTAATTTTAGCTCATCGAGTTGGCTTATAAGCATATTTTCTTCCTCACACAATTCATAACTAAATTGTTGGGCGTCAAACGCATCAATTTTTGCAGTCAACTCTTCTTCCACGCTGAGAATATCCAACATAAACTTATACTCCTCAAAATTGAACCTCGTATTTCCTTTTATCATAATTCTTAGCAAATGTTTACTTCTCTCATGGAGATCCTCAACTGCATTTACTAATATTTTGCAAGGACTGATACCATCAGAAGCACAAGAATTACAAGAACACCTATCACTTCACACTTTTTCAGATGTCATCTCAAGAAGAGTGATAAAATAATAATAATAAAATAAATATTTATAAATAAAATAATAAAGAAAAAGAAATAAAGACTACAAATAAAAATAAACAGTAAAGACAATTTCTAAACCGTATTCTCCGGCAACAGCACCAAAATTTGATACGCTCAAATTACACCTCTTTTATGAAGTATAAAGTGGTCGTTATCAAATATAGAACCTAACTGAGGTTAGGGTCGATTTCACGAGGAATATGGAAGAAATACGTCAGTAGTGAATGTTTAATCGGTCGTCTTTATTTCGAAGGGAGTTTATATATCAAAAGTAAGAATAGAAATTATTAGTAATTTAATATTTAACTGTGTTCAAAGAATTAAAGATAACTAGGACTGTTATTACCATAATTTCATAACTTAGAAGGTATACGCAATTAATGATCTATTCTGGTGCTTAACATGCAAGATCGGTAAGTTAGGTTCACCTAAATAGTTGGTCCCTCAGATAGATGAATTTTACCACACGCCTTGGTTTGACCACGAGTGTATGCTTTACTAACTCTTACCCTTGGTCCCAGATTAGCTATTCTCGGACAAGGTCAAGCTATTAAATGAGGGTTGGTAACCTTAAATCTCAGTTGTAAACATCCCTTTTTCCATTCGTTACCTCCTTGGTCCGGCAAGTAAGAATAAGACGAGTTCTAACATTGGCCAACGTTAAAAAGCAATCAAAGAGAGGGAAGAACAATACATGAATAAACACCTTCCTAGAATCATTAACTATTTAACCTACGTTTGTTAATTCATCATGGTTCTCACAATCCTAGTTATGGTATTTAGCTACTCATGCTTGCAAGAATCATAGAATAATACATAATAAAAGACTTACTTGTATTAACCATGAAAATTACTTCAAAGTAGCAAATATATAATTCAAGAACACAAATAAATAATAAAGAAGAAGAATAGAATAAACCAAAACTCTCCGGCCTCCACGATAGTTCTTAGCTTTTACTAGCTTACAAAATTAAAAGTAGAAAAATATATCCGTTCTCTTCTAAAAACTATTTTTATGGACTATTTATAAATGTAAAAAAAAGCCTCAAATAAACTAACTGAGTCCAAAATGAATTGGAAAACTAAAACCCAGTTGAATTGAGTTTGCACGTCACGTTGCTGCTACTTATTGCCGCCTTAAGAATAATTGGCTGCCACATCTCCAGCCTTCTGTTGAAATTTCCATTTTAATGGATGGCTGCTCATATATATATTATTATATTAAATTTAATCCATTAAGCTGTCTTCTTAATTTCCTTATATGATTTCTTATTTTTAATTCGTTTCTTCTCCAAAAAATTTCAACTTTCCACCATTTTAATCCTACAAATATAAATACCCAATATAAGAATAATTCATAAAATTAATGCTCAAAAACGATAATAAAAAATTAAATATGAGATAAATAATGACTAATATAAGTAATTTTGGCCTCATATAAGAAGTCTACAATATCCAGAATTATCAAGTCTACCCAAGTCTGTAACCCCACAAATATTACAGAACAAGTACGATAAACACGAGTCACAATCAAGGACTCTCCGACCGGAGTGGAAACATGAATAAGAGAATCAAGGATATCACAAATCAAGTCCAGACCCACAATAAATTTCACAGAAATATAAGAGTATGTAGAATCTGGGTCAAAAAGTACGAAAGCCATCCTATCACAAACAAGAATTGTACATGTGATCATCGCATTTGACGCCTCAGCCTCCGACTTCACCGGAAAAGCATAACACTGAGCCAGGTCATCAATCCAAGTAACTTCCTTGGCCGGCTGTGCTGCTCTCCTGCCTATGATGTCGTTACCCCGGTCTCCCCGACCTCCCTGAAAGTTACCTTGCCCACCCTGTGGACGACCTCTAGTATGACCACCTCTACCTGCTGGGACCACAGCCTTGGACTGTTACTGAGCCTGTATACCAATCTGTCTATGAGGGCATTCCCTCTTAAAGTGGCCCATATCACCACAATGGAAGCAACCGCGATCAAGTGTAGGCCTCTTGGTAGATGTGTATGAACCTCCCTGACCTCTAGGAGCTGACGACTGCTGATTAGCTCCCGAAATCAAACTAAGTTAATTAAAAAGAATTAGTGTTTACAAAAGTCCAAATTATACAAGTAAAGCTAAACTAAAGAAAAGGAGAAGTTGGGTTTAGGCACTTAGGCCCAAACCCCTACAAATGTCTGCATTGGACTACCAAAATTGGGTTAAGCCCATTATATTTCGCTCCATCTTCAACCCTGTATATTTTTTTCCCCTTTCTTTTGTATGTAGCACTTAGGCCACACATTTATTTCTTTCTTCTCGACTGCAAATTAGTCTTTTTGGACTTGATGCTGAGGCTTGACTCAAAAGCGCCTCCTTAGCCCTCGAATAAAGATATGCAGGTAGGTAGTCCATGGAGGACTCGAACATGTCCATGCATCCAAACAAAAGTGATAACGATTAGAGATCGATTAAAATTTAATGAAGAATGTATGATTAATAGACTTACGACATCACACTGATGCATACGAGAAAATCACAGTGTTCATGCTTCAAGATATTTAGGCTAAAACTATGACGTATCCTAACAGATTTTAGTCAAACTAGCTAGATAAAAATCAAAGTGTAATCAGAAAATTAAAGAGAACCGAGGTGGGCAGCAATATATTGATTGAAATGCCAAAAGTCATAGACAAAAGAGCTCAAGCTACTGTTAAAAGAAAATTAAATCAAGCGGGAACAATTCAATCATGATTTTATCTCTTAGAAAAGTGAAAGAGAGATTTCACCAAATCCTATACAATGCTAAATTTCACCCAAAAAACCATTAATCCCATACTTACACTAATCAGTCACCCAATTAAAGACACAAAATATTGCATATGAGAAGCAAAACCTGCGCAAAATGACCCAAAAAAAATGACTACCACAGATTAAGGCATCATTACCTTTCAAGAAGAAGAGGTTAAAAGAAACATACACATATTACTCACGAATCAACTCTAGGTTAGTTTAACAAATGATAGCTAAAAGCAACCACCTTTGGCCTTTGATAGCCACCAGTATCTATTCCAAATTGTCCAAAGATACTGGATGGTAAATTCAGTTCCAGAAAATGCCAAACCAAGTCTATGCCCAGAAGAAAATTGCCAGAAGCAAAAGCATTCTTAGATATTGAAATCCAAGCATAAGCTTCTGTATGAAAAGGTGAATCCAAAAGCAATTTTCATTTCAAGTCCTAAATATGCTGAATTAATCCTCTGTTGCAAAAATTAAAGGGTGAACATGGCCTGTTCTCTTCTCAGAATTCTAGATAGCATTTACATAACCAAAAAGGGGTTTTGAAAGATCTACAGACATACTCAAGCAAGAAAATAAGAGATTTTAGGGACGGATACATGCTATGAGAAATCCTTGCCTTATTCAACTAATTTAGGCTTTGGAGGAAATTAAGAAGTAGGCCCCAAAACGAAACTCTATCAGCATCTTAGTTGGTATCGAAGACCCAGAAGATGCTTAAGAGATTACACATCAGCTAGCAATAAACTATACACATAAGAAAGAAGCTCAACATTGAGACCAAACCAACTATATTACAGGACATGTCAGATTTTCCAAATGAAAAAAAGATTTTTCACCAGGGATAAACAACCTAGGATAATTAGAGAGAAAGAAGGGAAGATAAACTTAGAAAAATGATTTTCACGACTTTAGTCGACAATTAAATGATCAAGTGGCTTTCCTTGAAGTTTAAAGTAGAAACAAACAGATTTATTAACACAACTCTATATTCCATATGCATAACTACTTTAACTCCCAAAATCAGTTCATTCTAATCATAGAGGACCCTATCAAGTTCTATGCTATCCATCAACTCTAAATGACCCAGCCATGAAACAGAGGAAAAAGATTTCAAAACACATTTCTTTTTTATTCGATCATCTTTTGACAGTGAGCTCTTCAAAGATGAAAGTAGATAATCAGGCTATTCCTCTTCATCTTCTAGTCCTAATTTGCGAACAAAACTAATAAGTGGTTTCATCCCCTCCTTGACAGATTACACTTGATGTCATAAGTCAAGAAAAATCCTTGGGGAATCCTTAGCTTGGCACACAACTAACTCTTCAAATCTATCATCTAGGCATGATACTAAACTTTACTCACTCACAAGCTACGACCAGAACTCTGCTTTAGGAGAAAATAGTAGCGAGCACTGTAAAGCGAAATCATAAAAAGAAGAAAAAATGAAAGGACGACTTGAAATAACATCATCACACATCAAAGCTCCAGTCATACAATTATATTCTTACTTTCAACCACAAGAACCTCAACAAAATCACACATACGTTTTTCAGACAAGACTAGCCCATTCAAATCATGAAATCCTACTGTTCGACTCCAAAGGATAAAAGAACGAGAGAGAGAACTGAACGAGATGTTACCTTTCTATGGGCAGCAAACCAAAAACATGAGCTTCGTCGGGAAACTTCCACCACTACGCTGAAGCTAGATGAATTTTTGCTGGAACTTTAAGCCCTTTAATGTGTGTTTTCTTTGAAAACTTTTTGGTTACGTGAGATTAGAGGAATGCTCCTCCAGAATCCCCAATTTTCCCCCAAAAAGTCCATTTTTTCCACCTCAATCTTTAAGGGTTTTTATAGGAGAATTTGGGCAGATTTGGGGGGGGGGGGAAACAAAAGGGTAATTTGGGAAAACCCTTTGGGGAAATTTCAAATTCTTCAGCTGGATAAGCTTGAGGAGCAAGAATTGGTATGAAATCGTACCAATTTCTCTCTGATTTCCCAGATTTGAAGCCACCTAGCAATTTCTAGAAGGTTCTTAAAATGCCAGCACAAGTAGACGGAAGATTTTTTACGGAGGTTGAATATTTTGGTGTCATTTGCTACTGTTGGAGTAATGTTTCACCGCTAATGTTGGATGGATTTAGGGAACGTTAGGGTTTTTTAGAGGGAGAAGACGATGAAGATGAAGTGGGAGGTACAAGGCGCATCTGAAAAGGACATTGCATTCTTTTTCTGGGAAATAGAGATGCGTGGAGTGTACGAGGAGAGAAATATAGTGTATATGTGAGGTGTGTGTATATCTGTTGAGCAAAAGGGAATTGGGCTCGAGTTTGGGCTAATTCGGAGTGGGCTGGGGATTGTTTGATGGGCTATGATTGATCTGAAGATGGGGAAATGAAATAGATTTAAGAGATGGTCACTTTACTTTGCAAATGTGGCCAGATTTGGTTGAAATAATAGCCAAATTAATTTAAGTCATAGCCAAATTGAATAAATTTTAGGCCGAACTTGAAATGAAATGAATCAAATCCTTAACTAATAAAACGAGCTTCTATATTTAATAATTATTTCATAAAACATATTTGATCCATTCAAATCACAGAATTAATTGTACGATCATCAATTTTGAGGAAAATAGAGCATATTTTGAACGTTAAACAAAGTTTTCATTAAAAATAAATTTTAAAATATTTCATTAAGTAAAATTTATATACTCTTATACAATTAAATATAGAGTATACATATTTTACCTAAAATTACTAAATTAGCCTCCAATTAATTTTGAAAACCTTAGTATCTTATAAAGACAATTATTTCAAAATTGTTTAAAATAGTAGAAGCTCAAAATTAATTACGAATGTGGAGGGTAAAAAATTGGGTGTCAAAAACTGTCCCTCCCTTTGGGTAGGGTGAGTTTAAGGAACCCTGGGCAAAGGGAATTAACGTTCCTAATTTTTGTCCGACCATAAATTTATTTCTAGGAAGCGGTTGGTTCTAGCACAAATTTCAAAGAATTATGTCCGGAATCTGGTATCAAGTTTCCTACATATCTCAGGTGACATTAGAATTCAGGCAACTTATAGTTCAAGACGCTTGATTTTACGCATGGCTTTCAAAGAAATTCAACAGTTATCCCGACCTCGGATTAAGGAGAGACCGAAAAACTGAAAAGTGAAGACGTTGAGGTGGGGGGTTTGGAATACAACTGAGTTTTCAACACAGAGCTCACCTACATATCCCAAGACTTGAGAATCAGGTTGCTTGTAGTTTGACTCAATCGATGGAAAAGGTAATCTTTGTGTTAAGACAACCTTTGGCTCAGGATGAGTGACGAATATGTTGAGCTATAGAAAAGAGGCTTGTAACCTCTCAACTATGAATGTGGATCTCTTCACATCCATAAATAAGATTTTACTTGTACATAATTTCCAAAGCTCGAGGTGTATCATCACCCGGATTTTAAAAGAAGGGATATTACTTCCAACGTGAGTTCAGAAAATACCCTGGATGCGAAACTAAGACCCAATGATAGGAAATACCCACATGCCTTTTGATAGGGGTGTGGTTTGATGGTGGTGGTGGTCGTTCCTCATCTCACATCCAAAGAGTTTGATATTACTCTCCGGACTATGTCCCAGTTCGCTGCTAAGAAAAAGTTCCACGTTGTGATGCATCCTTTTTTGGTGTAGTCTGCACCTGTGGTTTTACTTTGAGAATTTCATCCTTCTTGGATGCTCTCGACAACATCTCAAACAAAATTGTTAGTAGTAAAGTAATTTTGTTTGGAGAGATAACTTCTTTGATACCTCATCCTGGAGTTACGTTCGAATCTCGTGTTATGACATCTTTTTGACGTACTTTGTACTCGTTATTTTGATTTGAGATTTTCATCGTCTTGGATGTTCTCGGCAATACTTTGAAACAAGTGGTTATTAGTAAAGTAGCTCAATAAAGAGAGATAGCGTTGTACCTCATTTTTCGTGTTTGTTTCTTCTTGAAGAAGATGTCGTCATTTCCTGTCTCTGTTTTATGAAATAGTGACTTTTATGACAATCAAATTTGATAGCCATCGTAGCTATCAGACTGGGTTGCCTTTGTGGCGATATTTAAATAAGGTGACCTTTGTGGTTGTTTGACGTGATGGTCCTTGCAACCATTTGCGGCATTCTCTTGAACGTTACATCCTTTGTGGCTATTGACAGTAGTCTTTGCATATGCCTTTAGAGTAAATCTTGCGCATCATCCATATTGACGTGACTAACAGATATTCCCTGAATTGTTAGGCTTTGGGTAATCTGACACATCACCCGACTTTAGATAGATGTGGCTTACAAATGCCTTTAGCTTGCCAGATTTTGAGTGATCTTGCACATCATCTGACTGGATAGAGGCGGCTTACAGACGTTTTTCAAATTGCCAGTTTTTGGGTAATCCTGCACTTTTATCCAATCTTGGATGTAACACGACTTACAGATTTCCCTTGAATTGATAGCCTTTGGGTAGTCCTGCACAATATCAATGCGGATATGTCGCGGCTTATAGATAACCCTTAGACTGTCAATTTTTTGGTAGTCTTGCACTTTATCCAATTGCAGATATCATCACGACTTGCGCATTACCCTTGAAATTTCAATCTTCAGGTGATCTCGCACACTATCCGGTTTCAGATATCGCTGCTTCTTACAGATAACTCTTAGTCTGTCAAGTTTTGGGCAATCTTAACACTATCCAGTTTCAGATATTGCTGTGACTTACAAACGACCTTTGGCTTTCTAATTTTGGGGAAAATCCAGAACATCGTCCGATTTAGATGGAGTCTTACAGACACTTTTTAGACTATATGCTTTCAACCTCAATGGCAAGCGGTACTTGATTATCGGGGTGACAAGGCCTTTGCCACACAATCAGATATAGCTGCATCTTCTGGCAGTCGATGCTTTCGAATAAGCGTGCATAAATATATTCAACGTCAGACTCCTCTCTTTCACGCGATATTAGATATAAATATGCTGAATTCCAGATTTGGCATAATAAAGGAGCAAATTTACCCTCAACGTCAGACTCCTCTGTCTTATGCGATATTGGATATAAATATGGTGAATACCAGACTTAGCATAATGAATGATGATAATGATAATGATGAGAATGATATCCTCAACGTTAGACTCCACCATCTCACGCGATCTCGAATATAAGCATGATGAGGGTCGATTCTACGCAGCAAGTGCGACTTAGGGACGCCTATGAATGTCATCCTCTTTGCAACCGGCCGGTAGAGGGAAATAGTCTTCGCAGGGGATGTGTATCTGCGGTATTGAATGATAATATGGATGATCATGCAATAGTCCACGTGACATGGTCATCGCGACATGCAAATATGATGTCCCTCATGGCATGGTCCTCTCGACATGCAGATGTGATGTCCTTCGTGGCATGGTCCTCACCACATGCAAATATGATGGCCCTCGTGGCATGGTCCTCTCGACATGCAGATATAAGGGCCCTCGTGGCATGGTCCTCGCGACATGCAAATATGATGGCCCTCGTGGCATGGTCCTCGCGACATGCAAATATGATGGCCCTCATGGCATGGTCCTCTCGACATGTAAATATGATATGGTCCTCTAGACATGGTTCCTCTAGTATTTATTTTGTCATGTCGATTCCTTTATGGGTACCTGTGCTCAAGGCAAATGGTTAGTAGACATGGTGTTGCTCTTACTAGCGACCACAGTCAAATTTGAAAAACTTTAAAGACGACATTTATGAAGCTAATCAAAACAGACTTTCATTTGAAACGTGAATGAAATGGTCGTGCCCATTTCTGGGGACAACCATAAATACCGTCTTTGAACATCATCTGTTCATGGTGATTTTTGGCTTACTGGGGATTGACGGAGAACGTCACTGATCTCTCATTTGATATCCTAATTTTATAGTTGACCCAAAGTATCCTGATCTGCTTGACGACTTGAGGATGCTGTCAATCTCTCTTTATGTTGTCAATCTCTCTATATCTAGTAGTTCCTGCGAACTACAGGAGATTTGCCCGTTCCAGGGACTTTTGCCTCTTTGGCTTCTTCCCATCGTTTTGGCTCTTATCGCTAAATTTTAGGGCATCTGGTCTCGTTGCATTTCATTGAACGCGTTGGACTACGAGGGGCTTTCACTGATTTCTAACATACTTTTTAGGACAACCTGCATCCACAGAAAAATTATTAGTTTTTGGTGAAACTGATCTGTGTTGACCTCCTTCGATCTTTTGTTCCTTGCTTTTGTCTCTTCTGGATACTTTTCACTCTTGGGTACTCGTCGTCCTCGACTCCCCAGGTCACGATAGACGTAAGACAAAGTCAAATTATAGAGGAGTAAAACTAATCTGTTGTTAATATTTTTCAAACAATTTCTTTGGAAAACAAAGATTTTGAAAAAGGATAGTTTTAAAAAGTCTCTGCCTGTCATGTTATGTGCTAGCTCAACGAATATCCTTTACTCGAGGCCTTGACATTTCTGACATACCATTGGCAGACTCTGGAGATTCTTTGTCGTCCTAGCTGGGGAATTCAAAAATGCTTTTCGAGAAATCTGTCACAGCTGGGGATTTATCCACCAAGGACTGGAAAATTTTGAAGTAGACTTTGATCTCTCGGTGGAAACTCTTAAATAAAGCTCGGTGGAAATTTTGAGGTACTCCTCAAAATTTCTGCCCCAGTTAAAGCTTTCATGATGAATCTCATTCCATTGGCAAGAGACTTGAGACTCTGTGGGGATTACGATATTCTTTCTTGATATTTGCTTTGGTTACTCTTTGGCACATTCTGTATTCTTGCCTGCATGAATTTTCGATATTCCTTTCTCAAAAATTCTGCCCCAGTTTCCATTTCCTGGGCGATATGACCGAACCATTGTGGCGCCTATATATCCCGTTGAGGCAAGAATCAGGTCAAATGTAGTTTCCACACTCGAAGTGGGAGAATGTTGGAAATAAATAAAGTGGTGACCGAAGCCGACAAAGGCCTCCTACGTATCTCATTCTTGAAAATTCAGGTCAAACGTAGTTCAGGATAAGAAGGGGAAAGATAGATTTTTCTAAGGGATTGATCGAAGCCGACACAGGCCGCCTACGTATCTCATTCTTAAGAATTCAGGTCAAACGTAGTTCGTACAAAGAGGATAGGGTATTTCTAAGCTTTTACTAAGTGCAAAACGATCATAATAAGAAAGTGCGATTACGGGAAAAGAAAATAGAAGGAAAAGAAGCTGCCTTCAGGCATAGTATCCCTTTGCAGCATCGGAGTTGATATATGCTTGGGCCATACTTGATCATCCATCTTAGGACAAAATCAAAGCTCCTCCAGATAGAACTTTTTGGACAGTGTACAGTTCCGTCCAGTTTGGTGCAAACTTTCCTTCGTCTCGTGGGAGGGAAGGATTAATTGTCCATTCCCTGTATTGAATTCTGGTTTGACCAATAAATTTTGGGAGATGATGTTCCTGCTCATTCTCATCCTTTTATTGTAGGACCAGTCAAAATGTCGATGTATAGTTTGAGCAAACTGATAAGTTCTTTCTTTTGCGCCTTTGTCAAATGAACGCTGATGCTAATTTCATTGACTTGACCGTTGCCTCCCAGATTGACCACCTCAAACTCTTTCAAGTGGGACTTACTCTGATTTGTTCATTCAGTATTTGGCATGATATGACATTGACAGGTTTTGAGTTATTATCACTTAAATCATAAACAAGTTAGATAATAACAAACAAATAAATATCGAACTTTTCGCAATAAGGGAGGCTTTTCATTAAAATTCAAAAATATTTACAAACTATGGCTATGACTCACACAAGTACGAGCCTATGCCTTTTGAAAAGCGGTAAAATAGTACGAGAAAATTAAAAACATAAAGGGTGGGTCATGGAGCCTCATCCAGACCAACACCGATTTTTCATAAAATAGAGTCTTTGTCTACCCAGACAAATGGGGAGTCATGAGGTGAGTTGCGACCCAATTTTGTAGCTTTTTGCCGAGCCTAGAATCCCTAATCATGGCTGCCTTAGGGATTTCTTCTGTTATAGCATCACATTCCTCGAACAGATCCCCTATTCCATCCTCTAACCCATCGCTTGAGGGACCAATGCGCACTGGGAATGACTGATATAAGTGAGGGAGCGATTTTGGCAGTCCTGACTGCTTCTCCTTTTTGACTTTTGCCTTATATTTTTGGGCTACTTACCCTAAGCCATGCTTGGACAGTTGTTCGGGAATGCTTATGGGTTCAGTCATACAGTCAGAATTCTTTCCCAACCTAAAACCTGGCTCGTACCCACTTCTTAGCATCCTGGTCGCAAGCATTTTATAGATTGGTGGCATGGGAGTTTGAGGAGCAAGATCCTCTCTAGTGGCATTGAAAATCTCCACTGTGTATAAATCACTTCCCCTCGGGACTTCTTCAATCACAGAGACATAGCCGTTAGGACGACTCAAGTGACTTCGCTCTTCGTGGATCACCACCTCATGCTCTTTCCAAATGAACTTTACCATTTGATGAAAAGTTGATGGCACGGCTCCAGCTTCATGGATCCATGGTCTTCCCAAAAGCAAGTTGTAGCTGGTGGTAATATCCATGACTTTGAGTTTTGTACGAGACTCCTATTTGGATGTATAGGCTGACTTTTCTAATAGTGTCTCTTTGATCACCGTCGAAGGCTCTTACGTTGACACTGCTCTGGCAGATCTTTCCTAAGTCATACGCCAACTTAGTAAGTGTGGACAAAGGGCAAATATTCAGACCCGGACCATCGTCAATCAAAACTCCATTTATAATCTTCTCTTGACATTTGACAGTGACGTGCAAGGCCTTGTTGCGCATTAACCCTTCAAAAGGTAGTTCAGCAATACTCAAAGTAGCTATAGCCTTTTACGACATTTCCTGCTTTTTAGGGTTAACTGGCACTATTAACTTTCTCACAACCCATTCTTCATTGACCTCTATCATGTTAACAATGGCTCCTCCATGATTTGGGAGTGGGTTGTTATTAATATTGGCCGATGAATTTGTAGTGTGATCACTCTTTGATCAATCAAATCCTGAATTTTGTGCCTCAAGTTAATGCAATCTTCGGTATCATGTCCGACTCCTCCGGAATGATAAGCACAATATCGGTCAGCCTTGAAGAAATGAGAGTCAGGATTTGCAGGTTTGGGTGGAATGGGCTGAATAAACCCGGCAGCCTTCAATCTCTCATACAACTGAGTTCTAGTTTCAGCTAGTTGGGTAAAAGTTCGAGGAAATTTCTTTTCCATATTTGGACGAGGGAGTTTAGCATTGGAAGGATGGGGAACTTGGCAATTATTCTGGTTCCCGAGAGTTTTTTGGTACACTTGAAAGTTTTGGAGAGGAGCTTGGTAAGTGGGTTGCACATTTGGTTATGGAGTTTGGTATATGGGTTGCATATTTGGTTATGGAGCTTGGTAAATAGGCTGAGTATAGAAAATCGATTGAGGGTTTTGTGGTGTTAGGGAGGGGTTATTGGGACCAGTGATTTTTTATAGTTGGCTCCAAAGGGTTTCCGTGATTTTGAGCTAGGACTGGAAGACACTGAAGATACCTCTTCTCTTTTTTTTGGGGAAGTCCTGCCGATCCTGAGGAGGCTGAAGCTTTAACAATCTTGTCGCTACGGAGACCTTCTTCCACAATTTCACCAATCTTGACCAAGCCGGAGAATGGTGCTTTGACTGCTGATATCATTTTGTCATAAAATTCCGACTCCTGAGCGCGCATAAACACCGCGCTTATCTCTACCTCTTTCATGGGAGGCCAAACTCTTGCCGCCTTAAAATTTAAACATATAAGCAAATAAGTGCGGAAATTAAAATTATTACATTCCTGAATAGTTAGTCAAATAAAGCAAATAAAGTTAGAAAAATATTTTGGTTAGAACTTAGTTAAATCCCCAGCGGAGTCGCCATTTCTGTTTTATCGCATTTTTCACTTCCTTTATTTTTAAAAGAAAAATGCAACTTCGTATTTAAAACGGTTTTTGACTTGAATTAAATTTGAAAACTTTTAAATCTCCAAACTTAATTAAAACAGAGTCGCCACTTAATTTTTTAGGAGAAATCAAGAAAACCTTTGAAAAATATTCGAAAGATTTAAAACAGATAAAATCTTTAAATTTTGAGAAATCCAGGTAAGAAGTTCATATTAATACTTTTAGAAGGTTTTTAAGGCACTAAAAGTGTTCGCTAACACGCGGTTATCCGACTATTTTTCTAACTTATTTTATTTGACTAACTTTGAAAATCATGGAATATTTGATAAAGAGTTGCTTTCATGACAAGTTTTTTTATAGAAAAAAGATTGACAAATTTGAGTGAATTTTTTCAAGTAAAACATAATAACATTTTATGAAGATTGAAAATTATTTTAAACATATGAAAATCTTACAAGTAAAACACATGGTACTCCAATGGGAAATCAAACTAAGTTAATTAAAAAGAATTAGTGTTTACAAAAGTCCAAATTATACAAGTAAAGCTAAACTAAAGAAAAGGAGAAGTTGGATTTAGGCACTTAGGCCCAAACCCCTACAAATATCCGCATTGGACTACCAAAATTGGGTTAAGGCCATTATATTTTGCTCCATCTTTAACCCTGTATATTTGCTTCCCTTTCTTTTGTATGTAGCACTTAGGCCACACATTTATTTCTTTCTTCTCAACTGCAAATTAGTCTTTCTGGACTTGATGCTGAGGCTTGACTCAAAAGCTATTGGGCCTCCTTAGCCCTCGAATAAAGATATACATGTCGGTAGTCCATGGAGGACTCGAACATGTCCATGTATCCAAACAAAAGTGATAACGATTAGAGATTGATTAAAATTTAATGAAGACTGTATGATTAATAGACATACGACAACACACTGCTGCATACGAGAAAATCACAGTGTTCATGCTTCAAGATATTTAGGCTAAAACTATGACGTATCCTAACAGATTTTAGTCAAACTAGATAGATAAAAATCAAAGTGTAATCAGAAGATTAAAGAGAACCGAGGTGGGCGGCAAGATATTGATTGAAACGCCAAAAGTCATAGACAAAAGAGCTCAAGCTACTGTTAAAAGAAAATTAAATCAAGCGGGAATAATTCAATCATGATTTTATCTCTTAGAAAAGTGAAAGAGAGATTCCACCAAATCCTATACAATGCTAAATTTCACCCAAAAAACTATTAATCCCATACTTACACTAATCAGTCACCCCATTAAAGACACGAAATATTGCATATGAGAAGCAAAATCTGGGCAAAATGACCCAAAAAAAAAATGACTACCACAGATTAAGGCATCATTACCTTTCAAGAAGAAGAGGTTAAAATAAACATACACATATTACTCACGAATCAACTCTAGGTTAGTTTAACAAATGATAGCTAAAAGCAACCACCTTTGGCCTTTGATAGCCATCAGTATCTATTCCAAATTATCCAAAGATACTGGATGGTAAATTCATATCCAGAAAATGCCAAACCAAGTCTATGCCCAAAAGAAAATTTCCAAAAGCAAAAGCATTCTTAGATATTGAAATCCAAGCATAAGCTTCTGTATGAAAAGGTGAATCCAAAATCAATTTTCATTTCAAGTTCTAAATATGCTGAATTAATCCTCTGTTGCAAAAATTAAAGGGTGAACATGGCCCGTTCTCTTCTCAGAATTCTAGATGGCATTTACATAACCAAAAAGGGGTTTTGAAAGATCTACAGACATACTCAAGCAAGAAAATAAGAGATTTTAGGGACGGATACATGCTATGAGAAATCCTTGCCTTATTCAACTAATTTAGGCTTTGGAGGAAATTAAGAAGTAGGCCCCAAAGCGAAACTCTATCAGCATTTTAGTTGGTATCGGAGACCCAAAAGAAGCTTGAGAGATTACACATCAGCTAGGAATAAACTATACACATAAGAAAGAAGCTCAACATTGAGACCAAACCAACCATATTACAGGACATATCAGATTTTTCAAATGAAAAAAAGATTTTTCACCAAGGATAAACAACCTAGGATAATTAGAGAAAGAAGGGAAGATAAACTTAGAAAAATGCTTTTCACGACTTTAGTCGACAATGAAATGATCAAGTGGCTTTCCTTGAAGCTTAAAGAAGAAACAAGCAGATTTATTAACACAACTCTATATTCCATATGCATAACTACTTTAACTCCCAAAATCAGTTCATTCTAATCATAGAGGACCCTATCAAGTTCTATGCTATCCATCAACTCTAAATGAACCAGCCATGAAACAGAGGAAAAAGATTTCAAAACACATTTCTTTTTTATTCGAGCATCTTTTGACAGTGAGCTCTTCAAAGACAAAAGTGGATAATCAGGCTATTCCTCTTCATCTTCTAGTCCTAATTCAAGAACAAAACTAATAAGTGGCTTCATCCCCTCCTCGACAGATTACACTTGATGTCATAAGTCGAGAAAAATCCTTGGGGAATCCTTAGCTTGGCACACAACTAACTCTTCAAATCTATCATCTAGGCATGATACTAAACTTTACTCACTCACAAGTTACGGCCAGAACTTTGCTTTAGGAGAAAATAGTAGCGAGCACTCTAAAGCAAAATCATAAAAAGAAGACAAAATGAAAAGACGACTTGAAATAACATCATCACAAATCAAAGCTCCAATCATACAATCATATTCTTAATTTCAACCACAAGAACCTCACCAAAATCACGCATACATTTTTCAGACAAGACCAACCCACACAAATCATGAAATACTATTGTTCGACTCCAAAGGATAAAAGAACGAGAGAGAGAACTGAATGAGATGTTACCTTTCTATAGGAAGCAAACCAGAAACACGAGCTTCATCGGGAAACTTCCTCCACTACGCTGGAGCTAGATGAATTTTCGCCAGAACTTTAAGCCCTTTAATGTGTGTTTTCTTTGAAAACGTTTTGGTTACGTGAGATTAGAGGAATGCTCCTCCAGAATCCCCAATTTTCCCCCAAAAAGTCCGCTTTTTCCACCTCAATCTTTGAGGGTTTTTATAGGAGAATTTGGGCAGATTTGAAGGGGAAACAAAAGGGTAATTTGGGAAAACCCTTTGGGGAAATTTCAAATTCTTCAGCTGAATAACCTTAAGGAGCAAGAATTGGTATGAAATCGTACCAATTTCGCGGATTTGAAGCCACCTAGCAATTTCTAGAAGGTTCTTAAAATGCCAGCACAACTAGACGGAAGATTTTTGACAGAGGTTGAAGATTTTGGTATCGTTTGCTATTATTGGAGTAATGTTTCACCGCTATTATTGGATGGATTTAGGGAACGTTAGGGTTTTGTTAGAGGGAGAAGACGATGAAGATGAAGTGGGAGGTACAAGGCGCGTCTGAAAAGGACATTGCGTTCTTTTTCTGGGAAATAGAGACGCATGGAGTGTACGAGGAGAGAAATATAGCGTATATGTGAGGTGTGTGTATATCTATTGAGAAAAAGGGAATTGGTCTCAGGTTTGGGCTAATTCGGAGTGGGCTGGGGATTGTTTGATGGGCTATGATTGATTTGAAGATGGGGAAATGAAATAGATTTAAGAGATGGTTACTTTTTGTTGCAAATGTGGCCAGATTTGGTTGAAACAATAACCAAATTAATTTAAGTCATAGCCAAATTGAATAAATTTTAGGCCGAACTTGAAATGAAATGAATCAAATCCTTAACTAATAAAACGAGCTTCTATATTTAACAATTATTTCATAAAACATATTTAATCCATTCAAATCACATAATTAATTGTACGATCATCAATTTTGAGGAAAATGGAGCATATTTTGAACATTAAAAAAAGTTTTCATTAAAAATAATTTTCAAAATATTTCTTTAAGTAAAATTTATATACCCTTATACAATTAAATATAGAGTATATATATTTCACCTAAAATTACTCAATTAGCCTCCAATTAATTTTGAAAATCTAAGAATCTTATAAAGATAATTATTTCAAAATTGTTTAAAATAGTAGAAGTTCAAAATTAATTACGAATGTGGAGGGTAAAAAATTGGGTGTCAACAGATGGCCGACATTCCACATGAGACCTCCACCATTGCTTAGCATCACCCTGTAGCTGAAAAGTGACAAACTCTCATAACAGTCCAATATGAACTCATAAGCATCTTCCTTCTCAGTGTAGGAGGTTTTCACGTGAGGAACTTGGTCAGCATCTCGTGCTCATTTCCTGTCATAACCGGACCTAGCATTGGTTTAAAGAATTTGTTTGTGCCCTACGTTGCATTCATTCTAGGAGCTGTAGTAATCGCTTGTTGAGTGCCCAGAGCCTGATCTGCAACACCTGCGGGGGTGGCTCTTGCACCAATCAATCCACTCACAAAGCTTCACACATGTTGAAATACTTTGGGCGTGATAAAGGGAAGGCTTTCACCTTCAGACGGTGCCGCCTCTGCCTGCTCCACACCCTCCTCAACAACAACCTTGACTTCCTCTTCAACCTTATCCTGGGGTGGGGGAGGGGTCGCCTCTCGTTCTCCTGCACTTGCCTGAGCTCCACCCCTGGCGGGTGTTGCTCTACCTCGGCCCCTGCCCCTGCCCCTTTCTCTACCTCTGATAGGCAGGCCCGCTAATGGGACCGTTGGTATCGCTCTGGTTCTTCGTATTAACCATCTGTGGAAAGAAGAGTTGTCATGCCCTGAGGCTACACTCTAGGAACAACACGGGACTAGAGACCACAAGTGCTCCAAGTTAACCCTTGGTCATAGCATACTCAGACATTCATAAGAAAATATAGCGGAAGCATACTAAATGAAGATAAGCAACCATATCGAATAAGAACAAATTCTAAGAAATATCAAATCTAAATACAGAATACAAATCTAGCTATGTCTGAAGCCTCTAAACTGTCATAAGAGTTGATGGGACAAGACCCCAACTAACTCGAGAATCTGAAAGAAAGACAATAAAAGTACTAGCATAGCTAAGGTCCCCAGATAATGAGGACTCACCAATCAAATTTGGACACCCCACAACGTCTAGCCACGAGCCGGAGGAAAGGAGCCTGAATCTGCATCATCAAGAGGATGCAACACAGAATATGCATCAGTACTATAGGATGTACTGAGTATGTGAGATATGCATGAATATGGTAAAAACATACTTACAACATGATTAAAACTGAGTTCATGCACAATCTAGGAAATCATAAGTAAATATTGTAGTTTGAGTAATAAGCATGAGACAGAAGTCAAACCTCAAAATAAGATATCATAAAGCTTAGAAAACTTGAAAACATTCATACGGGAGTTTCTTATAATCGATAATAGACCATGTGAGCTACATGGAATCTAACTATATAACCCTAGTTAGCAAAGTTGCCTCGAACCCTGCCAAGGAATGGGACACCATAATCCAACTATATAACCCTAGTTGGCAAAGCTGCCCTAATTTCCGCTAAAGCACAGAACACCATGATCAAATGTGGAACCACTTTCATAAGCTCATAGGGTGATTCATAACCTATGCTGGCAAAGTTGTTTTGAACTTGGGTAATCGAACCCTCATCCCTCGGTGCTAAATACTACTCCCAAAATATACATATAACTCATATAATATACTTCTGGCATATTTGATGCCAAATCTGTTTGAAAAGCATAGCGACATATCTGATGTCATGTAATTCTCATATCATAAGTCCTTGAAGCTTAGTATAGCCATAATTCGAAATATACTTTTCTTTTTGAATTCATAACTTGAAGAATTAGGCATGCAATTTCATAAATACATAAGGTCATGTTATCTAACATGCCAATTTTAACTTGAAATCATGCAATTCAATGGAATCATGCTAGAAATCATCTTTAATACATGTGCTTTTGAAATCAATTAAGAAACCTCAAAATAAAACATAGATAAGTAATGAGAAACTATGAATTGATGCTTTAAAATTAAACCCATAAGTTTTTCCCAAATTGGGTAAGAACCCTAATTCCATAAATTTATAAATCAAAGTAAAAATCATGGGTTTTGGGCATAAGGTGCCACCAATATGTTGACTCGTAGAACCTTTTCTGCAGCATGAACTTTGGGCCAGGAACCACGAGTCTTGGTTCATTCTACGGCTTGTGGAATGCACCCGTGATCCCTAAAGCCGAACCTTTTTTTTTAGCTTTTTTTAAATTAAATTCTAAGGGTATTTTTGCCTACCATTTTAACTCCTAAGTGAGGTCATTTTGACCATTTTTAGTAGGGTTTTATTCCCTAATAGCCTAAACTCTACTCATTCTAAGGAATTCTATTCCAAAAGAAGAAAGAACTCCTTCAAGCTCCAAGTCTCAAGCTCCAAGATCAAGCCTCCATTTCTTTTCATCTTAAGATCAAGATAGCTTCAATAAGGGATTTCCTTCACCCTTATGCCCAAAACCGATGATTTTTACTATGATTTATGAATTTGTGAAATTAGAGTTCTTACCCAATTTGGGGAAAACTTATGGGTTTAATTTTAAAGCATCAATTCATGGTTTCTCCTTACTTATCTATGTTTCATTTGAGATTTCTTAATTGATTTCAAAATCCCATGCATTAAAGATGATTTCTAGCATGATTCCATTGAATTGCATGATTTCAAGTGAAAATTGGCATGTTAGATAACATGGCCTTATGTATTTATGAAATTGCATGCCTAATTCTTCAAGTTGTGAATTCAGAAAGAAAAGTATGTTTTGAATTATGGCTATACTAAGATTCAAGGACTTATGATATGAGAATTGTATGACATCAGATATGTCTCTATGCTTTTCAAATAGATTTGGCATCAGATATGCCACAAGTATATTATATGAGCTATATATATATTTTGGGAGTAGTATTTAGCACCGAGTGATGAGGGTTCGATTACCCAAGTCTAAAACTACGTTGCTAGCGTAGGTTATGAATCTCCCTATGGTCTTATGAAAGTGGTTCCACATTTGATCATGGTGTCCTGTGCTTTAGCGGGCACTACGACAGCTTTGCCAACTAGGGTTATATAGTTGGATTATGGTGTCCCATTCCTTGGCAGGGTTCAGGGCAGCTTTGCTAACTAGGGTTATATAGTTAGATTCCATTTAGCTCACATGGTCTATTGTCGGTTATAACAAACTCTCGTATGAATGTTTTCAAGTTTTCTAAGCTTTATGATATCTTATTTTGAGTGTTGACTTCTGTCTCATGCTTATTACTCAAACTATGATATTTACTTATGATTTTCTCGATTATGCATGAAATCAGTTTTAATCATATTGTAAGTATGTTTTTACCATATTCATGCATATCTCACATACTCAGTACATCCTATAGTACTGACACATATTTTGCACTGCATCCTCTTGATGATGCAGATTCAGGCTCCTTCCCTCTGGCTCGTGGCTAGACGTTGTCGGGTGTCCAGTTTGGTTGGTGAGTCCTCATTATCCGAGGACCTTAGCTATGCTAGTACTTTTGTTGTCTTTCTTTCAGATTCTCGAGTTAGTTGGGTTCTTGTCCCATCAACTCTTATGACAGTTTAGAGGCTTCAGACATAGCTAGACTTGTATTCCCTATTAGAAGAACTACTCCATTCTTGATCTTGAATTAGCGGCCGTGGTTTTTGCTTTGAAGATTTGGAGACACTACTTGTATGGTACTCATATGGATGTATTCACCGATCATAAGAGTCTTTAGTAAGTGTTCACACAAAAGGAATTGAATCTTCGTCAAAGGAGGTGACTTGAGCTTCTTAAGGATTATGATATGAGTGTGCTTTACCATCCGGATAAGACCAATGTCATGGCGGATGCACTTAGTAGATTGTCTATGGGTAGTGTGTCTTTGGTTGAAAATGGAAAGAAAGAATTGGCCAAGGATTTTCATCGACTTGCTCGATTGGGAGTTCGCCTTATAGATTCGACTGAAGGTGGTGTTATTGTTCAGAATGGTTCCGAATAATCTTTGGTAGCTGAAGTGAAAGAAAAGCAAGACAGCGATCCTATTTTGCACCAACTGAACGGTGCAGTTCATCACTAGAGGGTAAAGGTTTTATCCCAATGGGGAGATGGTGTGATTCAATATCAGGGTCGATTGTGTATTCTTGACCTAGATAGGTTGAGACAACGGATTTTGACAGAGGCTTATAGCTCCAGGTGTTCTATTCACTAATAGACCTTTGAAATCATTCACACATGGAGCTTGAAGGAGTTCTTTCTTCTTTTGGAATAAAATTGCTTAGAATGAGTAGAGTTTAGGCTATTAGGTTCGACTTTAGGGATCACGGGTGCATTCCACGAGCCGTAGAATGAACCACGACTCGTGGTTTTCACTCGTGGTTCCTGGCCCAAAGTTCATGCTGCAGAAAAGGTTCTACGAGTCAACAGAACGGACCGTAGTTTAAACTATGGTACGTAGACCAATTCGTGATTCTCAGAGAATTTGGCAGACCTCAGATCAAGTTCCACGAGTTGACAGGATGCTCCGTAGTTCAAACTTCGGTCCGTAGAAGTCACTGGTGGTTCCTGGGGAAATAGGCAACCCTCAGGTTTGATTCCATGAGTGGACAGGACGGTCCATAGAAGAACTACAATCCATAGAATCCACTCGTGGTTCTCAGACCAGATGCTAATCCTGCAGAAGGCAAACCACGACTCCATTCCATGGCATGTGGTTTGGAACCATAATTCCTGGAAAGTTCAAAATTCTCAGATTTTCTAAGTTTGAACGCTGGATAGGATTCCGAGGTGTTACAAAAGTAAAAGAGCTAGATACCAATTTGTATCACCAGATAGCAATTGGAATCAAGTTATAGAACGAAGGAAGGAAGAAGAGATAGTTCCTAAAGTCCTATAGCCTCTCGAAGAAAAGTACAGACGTCTCTGTACCATTCTGCAAGACTCTACTAGACTCATTTTGGTAGGACGAGATCAACGAACCTAGGGCTCTGATACCATCTTTATCACGACCCAAACCCCACCATGAGTGGCACCCACCCAACCCCCGGATGAGCGAACCAACATAACCCAACGCGTAGCATAATCTAGCAGCTTAAAACCAGTGCATAAGGTAAACTAGCATTCAAGTCTCAAAATACTATTATAAATAAAAGCCTGCAGAAATTCCTCCCTAGAACCTGAAAGTCATCATACCAAAAAATTCTACCAATGTTTAGAATGCGGTGATGCAACCCCAAATAAAGAAGAGTCTAAGCCCCAAACAAGTGGGATATAACTAAAAGAAAAAAACCAAGGTAGCTCGACTGAAGTAGCTTACCCTTGATGTCTGGAAACGATGGGACTACAAGTGAAGTCACGCGTCAGCCGCTGGAAGATTGCCTGTACTCACAAAAAGAAACGCAAGTGCAGAATCAGTACACAACATCATGTACTGGTAGGATCATCAGTCAGTTCCAAATAAGCAGAATATGAACAGTAATTAAAGCTAAGTAAAGCACAGGGAACATGTAACCAATTCACAACATAACTAATACAGATCTCTTTCTTAACCAAATCAACCATACGAATTCAGTTAGCTAGCAAATTACCACCCTAAACAATAATCAAACCCCTTTTTTATATAACTCGGACCATCAAGGATCCTTAGGACACCAACCATATCCTAGCATGCAATCTTGCCCTACACTAAGACCATATACAGAAATCACACTTCAAACATACAACCCGATCCACTCATGGAACCATCGAAAGAATACAACAATTCAATAAACAAACCCGTATCAGGCGTGGTACTCGAGCCAACCATTTATAATTCCCGTACCAGGCGTGGTACTCGAGCCAACCAAATAGTAACTTGTACCATGCGTGGTACCCGAGACAACCAATTAGTAACCTCTACCAGGCGTGGTACCCGAGCCAACCAAATGTCACATAGAACTCCAACAGTCAAAAACAATGAACACATAGCACACTTGTAACTCAACAAGCAACAACAACTAGTTCATTTCACAAGACTGATAATCGAACCATTAGACATTGAAAACCATTACATAGACATGCAACTCATATAATACCAGGCAGTAGTACATGAACACAATGCATATTGGAAACACAACAACCATCACCTACCTCGAATTACTCAAAGCTCTATTGAACTAGGCCTTCCCTTTTTTTGGATCCCTTGCTTGTTCTTGGTCTAGAAAAAATATACAATAGCCAAAGTCAGTTTACTGACCTAAAATACCTGGATTATGCAAAATCCTAAATCTCCAGGCCAAACTATGATCATTCCACTCCTTTTTCGAGTTTTTCCACCATAAATTCACCTAAGTTCATTATTTTTACGGATATTTCTAGAGAATTATGGCTAAGTGATTGTAACTCATCAATAATATCAAGACCCAAGAACTAGCATTCCCTAGAATCCCTTTTTTTCTCAGATTCCTCCATTCCTAGGTTAACCACAACCTCTCCCCAAGTCCAAAACTAGTAATTCTACTCCATAGGAAAGATAGTACTAAGTTAGGGGAGTAGAATCCTTACTTTTTGGATGAAAAATGATGGAAAATGGAGTAGGTTTGCCCAAAATTGCCTAGCCCTTCTCCCAAAACGTTCTTGATGAAAACTGAACGTTTTGGGAAAGTTTTCTGCATTAAATCCCATCTCGCCCGCTATGGCGGTCCCTGCTCTGCTATAGCATTACCGCCGTAGTGGAACCGTCTGCTATAGCAGTGCTGACCGGCATTAACTTCTGCTATAGCGGATATTTTACCGCTATAGCGGTCACCGCTATGGTGCAGTGATGGTGCTCTTTACGGGCAGAAACTCAAAAAATCCCTGAAAAGTGTCCATTTTATAACACACCTTAATTCCTCGATGTTTTGAAATAACCCCTTCACGTCAACCTCGATTCCGAAAGTTCTACTTGCCCAAATTTACTTCCAAAAAGTCCCCCAGACTCCTCTATGACTTAGCTAACGGAAAAACTAGCTCACTACAAGACACTTTACCTAATTCTCACCTGAATTACCCTACACCAGACATCGCTCTAAAATCGGTCAAGACTAGCCTAGCCTAAAGTTTATAACTCCCAAACTCGGAAGTTTTTCAACTCTAAACTTGGCATGAAAGGTTTACCCGTAACGGCGAACCCGATCGTTACAGATATTGTAGAACTTCTTCTCCTTAACCAATTATCCTTTAAATTTTATTACTCATGAGTGGTTAAAAGAACTTTAAATCATTTTAGTTTTTTTTTTTGACAACCAACGACTTGGCTATATTAACGAAGAAAAGGTCTCAAAGAGTTAAATGATTCTATGCATCAGTTGTAATCCAACTAGAAAAACTAGAAATCCAGGAAAAATTATGTAACAACGAAGTAGAAAACTTAGCTAAACTATGTGCTATCATATTCCAAGATCTAGGGATATGTACAACATCGACATCATCAAAGGAGTTCATCAGCTTCCAAATATTCTCACAAGTTGCTTCTATTTCTTATGATACTCCACTTCTTTTTGATATCATATCTCCCATATTTTTTGCATCCGATAAGACTTACACCTTTTACCATCTATTTTTTATAGCATTTTTTAACGCTGTATGAATTGCTAGTGCTTCAACAGTGATGACCTTCCCACCAAATTGAATTGGGGAGCCCAAAGCTTGAAGAAAATTACCAGAGCTATCTATAGCTGCCACTCCAATGCTTGTCATCTTCTTCTCCTTGTGTAAAGTGGCATTTGTAAATATAATAACATCATCTTGTGCCAAAATAATATTTCTATTATTAGGATAATCAGTTATATGCATAGGAGAAAAAGTAGTAAGCAAATTATTTTCATATTCATGAAAGTCAAAGAGCGCCTTATTGACAATTTTCCTAGGTTCACAAATCTCCCCATTAAAGCTTATAGAATTTCTTGCCTTCCAAATTTTAGTTTGATCATCATTATTTGGTGCATGTCTTTGATATGAGAACACATCTCCTAAGATGCTAGTCGCATATTAGATTTAATTTTCCTGTTTTCACCAAAAAGTTAATGAAATACCCTTTCCATTCACTTTTATTGTCTATTACATGAAAAATAAATTCACTTTTACTTGTCCACTTTAACATATTAAGACAAATTATAATTATTTTTTAAAAAATTTTATCCGGTGTCCGATATTCACATTAAAGCCCGACTAAATTTGAATTCGCCCAGTAAGTCCTATATTTGAGGGGCAAGACGCTCCCTAACAAAAACGACTCTGTATTCAGGAAAACTCGAACCCGAGACCTTTGGCAGGGGCGGATCTACTAAGACCCAAGGAGTGTCACGCGACACTACTTCGCCAATTTGTTTTACTAAATATGTATATATAATTAAAAACAAAAGAAAACATAGAGGTTATATTTTATAAAGTGGCCCACCTTGACACACTGACTTGAGCAACTTAGTTGGTTAGGTGTTTCAATTCCACAAGTGAGATTGCCGAGTTTAAATTCTCATGGCTTCATTTTAATACATTTTAGGTTCTTCTTTTACCCTTTTCAGAAAAAAATTAGTAAATGAGATTATTTTGAATACATTTTTAAAACAAAGCTCATATGGAGAAAAAGTAATAATTTTTCTTATTTTATCTTTTAGAAAAGATATAATTGTGTACATGAATTATACTTTATTTACATTTTGTTCCTTTTTTTAATATGGTGTTACATTATTTTTATTTTTGTTTCTCAGTTTAAAAGGCGGTATTGCTAACGAAATTTTTTGTGTACGCCACTGACCTCTGGTTAAGGATGAAGGAGTACTTGTCACTCTACTACAACCCTGTTGATTTTTGTTTCATATTTTACTCTTAATATTAATTACTAGTTCTCTAAATCATTTCCCAAGACTTTTTGAAATATTTATAGTCATGTGTATTATAGTAAAATATGCACTTTATTTTTTATTTTCTTAAAAGAAGTTTGTGGACAAGTAAAAATGAACTGAAGAAGTAAAAGAGAGGATATAACAAGTTCTATGTTTAGTTTAATTCAAGAAATATTTATATTGTACAACCACTCGTTAAACAATAGTCGAGAAATATATATTTTTTGTATATTAATTTTAATATACAAATAAAAGGATAACTTTAGAGATATCGAGCCTTCGCTCTTGCCTATAATAAGAGGTCAAGGATCGAGTTGCCTGTTTGGAATCTCTTACGGTGCATAACTTGTGATTTATGATTTATCTCCTTTATTTTGATTTTTTATAACAACTTTTAAAAATATTATCATAAATATACAATATTATGAGCTGACTAATTTGTTGTTCTATATTTACATTTTATTTAATTAATTTTATAAATATTTTTTTTCACAAGATTCAATTTCCAGCCTTCATTTCTAATTATTTCGAAAGATTCAAAGTGCTATTCTAAAATCCAACTTGTATCCACCTACTATATATCACAATTCTCTCTTCATTATGTTGGTACATGGTAAGAATTCAAAGTCCTTGCAAATCGTCAACATATTTTCTATCAAAGAGACATCGATGGGAGCAAATTAGGCAATGAGATTTGAAACTTAATCACAAATACGAACTTGAAATGTAGATTAGCCCAACGCCTTGGACTTGAAGTGCTGAAGTGATGGACCAAATACGAACTCAATTCACGGTCCGTAAAATAAAGATGACAACACTGAGAAAACAATTCACGAGTTGTATGTCAATTTCAGAGTTTGTAAGTCAAGAAGAAGGAACCCCACACTGGCATAAATTATTTGGACCGTATGTCAAATTCACACACCGTAGATGGATTAACGGTGGACTGTCTGGACAAGTACCAAGCCATTTACGGACTGTATGTCAGTTTTATGGTCCGTAAATGGTATCAACGGGTATTTTTTCAAAATTTAATTTCGAGTTTATGGGCCAATATAAACACTTTTGGAGGATTTTTGTAAGGAATTTCTTCAATGATTTGTATGAGCGAGTTAGAGAAATATAATTTTTCTTTATTATTTTGTTATTGTATTTATAGTATGAGTAACTAAACGCTTTATTAAGGTTGTGGATCCAATATGGGTGTGTTCACAAGGTTTTCAAGCTAATACTTGATTTTGGATTTTCGATATTTATTTATTTCTACTTAACTGTTGGTCGGTGGTTGCAAACATTAACCTAGGCCAATTACTCTAGTTTTACTTGAAAAAGTGAATTAGGTTTGAAAGAAGCAAATAGCAAGAACTCTAGGCGTTAAGATCGTTAATTTAATAAGGATTCGCTTAGGAATTAATAAGTTGAATTTACTTGACATAAATTAATCATTCTTCATAACAACTCTTGTATATTTAGAAAAATCATTAAAAAAATGTTTTTCAACTATTAAAAAATATTGAGTAATAATTTAGAGATCATGTGCATACCCAAAACAACCCATTATATTATCAGCATTTTGCATGAAAATCTAGGACATTACATTTCTTAAAAGGGGAATACGACATTGGTTCTTTAATTATATTGGTTTTATTACAAATCATTTTTTTTTTATTAAATTTTATCGATCCATGGACCGGTTTTATTGATAAGAAAGAACAAAAATAAATTGACCTGATGCCAAAGTCCACAAATGTTGCCAGTCCAAAGGGGCAACTACACAAATGTCCCTCAAAGGGAGTGTCTTTGTATTTTTGTCCCCCATAAGAAAGGTCTTACAAAAATAGTCTTCCTTCTTTTTATGTATAGAACAACTACTTTTTTGCCCTTCTATATCTTAAATATTTTTAAACAACTCTTCATGCGCATTTGCCTCTCAACTTCTATATTTATTTATTTTCTCTTTTTTATTTTTCCTTTTATCTTTTTTCCCCCTTTTTTTCAACCTTTATTTTTCTTTTATTTTTTCTTTTATTTTTTCTTTTTTCTCAATCTTTATTTTTTTCCTTTTCCCCTCTCAATTCTATTTTTTTTCTCCTTTTTATTTTGTCTTTAAATTTTATTGTTTTTTTTTTGTTTTTTTTTTTCATTTTTCTCAACCTTTATTTTTCGTTTATTTTTTGTTGTCTTTTTTTTTCTCATTTTTCTTTGTTTCTCAATCTTTATTTTTTCTTTTCTCTCTCAACTTCTATTTTTTTATTTTTCTCTTTTTTTTTCTTTGAGTTTTTAATTTTTCTTTTCTCTTTTTTTTTTTAATCATTTTTCTCAACCTTTTTTTTTTTTTTTTTTTTATGAGATGTTCTATAACTCTTGCTTTAGAGGCAAGACTTAGCCCAAGAACTTTCAAACAACAAGTTACGCCACATGAGCAAGACTTGACACTAGTATATTGTGTCTTGATTTATGAGATGTTTTATAACACTTGCCTTAGAGGCAAGACTTAGCCCAAGAACCTCTCAAAAAATACAAGTTACGCCCCATGGGCAGGAGTTCACACTACTTCATTGTGTCTTAATTATGAAATACTCTATAACTCTTGCCTTTAGAGGCAAGACTTAGCTCAAGGATTTTCAAACAACAAGTTATGCCCCACGAGCAAGGCTTGACCACTACCAAGAGATGGGGTTTGGTCCCAAGAAGAGCATGTAGCCTGATGTAGAGATTCTGTCACTTGGATAGCCTTCCCAATCAGCATCAGCATACATATACAAGTTCCTGTCAGAATGGTGAAGAATTTGCAAGCACGATGTTGCTGATGACTTGAGATATCGAAGAACCCTTTTTACCGCCTTCCAATGCTCCAAACTTGGAGAGTGCATAAACTAAGATAATTTGTTTACTGCAAATGAGATATCAGGACGTGTGAATGATAAGTATTGTAACTTACCCAGGGTGCGGCGATATAGGGTTGCATCGGCAGGGGGGTGAACCATCAGCTGCTCTGGGTGGTGAACTTGAACACATGGGTGTTGCAACTCCTTTACAGTCAGTCATATCAGCATCCGAGAGAATCTCAAGAATATATCTGGATTGTGATAAGATGATCCCATTGGGAACATGTTTAACTTCGACTCCCAAGAAATAATTAAGTTCGCCAAGATTCTTTAGGGAAAACCTGCTAGCCAAAGAGTTGATGACATGTGCAACCAAGTTTGGGTGGTTTCCAGTAATGAGAATATCATCAACATACACCAAAATGTAAACAGTAACAGCCAAGGATTTAAAGATAAACAATGAGGCATCTGATTCAGACTTAACAAATCCAATGGTATTCAAGTGAGACTTGAGAGCCTCATACCAGGCACGTGGGGCTTGTTTGAGGCCATAAATGGCCTTTTTGAGGCGACATACATGATTGGGAAGGACATAATTAACATAACCTTTTGGTTGAGCCATGAATACCTCCTCTTGTAGGTTACCTTGCAAAAAGGCATTGTTCACGTCAAGCTGGTGAACTTTCCACTTGTTTTGCACAGCGATAGATAGAACAATCCTAATAGTGGTTGGTTTGACAACCGGACTGAAGGTTTTATGAAAGTCCAATCCCGGATATTGCGTAAAACCTTTTTCCACTAGTCGTGCCTTGTACCTATCAATGGAACCATCAGCTTTCCTTTTAATTCGAAATAACCATTTACAGTCAACAACATTTTTCATCGGGTCCCTAGTGACTAATTCCCAAGTTTGGTTTCTCAATAGCACTTCATATTCTAAATCCATGGCTTTCTTCCATTCAGTGTGCTTGACTGCTTGTTTGAAAGTATTTGGTGTGGGAGAGAGGTGAGCCAAAAAGCTGAATTGTCTTTTTGGTTTGAAAATGTTATTTTTGGACCTTATGACTATATCGGAGGTTGGAGCGGCAGTGGGGGTTTTCATAATTTTTGGAGGATTTCCTGACTGTTGGATCGATATTTGTGGAGGGGGATTGTGAGCGTGTGGTGGAGTAGAAGTGGTATTTGTAGGAGTATTAAATAGGGGGGAGAGGGTGAAGGGATAGAGATAATACCTGATGGGTTGGAGTCTGCTGGCAGTTGGCCTCCTGTCATGGACTCTTGAATGTTGAGGGATGAGTGCAAATCTCTTGAATTGTGAGAAGAAGGTGGAATTGATAAGGAGATAGGAATAAGTGGCGGAAGAGTTGGGATAAGGTTGGAGTCCAAGTTCTGTTGAACTTGTGAATTATTTTCCTTAGAGTGGGACTCTAAAATTTCCCAATTTAACTTGGAAAATTTATTTTTCAAATGTGAGAACATTTGAGTAAAAGGAAAAATATTTTCACAAAATTGGACATCACGACTAACAAAATTTTTTGAGTTCACTGGATCAAAACAAAGATGTGCATGGTGAACAATCGAAACTCCTAAATATACACATGGTGTAGATCTAGGTTGAAATTTATTTTTGTGTGTATGGTTTGAGCCATGGGTAACAGAGACAACCAAAAAAATTTAGCGAAGAGTATTTTGATGGTTCGCCAAATAATTTTTGATAAGGAGACTCATTATTCAGACCAGATGTAGGAAGTCTATTTATGAGGTAGACAACATGGTGACACGCAAATGACCATAATTCAGGTGGTAGAGAGGCTTCATTGAGAAGAGTTCTAGATGTTTCAACAATATGACGATGTCGATGTTCAGCTATGGCAACTCTTTGGGGAGTGTAGGGTGGAGAAACTAGGTGTTCAATACCATGTTGTTGTAGGTATTGCTTAAGGCATGTGTATTCACCCCCTCTATCTGTATAAATAGAGGCAATTTTGTGCTTAAAAGAGTTTTCCACCAAAGGATGAAATTGTGCAAAAATGGAGGCGACTTCACTTTTATTTTTGATTGTATACAGCCAAATGTATTTGGTGTAATGATCAACAAAGATGCAGTAATACAAATTTTTGTCAATAGATAAAATAGGTGATGGTCCCCATAAATCACTAAACAGAGTTTGAAGCAGAGCATTGCTATTTAAAGTGAGTCATTGAAATGGCAAACGATGAGCTTTATTTGATGAACAAGAATTACAAAACTCAAACTTTTCTTTGGTGGAGAAAGAAAGTGAAAATTTATTCAATACTAAGTCTAGAACTTTTAGATGAGGATGCCCTAGGAGGTGGTGCCACAATTGACGAGAGACTCTGATGGAGGTGAAATTAGCGAAAGAGAGCAGATGATCCATATGGGGCCACTCATAGATTCCATTTTTGTTCCGGCCTTGTACCAACAGTCTCCGAGTTTTGAGATCCTTCACAAGAAAAGAGTATGGAAAAAATTCGATAGAGGTTAGATTATCACAACAAAACTTGGCAACTGAAATGAGGTTCCTTTTTATAGACGGGGCACAAAGAGTGTCAGAAAGCATGAAATTAGTATTAGATGCCTTTATTTGAGTTAAACTAGTGTGAGTGATGGGAATAGTTTTACTGTCACCCATGGACACTTCTTCATTGCCAGTAAATTCTTCAAGATTGTTAGATTCTGTTGTGACATGATGTGTTGCTCCAAAATCAAGGATCCAAGGATTTGCATCTGAATGTTGATGCGACACAAAATTGACTTTTGTTTCAAAGTGATTGTGAGACTTTGAGCGACACACATCAACAGTATGATCGATCTTCTGGCATAGTTGGCATTTCACAGCTTGCCGGGGTTGTATCCCATTTTGTTGGTTGCCGGAGTACGCCTGTCGTTGAGCTGGTGGTTTCCAAGATTGGTTGGAGAAATGACGATTGTTTTTGTAGTGTTGAGGCTGAAAGTTGGTCCTTTGTGCAACTGCAGCAGTGATAATTGAGGATGATTTTTCAAGATCTTGGTGTTTGAGAAAGAGTTCATGGTCTGTGAGTTTGTGAAATAGTTCCTCAAAGCTTAAAGTTGTGTCTCGTGCTCTTATAGCAGCAGATATCTCACTATACTCAGGACCTAGGCCACTTAAGATCTTGACCGCTAGTTCCTCATCAGCCACCGGTGAACCTGCTACTTTGAGAGCATCAACAATTGATCTTCTTCTGTAAGTAATCAACAATTGTCCTAGTAGCCTTTTTCAAGTTTTGCAACTGATCGCGTAGGCTGAAGATACGAGAGTGACTCCTATTGGCGTAAGCTGTATGAAGGAGTTCCCAGGCCATTTTGGTCGAGGAAGCAGTTGCAATAGTGGGGGCAATGGTAGGATCAACCGATGTCATCATTGCCTGTTGAATTAGTTGATCCTGGCAAAACCACGTCTCAAATTCAGGGTTTGAGATTGTACTATCATTTTGTGTGATAGTAATTGGTGGGGTAGGTTTGGTTCCGGTGAGGTGCCCAATGAGTTTGTGTCCATTGAGCAGCATCACTAGTTGAGCTTTCCACGTTGCAAAGTTGAGTTACCTTGCAGTTTGATTGGTAACTGGGCAGCTGGATTGAACTGTACCACATGAGTGGTAGACATGGCTGCAGCTCCAGTATTGCTGGTGGTAGTGAGTGTGGTCATGTTGGTGAAGTGAAAGAAAAAAATTGGATCGGACTCGTGAGAGTTTAGTGAGGCTCTGATACCATAAAGAGCTTGAGAATTAAAGCAAACTTGAATGAATTTTATTCAATGGAAGCATCTACTTAGATACAAGTAAATGTAACTAACTCGACTAACTTTAAGGAACTAAACTAACTCGACTATCTTTAAGGAACTAATCTAACAACTTAATCTTGGAGCTTATTCAAATTAATTCAAATATTCAAACTAAATCTATTCCTAACAAACTGATGATCACATGCTTATCTTAATATACACTACCTCATTGTGTAAGTTACGTCTCATGGGCAAGAGTTGACACTATCACATTGTGTCTTGATTTATGAGATGTTCTATAACTCTTGCCTTGGAGGCAAGACTTAGCTCAAGGACTTTCAAACAATAAGTTACACCTCTTGGCAAGAGTTGACACTAACACATTGTGTCTTGATCTATGAGATGCTCTATAACATTTTCCTTAGAGGCAAGACTTAGTCCAAGGGCCTCCTAAAAAATAAGTTACTCCCGATGGGCAAGAGTTAACACTACTTCGTTGTGTCTTAATTTATGAGATACTTCTTGCCTTAGAGGCAAGACTTAGCTCAAGAATTTCCAAAATACAAGTTATGCCCCATGAGCAAGATTTGACACTACCTCATTGTGTCTTAATTTATGAGAAGTTCTATAACTTTTGCCTTAGAGGCAAGACTTGTTCCAAAGGACTTCCAAACAACAAAGCACGCCCTTAAGTTTACTTCGATGCCAAAGAAAGAAGATCCTCTTTGCGGACTATCCAACTTTCTGTTCATTAGCAAAAAAAATAGAGGTTAAGAAAAAAGAAAAAAGAGAAGAAAAAAAGAGAAAAGGAAAAAAAAAAAGATTAAAAAAAAAAAGGTTGAGAAAAAAAAAGAAAAAAAAAGAATAAAAAAATAAAGGTTTGAGAGAAAAGAAAAAAGAAAAAAAAATAAAGGTTGATAAAAAAGAAAATGAGAATTAAAAAAATGGAAAAAAAGAAAAAAAATAAAAGATAAAAGAAAAAGAAAAAATAAAAATTAAAAGTTGAGAGACAAATGAACATGGAGAGTTGTGGTGTAGAGGGCAAACATATTTTTGTTCTATAAATAAAAAAAGAAGGAAGGGTATTCTTTAAAGACTTTTCTTATGGGGGGCAAAAATTGAAGACCACTCACTTTGAAGGACACCCCATGTAATTTCCTGCAGCCCAAAGATAGGCAGCCCAAATAGGAAACTACTTCTAAGTACAAATATCTGATTATTGTTGAGTACTGACTACTCGTTTCTTTGTCTCTTCTACTTTCCCTATGTCTGCTCCATTGTTTGAAAAGTTGCCGCCGTGTTGTCAGCGGAATCTAGTTTAAAAATATTCATATCTTTCAATCTTTACGGAATAGAAATTAACACCGCCAATCAAGTATTTATCTAATTCGGTAATCTTTCAAATCTATTTTTTATGGGATTCAATCCCAACCTTGTTGGGTTATCATATTTGACCACGATCGCATTACATCACCTTATAGGTGTAACATTGAGTGTATTATATGTGATTCTTTAAAATATATCTGAATTTTATTTGAGTACGTGGACTAATTTCTCTCTTGGTTTGATAGTGAGGGCAGATGATTTGCAAAAAAATGGTGAGGTACTTGGTTCTTAAGTTAACATAGGAAAGTAGGTCATGAATTAGATAGGAGGAAGGTCAATTTTCTAGGCTAGGATGTGAAAAAAGATCATTTAAAAAATTTAAACAGTCTTGGCATGAAAAATGTGAAGAAAGGTAGGTATAAGCATATGTTAGGTTTTAGATGTTGATATAAGTTATTGTCATTTGTTATGATGAACTAACATGCTTAAGTTATTTTTTGTTATAATACAATTTTTTTCTTAAGGATGAGCTAAAGTCAAATGTAGAGTGGTTATATTTGGATAAAAGTCTACATTTTTAGTACATTATTGTCTCATATCTTGATCATAATTCTGTTGTTACATCATTTTTCTAGATATTTTGAGCTTATTACAAGTTTTATATGTGTAAAAAGTATGTTAGATGAACACGATAAAAAAAAGTGTCATTGATTGATTTGAAGCAAATGAATGACAGTTGGAGGAAGGTTGAGCTTGCCCAAGGTCCTTGCCCAGCGAGACAGACAGGCGAGCCAATAAGCAAGAGAAATTTCAAAGTTGGATGAGCTCGCATGTGATCCTCACGGAGTGAGAGTTCAGATGAAACAAGAAAATTATCCTAATGAATTTGAATTAAGTTATTTGATTTCCTACAGTTTTTAGGTTATACAAATACCCTAGAAAATGACTTTTGAAAGGGAGATGCTTTATATTTGGAGGTAAAAACACGCTTGGGGAGAGGAAGACAGATTCAACTCATGTTTTTCCTCTTTCTTCTTAATTTTTATTGTTATAAATTCTAGTATTGTATTTCTTCATATTATTATAAGTAGCTAAATTTTTTATCTAGAGTTTTGGTAACGCCCAAATTTACTCTTTAAAGTAGGAGAGTGTACTCGGTCATATGCAATATAATTTTTTAACTATGAGTCGAGGTCGATCCCACATGGAATATGATTGAAGTTTTACCCTAACTAGTGTAAGATTCACTATTTGAGTGCATTTTAAGTAATGAAAAGGGAGAGGGGTACAGGAATTTAAAGAATATCTACTATTTGATCATACAATAATTTAAATTGAGATTTGTATCAATGGTAGTAGAACCTAGGAATGTGCTTAAATGAGATTAGCAATTATAAATGAGATTCTAGATCTACTTTTGATTTAATTGAGCAATGGGCAGTATTGGTTTAAAATATATATGTGGTTTCTCAATCCATAAGCAATTTCACCTTGAGTTTTCTCAAACCCCAAGGTGTATTCAAAATTCAACCAACCAATAATTTACTCAAATTGATTACACTATCTCTAGCTATAACCATTAAATGGAGATTTCTCCAATTCCTTGCTAATGAACCCTTTTCCAATTTCTATCTTCTCTCTCAAGCAAGATATGAATTAGAGAGTTTAATCAATATTTGCAACTACTAATTATTGAGTTAATACATGAAGAATTCATTAGACCCATTAACTATAATTAAACCTAGAAGCGAATCATAAATATTCAATTATAATTTCACATACATCATCACACACCCCTAGATATGGAGTTCAGCTAAGCATAATAAGAGAAAAAGAAATTATATCAACTGAATTTTCTTCAATATCAGTCATTTAATTCAAATTCTTCACAAGAATATCAAAACAATAGTGGAACATCTTCCAAAAGATGGAGAATAGAAGTTTCTAAGATGTACTTGCTCCAAAAACTGCTCAAAAGATATAAAAAAAGTGCAGTATAAATTCCTAAAAATTGTATTTAAAGTCCCAAAATAAACCAAAAAAATTGGATAAAATTGTCTCCGCAACATTGATGTGCGATTGCACATTCACAACACAATGTGGTGTGTAGCCCGCAGATGAAAAGTACATCAATATCACATCCTTAGTTCACTGGTTGTCTTGTGCGGAGGCATGTGTGATCGCACACTGGCATGTGCGATTGTACACTGGCATGTGCGATCCGCACACCTTAATTTCTCTATCCAGTGTTCAGCTTCCATGTTAGCCTCCTTGTGCGCTTCGCACAGAGGAATGTGTGGCTGCACATAATCTTGTGAGGCTCGCATAGTGCTTCAATTCAGCTGTCTTAATTCAACTTTTGGGGTTTGATTTTCGTCTTTGTTTTCTTGGCTTCAATTTCCTGATTCTCAGCTTAACTCCTGAATACCTACACAAATGAAGATTATGCCATTAGAAAAATTATGTGAATTAAAGCAATAATTAATTCTTAAGAAATCAATGAGACGGTAAAATATCAACTCGTCAAGTTTGATGGAACTTTTTAAAGGATGAATTTATGTTATATTTAATATAATTTTGTCATTATCTTTTCTCTATTCGTTCAACTACATGATTAATTATGTTGATTGATGGGTCATTAATTGATTATGCTATTTATTATGTATTATTTAAGGAAGAGTGCTTTTTTGGTTGTTGAACAACGTACTCTCAAAGTACATGAGAGATCAATACGGCGGGTTTAAAGGTGAGTTTAGAGATAATGAAATCTTGATGTGATCTTAGTGAGCGGTAAGAAAGTGCAACTAGCATAATTTGAGAAAATATATCTAGCAAATTGTCTTAACTACTCGAGAAAGAGAATTGCTCACGATTACTAGAGAGTAAATCAGTGAGATTATAACTAACATAGCGAGAAACAATCCGACAATTGGGGAAATCATAACTCTAGGCCTCATTATCTTGTCTCCAACTTCATCCCTTTTAGTTGATAATTTTTTTTATATTTTCATATGTAAGTTAATTAGTTTGAAACAAAAATTACAATCTGTATAACTTAGAAATTGTGTCAACTTGTCTTCATAGTGATAGTAAACAATTGTAGTTAAACCTTAGTTCTCCGTGAGATTTAACTCCAGACTTAAAAAGTGAATTATATTTATTGCGATCGATTCTCATTTTAGGATGTTTTTTGAGTGTGATCATGCCTCTATCAGCATAAGTTCTTATAATAACTCTTATAGTAATTTCTAATCTTTGGTTTATTTTAACTGTTTTAACCCTATTCATAGATGTATCATGGTATTCATAGTTTGGGGGAATAGGCGGCATATGGTTCCCGAGGTGGTTGGTTGAGAATTATGCAAGTTTTTCATTTTGAAAAGTTAAAAAATTGATATGTTTGACTTTATTCAATATTCATAGAAGTTGAGCTCGTATCAAAATTCTGTCAGTATCATCAGCTCTGGAACGTCATTTTTGGGTGATCAAGACTCTTGGTTCGGGTCAGGAGACTTTTGGATGAGTTTTAGAATAGTTTTTGAATTTTGGAAGTTGAAAACTTAAGAGAGTTGACCAAAGTCAATATTCGAGGTTAGAAAGGTTATTTTAGAGTTTCAACGATTTCACTAGGTCCGGAGGGTTACTTTTGGTCTAGTAGAAGGTTTAGTTCGGTTCCCGAGGCTTCAAAATGAGTTTTGAGTCATTATTTAAAAATTTAGAAATTTCTAAGTTAAGAGTTGACCTCGATTAATATTCGGTCAAGATAATCCCATTTGGGTATTTTGATAATTCTATCAGGTCCAAAATATATTTTACAACTGATTTGCACTATCGATTTATGTCCGAAAGGTCTCAGACGAGTTTTAGATGCTCGTTCAAAGTTTAGAAGTTTATCATTATTGGGTTTTAGTAGTGTCATATGAAGTAAATGAGATCAATTTGATATTTATATGGTACCATTAGATCCGTATCAAAACTTTAAAATTAACACAAAAAGAATCATCCCATTTGGAGCTCGATGAGAGAGAGATGATCATTTCACTACGGACAGTTGTTGCTGGTGCTTCTAAGGTCGCGATCGCGAACCTTTTTGTCATGACCGCGATGAGTCGACACCAATATTCTTCGCGATTGTGAGCCTTTTGTCATGATCGCGATGGTTGCATGTATTTACTTAAATTGGCAGATTTCGTATTTTTGACAGTTTGGGAGCTAGAAAACTCTGATTGAGGCAATTTTTGATGCATTTTTTATACAATCATTGAGTATGTGTTTCTAACTTCAGTTTATTCATTTTACAATATTATACTTTTCTTTTTTCATGGTTTTCATTCATTTGAAACTCCAAAGTTTATGAAATAAAAAGTTCTTGATTTTAGAATCAATTTGTGATAGATTTTCGTTGATTTTTAGAAACTAAGGTCCTTGAAGTATGGGTAATCTGATTTTAGCATAAATTTATCAAATTTTCTCATTTTAAACCGCGTTTGAACTTAAAATTTTAGAGTTTTCTCGGGTAAAGTTAAAGTTTAATAAAATGATAATTTTGAGTTTGATTTTAACTCTATTTTTGATAAAATTTTCGATTTGAACTCCATATGGGTAAATTGATTTTTCATTAAATTTTTGATTTTGTCCTTTCGATCTCGGAGTTGGCTTTTGGATTGACTTTTTGGACCCTGTTTAGAACCTTAGCAATATAGGTATCATTGAACTCGTGCTAACGCGTAGAACTTGTTTGTGTTAGAGTAATTGAGTTTGGAGACTTTTCATAAGGCAAAGACTCAAGTGTGAACTTATAGAGCTTGTTGTTCATCTTCGAGGTAGGTTATGGCTTAACTTCTTTTAGATTTTATTTGGGTGAGGACTTATCGTGTAAAGCATGCTATGGAAGGGTTAACTTAGTAATTATAATAGTAATTGAGTTGATTTATGTTATTTTGATTCCCGTGTGGAGGCTTGTACTAATCATAGTAAATGGGATAAATTATAATTGTGATGCCCGCGAATTGAGACTTATATTGTGTGGGTGATAGGGGACTTAGATTCCTGGATTAAGATTGAGGCTCATAGCTGGTGTTCATGGAATTATTGTGATTCTGAGATTTTAATTATATCTTTGTAAGTAACTTATTATTATTTCATCTGTATGCATATTCCATTCATATCATGGATCAGTGAGATGTACTATTGGAAACACTGATTTTGAAAGAGGATGAAATATTTTTGTATAAACCCAATTTGATGCGATATTTTGGATGGAGATTCACTTTTATAAAGCCCGATCTGATGCGACATTCTGGATGGAGATTCACTTTTATAAAACTCAATCCAATGCGATATTCCGGATGGAGATTCACTTTGATAAAACCTTATCCAATGTGATATTCTTGATGGAGTATTGATATTGATTGCATCCGAGGTAGAATTTTGGATGGGGTATATAGACCTCGTGAGTCCTCCATGGATCCTATCTTTCAGCATAGACTGAGAAGAGGGTGTATACCGGTAGGCATAGCCATTGCATTTCATCCCATATTATTGCATTGCATTATCATTTGGATTATTATTCTGATTGAGATATACCATGTTATTTTAGATATTAAATTATTGGATATTTTCTGCGTGCAGATTTATTTCAATATTCTTTATTCAATATAATAATTTCTTAAGCTTGATCAGTCTATGCCTACTGAGTACAAGTGGACCATACTCACCCCTACTTTTCTGCATCCTTCTGATGCAGATTCAGGTACAAGTGAGTCCCGTGACTAGAGTCCATGCTTCATGGTATTTTTGAAGTTGTGGTGAGCTTCCGTGTTTGAAGACTTTCTGGCTTTCTATACTATTTATCTCTATTTTCTTTACTTTCTTAAAATAGTGTTGTAGTATTTGATTAAGATATTATGTACTTAGAGTCGCTCTTGTATTCGTGATAGCTGAGTCTTGGAGTGTATTTTAGAGTCTGTAATTCGATTTTATTTGATTATCTTTGAATTGGGTTTGTATTGGTTATTCATTGTGTTTTTCCGCTAATTTCCTTATTTTGAGTGGCTTTTATTTATTGAGTTAGGCTTACCTACCATGATTAAGCTGGGGTGGATGTCATCACAACCTTTATGAATTTTGGATCATGACAAGTTGGTATCAGAGCGCTAGGCTCACCAGTCTCATGAGTACAAGAGAAATGTCTAGCAGAGTCTCGCAGATCGGTGCAGAGACTTCCGTTATCTATCTTTGGGAGGCTATAGGAGTTTAGAAAATTCCATTTTTTCTTGATCCCTTATCATGCGTTCTTGGTCTGGTCTAACTCTTAAAATCTCCTCATTCCATTCTCTCACTTATAGTGAGGATACGTTCTTGGTTCACTCACTTATAGTTGGTGGTGGCATCATATAGTTTAGTGCGAGACCTGATACTTAGGAGGAAGTGGTAGATTAATGAGAGATATTCGTAGCCATATTTAGACTATATCTTTGATTTGATGGTAGATTAATGAGAGGGATTTGTAGCCATATTTAGACTATATCTTTGATTTGAAGACTGATTGAGTGACATTGTGGTTTAGCTTGTGCATTTTAGGGGTATTCATATGGAAGTGTGAGCAATGGTTTGAAGAACTCATGATTGCCTTATCTTCTACAATTAGTTGTTCAACAGTGGTAAGAGTATATATGTGGCATAGACGGTATCTGTAATAGTCTTGACAATTGGGAATGGAATGACTATAGGAAAACTTGGTAATAAACGTGGTGACTTTGGAGACTATAGTTAAGAAAGTTTGTCATGACAAGAATGGGTTGTTCAATGTATGATGAGAATGAAGATGCTTCATGTAATAACCTAATTTCTTTAATGAAGGGTTAATTGGTAATTTTAACCAATAGAAAATAAAATAAATGAAGAGAATTAAAAAGGAGGTGGACCCAAGTCCATTCTCTCATTCTGTTAATGTCTCATTTTAGGGGCTGATGGAATAGAATATTAGGGTACTTTGATTCCTCAAATTTTTGGGAAGAAAGAGCGAACTTTGGGAAATATTAGAGAGTTCGTACACAATGTGAGGGAGCACATCATAGAAATTTCATAGTCCAAGTATTGAAATTATTGTCTTTAGCATATATTTTTGATACGCCTAAATTACACCTCCTTTTAGAAGCGTAAGCGGTCGCTGATAAAATATAGAACCTAATAAAAATTGAGGTCGATCCCACAGGGAATATGGTAGGACTAGGGTTGATATGTGTTTACTTGCGCTGTTAGCTATTTATTTCCCTACAAAGGGGGGGGGTTAATATAACAAATCGTAATTGTAACGAGAATGTAAACTAGTGACACGTGACAGTTTTAAAGGTTGTAATCAATGAGAGAGAAGACTAGGGCAGTGTTCCCCATGAATTCATAACTTAGTAAGGTGTTTCTACTTAGTTAACTAGTTTGATACTTAGCATGAAGAATCGGTAAGTTAGGTTCACCTAAATCCTTGGTCCGGTAGATAGATGAATTTCACCACACGCCTTGGTCCGACCACGGGTGTATGCTTTACTAACCCTTACCCTGGATCCCAGATTAGCTATTCTCGGACGAGGTCAAGCTATTATATGAGGGTTGGAAGCCTCAAATCTCCATCGTTAAACAACCCTTTTCCCATCCGTTACCTTTTTGATCAGGCAAGTAAGGATAAGGCGAGTTCTAACGTTGTACACCACTAGAAAGCAATAAGGATAAGGCGAGTTCTAACGTTGTACACCGCTAGAAAGCAATCAATCCAAAGGGAAGAACAATACATGCATAAATATCGCCCTAGAATTACTAAGTACTTTGCCTACTTCATTAATTCTTCATGGTTCTCACAACCCTAGTTGCGGAATTAGCTACTCATGCTCATAAGTAAATAATTAACGGTTTCTTGGACAATCATTAGTAGATACTTACAATTGGGAGTAAATAAATCCGAACTCTTGAAGAAAATATCAAGAACACTTCAATTAATCAAGAACAATCTTTTAATCTCAAGAACTTGTGTTTGTAAAGTCAACAACAAAGTAACAATGTAGTAGTTTTTGAAAATAATGCGTAACGCCTAAAATAAAACTTAAGGGGAAGTATTTATAGAAAAAGAAACCAAATCCTAACAAATCTAGGAGAAGCTGGATGCGGCATTACCGGCGGGATACCTCACGGGCCGTCGTGGATGCGACGGGCATCGTGGGTGCCCATCGGCTATCTTCAGGTCTTCAATTTTGGGTCCCTGCCAAGATCTCACGGGCGGAGGTGACAGTCCATCGTGGCTGCAACACCCGTCGTAGCCCTCATGTCTCCTACCTTGGCTGCTCTCCGGCTTTCCTGCCTA
This sequence comes from Jaltomata sinuosa, assembly GCA_003996215.1. NCBI lineage: Eukaryota > Viridiplantae > Streptophyta > Magnoliopsida > Solanales > Solanaceae > Jaltomata > Jaltomata sinuosa. The sequence continues at coordinate 82,889 of QJPP01000025.1, forward strand.
GTTTCCACAGGCAACCTCGATGGGCATCATGGGCGCCTGTTGCCTTGCCTCGACTCTTGCTGGCTCCCCTGGATTATTTAGACGGGAACTGCAATGTACCATCGTGTCTTCCACGGGCGTCGTGGAAGCCCTTCAGGCTTCAATGCCTTAGCCTCTCTGGCTGCTAGGTTCTGACGACTTGCCCCACAAGCCGTCGTGAGTGTGACGCCCGTGGTGGCCTATCTTTAGCCCTGAAAACGACATAACTTTGGTCTTTTCATTTATTTCATACTTTTCCCTGTACATGTAACAAACGACATTAAATCCAACAAAATATGCTTAAGAACTCCCAAAAATCCGTAGTTTTAAGCGTCGAAAGTGCCGTCAAATCCCGGCACATCAACACCCTCAACTTAGAATGTTTGCTTATCCTCAAGCAACAAACAAAAACAAAACTAAACGATGCTAAAGTAGAAGAAAACCAGAAACTACAATGTCAACATGATTCATTAAACTCTCAATCCTTAAGATAGTACCCACTCCTTGACAGCTCAAAACCTGTGCATTCTTTTTCAAGTTATCAAAACAACACGAGGCGGATCCATGAGTGACAACACGATATTCATGAGTAAGCTAGCATACACAGTAGACATTCAAACCAATTAATTAGCAATCACAGTCTACTCTAGTGCCCTCACAACAAAGAAGTACCGAATCTCAAAGAATATCAATTTAACAAGCAGGGACTGGGAAACCGCTCACTCTCATAAAAAAGTTCAAGCTGTACGTGCACAATACCATAGGCTTACCCTTATTTTCTATGCTTTTGGCTTTCAAACAGTTCGGTTAGCATCACTATAGGACTTTGCTAGGCTTGTAATATAGGCTTAGGGATGGGAGTGGTACGTTTGGGTAAACAGTGACTATGCCCTCCTTGAGACTACAATTACTTCTTTTTTTTTCTTTTTCTCTCTCCACTTTCCAGGCCTTACAGTTTTCCTCCCTCATTCTCCTTTCTTTCAAAACCTTGTTACTTTTATCAGGCTTTGGATGTGGTTTCTATTGTAGTTTTTCACTTTGCTTTTCATTCATTATTCTTCTTTCTTTTCTTTTCGTTTTTCTTTTTCTTTCTTTTCTTTTTATTTTTCTTTTTCACACAAACCACACCCAGTTTCTTTCTTTCTATCCTTAACCCACTCTTTTCATACTCAGTACTTCCTACTTACCCCTACAGTAGCCACCCTCAACTTAAGCTTTTAGCCTGAGTTGAGGTGCACCATGTCCAAGGAGGGACCAGGGCCAAAATAGAGATTTATAGGAAACGGGGAAGGTGAATAGTCTAACAACAAAAAGGTTCACTTTAAGGCTCAAATTCAGGGATCAAAGGGATTATTTTTCATTTGGTAGGTCATTTTGGCTAAAGTGGACTAGTTCAAAAATGCCCTATGATCATGTCCTAACTAAATCATTCTATGACCAAAGCATGACTAACCAGGCAAGTTCTAGATCGCACAGTACAGCCAGAACAGATGCTAAGCAGCTCACTTCACACATGGCACGGAGTTTAGGCTAAAGATTAGCTAACTACCGGTTCATGCTTTAGCTTAAACTACTTGTCTCATTTATATGCATGTTGTCATTTACAGATCCTCCTAAGTCAGTTCTAACAACTTATTTGCGTAGTTTTTTGGATGGGTCTCCATTTTTCACAAAGCTTTATTTCAAAATCAGATCATGGTTGCACTTAGTTTCTAATTCACTTCTACAAACACACATCCTATACTAAACATGCTGGTTCAACAGAAATTAAAAATCCTTAGGGAAAGAACACAGGCAAGAAAACCCCAAGGACTTGGGTACCTTGTGAGTACCTTCATGGGTTGCCTCCCATGCAGTGCCTGATTTAACATCGCGGCATGACGCAAGTGTTTTGGCTACTCAAACTTCACCAAAATGCTCTACAAAAATACCGAATGACCACAACTGCCCCCATCCCGTAAAAAGTTGTGCATTATCCCCAATGCACTAAAAAAATGATAAGAAAGGGATACTAGGCATACCTGTGGCGCCTAAGCACCGTCATCGGGTGTCGCAGAAGTTGAGCCCTCTAAATCAGTGCCCGTAGAAGTCTCAACAACAGAGGTTACCTCTGCAGTCCTCTCAATCACAATATAAGCTGCCCGGGCAGCAACAACATCACCAGCTCCTGCAATGGGGTCTAAAGAAGTTTCTTCTATCACATCGGCAACACCACTAGCCGATCCACCAGTCCCAATAGCATCTAATCGAATCTGCTGTGTAGCGAGGGACTCTTTCTCTGCTTGCCTCCTCTCTTTCTTGGACTTCTTCGCCTCGCGCTCCTCCTTCTTTTTCTGTGACTTTGGGCTCAAAGGGGCATCAGTTTCTTGCACAATTTTGTCTTTTCTTTTCCTCTTTTTTTGAAGATCCGACGAGTCTATACCTTGCCCTTTTTCTGGACTTCTTCAGCCTTATTTTCTTTTCCCAAGTTTGCTAAGCGGAGGTCGGGGTCCACAAAGTCCCATAAGTTGAGTATAGGCTTTGGAGCAATCCGTGGTAAGACTACTGAAGCCCTAGCCTGAGAAGGTGGAGGGTTCTACAACTGATCTACATTGGCCCGAAGCTCCGCTATCTGCTTTTTGAGTTCCATAAGCTCCACTGCTCCCATTTCTTATAGCTTCTCATCCACCCTATATTCCAGTATGTTAATCCGAGCATTCACATTGAGAAAACATGCTATGGCCCTCTGAATTGATGCATTAACAATTGGCTGGAACTACTCGACAAACGCCTTCATTTGTCCTTTTAGCTCAATGGTCCTCTAGACTGTATCAGCAAAATTTACCGGATGAAAAGCAAAGATGGATTCAAGATCCTCCTCTGAAGGTGTTGGAGAACTAGATGGACCCATTGCAGTAGTGGATGGACCAGCTGCAGTGTGCTTGGATTGGCTACCCTGTGGAGTGGGTCTAGCCGAAGGGGACTCTGTCACCTCTGGAGTTGGTGCATATGCCTCTAGTGTAAGATCCAGTGGTTTGGATGCACCGCTCAAACCCATCACTCTTGTCTGATCTTTGGACCTCTCCGGATGATGTGTCCGTGCGGCTCGCTCAGCACGATCTACCCCTCCAAACTTTGGGACATTTGCTTCTTCACATAATTCAGTAATCAGGCAGGGGAATGGGTAGGATGAACTGATTTTTGTGACTTTTTCCCTAATTTCCTTTGCAATGATCTACCCAAAATTTAGGTTATACTAAGATATCAGGCTCGCCACTAAGATAGCCCGTTTGAGAGTCAGCTGATTATCGGCACCTGTCGGAATGAGCCGGAGTCGTACCAATGCCCACCAGAATTGTGCCTCAAAAGATAGTGAAGCTTTATGGATCTGCGACTTGTCTTGGTCAAGCCACTTTGGGGTTTCGGTTGTTGTCAGGCACTTGGCCAACCACTTTGTCCACTTCTGCTCATTCTTCACCCTAAAGTCATAATCAAAAGTATCTGTGGTTGCCACATACTCAGGCCCAAAGAGAAATCTGTTTAAGGTTTTGGCTGAGATGTTGATCAGGACACCTCTTACTGGTACACTCTCAAGAGCGGTCAAGTCTGTAATCTTCTGGCCCTTTTTACATAAACCTTCCTGGATGGCCTGATAATTTGCATAAAACTCTCTCACGAGAGTCGGCTAAAAATCTGACAGGGGCTTGCTAGTCCAGCCCAACTTCCAGCCCAACTTGTAGTACCGAAAATATTCATCCAGCTTGGGGAAATTTTTCAACTTCAATGGATCTATCCTCCATTCCTCAGCGATGGGTCTCTTCAAATTCCTCCTTGCTATTACCTCAAGACCGTAATCGAATATCTTCTTCAACCCTTCAACATTCCATCTAGCTCTCTCTCTAGAAGAACTAGTGTTGTGCCAGGGCCAAACGGGGCAGGTGAAGGAGTCTCATGTCTGAGGTGGTAGTCTCCGTGTCGGAGTCACCATTTACCTCTTCATCTTTTGCTGAACTGTGCTCCAAAACTGTACCATCCCCATCTCTCGACTTATTTCCTGTGCCACTCGAGACTTGGGTGTCCAGTTCTTTCCTGTCCTTTGCATGATAACTCTCAGCACTAGACTCAGACGAGCCAGAAGATGATCCTTGCTTTTCTGTAGATGCATTACCTCCTTCCTCGTCAGACTGGGAAGGAGTGACTATCAGTTTTCTGTGGGTTGTCCGGACAAAGGTGTGTTGTCTAAGTCGCTCTTCTCTCCTTCAGAATCAGTTGGTTGATCCTTTAACCGAGATTTGTTTAAAGTGTCCTTTGATTTTCGGGGGCCCCCTTGTTGTAGTGGTAATTTTGGTGCCATTTAGTACCTGTAAGTAACCAATATTAGCAACCCAAAAAAATATTAACACTTAGAAAAATTGACAGAAAAATCAGCCTCCCACGAGCATGAGAAGGTCGACGTCCCGTTGCCCAAGACGTCGGAATGGTCCAGTGAAGGTGGACAGGAAAATTGCTCCTCCTACGACCCTGAGCCAAGGGTGTGAGGGGTCGACGTCCCATGGGACAGGGCGTCAGAGCATTTTGGGTGGGGTTTTTAAGGACAACGGTCCTCCCACGGGCACTTGCCACGGGCGTGGGAGGTCCTACATCCTGTCGGGTTGGGCGTTGGATATGGCCAGAAACTTTTTCAAGTTTTAGACCAGCTCCATGCCCTGACCGATGCCCGTCGTGCCTCAGACGTCCCATCTGCTGGCCCGTGGGATCCAATGTGGCTCACAAATATTTCCCTCCCTCTTTTCTTTCACATATTACCAGTTCTTCATTACCCACATAACAAACACACAAAAAATCAATGTAATCATTATGTCAATCACACTACAACCCTAATTCCCAAATTATTCACTTTGTATGTACTCACACAATCACTAAGAAACTATTCACGACTAGAGTTAGGTTTGAAAACATTATGAATGGATTCACAACACAAAAAACCCATAGCCATTATTTTCAAACATCAAGTAGGGTTGACAAACTACAAGAAGGAAGTAAAACTACAAGAAGGAAGTACTTACTTCTTTGTTTGCCAAAAACTCTTGGAATGAACTTATTAGTATTGAGTTGCTTGTGATCTGTGGAGAGATTTATGGGAATTTGAGGATAGTGATCATGGGGAGTGAAATCGAGGGATTGAGGGAGGTGTAACAATGCATGTAGGGAGTGTTTGGAGCAAGAGAGGGATTGTATTATGGTTTACCTCAATTGAATGAGGTCAAGAACTTATTAGACGCGGGGAAAAAGGGAGTGGGAGTCCGAGTTGGGTTGGGTCAAAATTAAAAGAGATTTAAAATCGGTTGACCCTTCCTTGACCGACCCAGACGATGGGCTTCGCGACGCCCATCGGGTAAGTGATGGTCCGTCAATACTTACTTACTTGGATGGCTGAGTCTGGCCTCCCACGCCCGTCGAAGCCGTGACGGCCCATCATGTAGGACGTGGAAATGAGGCAGACCACTCCTTGTCCATACTTAGAAAATGTCCCGGTTTGATGTCCTAGTCCCACGGGCGTGGCACCTGCGACGGCCATCACTGAGCCCGTGGGACCCTTTTTTGCCTGCAGCTTTTGCAATTTAAAATTTCCTCTCACTACTTCCTATAAATTCAACACACATTAGTCTATGGGTTGCCTTCCATGCAGCTCCTGATTTAACGTCACAGCATGACGCAAGTGTTTTGGCTACTCAGACTTTACCAAAATATTGTACCAAAGCAAAAACTAAATAAATCAAGCGAAGTGAAAGTCCATGGGTTGCCTCCCATATAGCGCCTGTTTTAATGTCGCGGCATGACACAGGTTGCTTGATTATTCAGACTTCATCAAGCTCCTTGGGTGGGAGGAATATATCAAGGCTCTAGGCTTCAATCGTTTTGAGCTCCTCTACTGTGCCGAAATAAGCTTTGATCCGCTGCCCATTTGCCTTGAACCTTTTTCCTTCATGGTTTTCAAGTTCAACAGCCCCGTGAGGAAATACTTGCACCACCTTGAATGGTCAAATCCACTTGGACTTCAGCTTGCCAGGAAAGAAGCGAAGTCTAGAATTAAAGAGCAAGACCAAATCACCTGGCTGGAAGTTTCTCTTTTCTATCTTCCGGTCATAATACAATTTCATCCTCTCTTTATACAGTGTTGAACTCTCATATGCATTCAAGCAGAACTCATCCAATTCATTCAACTGCCCAAGCCGCTGTAACGATGCCTCATCAACCATATCAATAACTGAAACCACTCGCATGTCGTCATGATGTTTCATAGACTGGCAGACATTAAAAGTAACTACCTCATCATTCAACCTGAACTTCATCTGTCCAGTCTCTAAATCAACGAACGCGTGTCCAGTAACAAGGAATGGTCACCCCAAGATGATAGGGACTTCAAAATCCACCTCGCAGTCAAGAATCACAAAATCTGTAGGGAAGATAAAAGTATCAACTTTTACAAGCACATCCTAGAGAATCCCTACAGGCCTTTATACGGTGTGATCTGCCATAAGAAGCTGTAGTATAGTCAGTTTGAGGGCTCCCAAGCCCAACTGTTTAAACACTGCTAGTGGAATCAGAATTATACTAGCACCCAGATCACACAACGCCTTAGCAAAGTAGAATGTTCCAGTCATGCAAGGAATAGTAAATACTCCCGGATCTTCCTTCTTCTGCACCAAAGAACGAGAAGCTATTGCACTACAATGGTGCAAATTATCAGTTGGCTTAAATCTTACCGTCCTCTTCCTGGTCACCAGATCCTTCATGAATTTAGCATATCTAGGCATCTTCTCTAATGCTTCAACTAAAGCAATATTGTCTGAAAGTTATTTTAGCATGGAGATGAACTTGTGAAATTTGCCATCCTCAACCCTTTTCTTCAATCTCTGTGGGTAAGGTGGAGGAGGCAATGGCATGGGCTTCAGGACCGGTGCGACCTCTTTGCTCTTTGCTTTCAACTCCGAAGATTGTCTGTCACTTGGCCCTTCACCACTATCTTTTACTTCATACTCGACCAAAATCTCAGCATCATCCTTTTCAACTTCGGCTGGCTCATTAACAACTATAGGCATGGGAGGATCAATGGTTTGCTTTCTGCTTCAGGTAGTCACAGCCATAACCTGTCGATCGTTCTTCGAGTTCTGAATAGTGTCACTTGGAAGAGTACCCTTTTGATGCAGATTCATGCTAGTGGAAATCTGGTGCATCTGCGTCTCAAGCTGCTTTATAGAAATAGAATAGGAATCCACTCTCTGACTGATATTTGAAAGGTCGGCTTTTATCTCTTTCATGCTTGCATCCATAGAATCCATCTTTTGAAATACTTTGTTGAGAAGCTCCCTCATGGTAGGTTGTTCAGGTCTATCTTCACGATTTACAGGAGGGACATAAAGACCACTTCTATCATTCTTGTCCCCATCCTTTTTGTGCCAGTCACCATCCTTGTCTCTAGCTCTTCTCCTATCTTTGTAACTGAACCAATTGTAGCAGTCATCTCTATCTCTGTTCCGACCTTGATTTCCTTGGCCAGAGGCCTGAAAACCCGCCCTTTGTTCATTCAGATAACCAACCTCCTCTTCGAATGAGTAATCATCTGGTCTTGGTGCTTTCCCTTGTGAGCCGATGGCTTTCACCTTCTCTACTCCCTCACTTAGGAATTTCTTTGCAAGTAACCCAACACTCGTGTTCATCTTAGCAATATCCTGTTTGAGATCTTGAAGTTCATTGAAATCCACGGACCTACCAACTGCATATGTACCTGTTGGGGTCTCTGACTCTCTAGTATGCCATGCTCTATTAGTTTTGACGACTCTGTCCAGCATCTCAGAAGCTTCAAAATATGAATTCTCCATGAATTCTCCTCCAGTTACAGTGTCAGCTACTGCTTTTGTGTTGGCGTTCAATGCTTTGTAGAAGATCTCCATCAGATGCCTTGAAGGAATTCTGTGTCTCGGAACTTGCTTCAACTTCTTCTTGAACCTCAACCAAGCCTCATATAATGCCTCTGCAGGTAGCTACTTGAAATTGTAGACCTCTTGCTTCAACTGCAACATCCTTGATGGAGGAAAGGACCGCTCCAAAACTGAGTCTTCAGCTCATGCCATGTGTATATGGAATTATCGGGCAGTTCTGAGAGCCACGAAGTTGCCTCATCGGTTAATGAGAAGGGAAACAGCCTCAGTCTAATAGCATTTTACCCCACTCCTGGTAGACTATACGCCTTGCAAATCTGATTAAAATTCTTCACATGAAGATTTGCATCTTCTGTAGGTTTTCTAGCATACAGTCCCATATGGTTCATCAACTGGATCATGGTACTGGTGATGTCAAATTTCGCTCCCTCATTCAGTGGTGGAAACACTATAGGTCCAGTAATGCCCAATTTCTCCTCATCATCATCCTCATCATAATCATAGTAGAGAGGGGCTTGCCTGGGCTGCTGTATCTGTCGGCCCCTATTCTATGGGAAATTCCATCTAGTCGTTGTCTTGTCTCGAACAACATATTGTCGTGCTTGTCTTGCTTGCTCAGCTGTCGCTTTTTGAGATGCAAGGTCAGCTGCAATTTGAGCATCTTCAGCAGCAAGGGCATCTTCCCCTGCCTTTTTCCTCTGCTCAGATTCCTTTTTCCTATGCTCGACTTCAACCAACAACCGAGCTGTGATTTGCTTTCTCGTGCTCTCCCTCTTTAGCCATGTTTCTTAAGGTTTTGGAAAGCTAAGGATCGTATGGGATCAAGGGATTGCCTTGACTCCTTGTATTGGACATACACAAGTGTGCAACCTGTAAAACAAAACAAAAATAATAGAAAAAGTAAAATCAGGAAATAAGGACTAATAGTGAAATAAACACAATTTCTCTTAATCCTAAATCGTATTCCCTGGTAACGGCGCCAAAATTTGATACGCCAAAATTACAACTCCTTTTAGAAGTGTAAGCAGTCGCTGATCAAATATAGAACCCAACAAAGGTTGGGGTCGATCCCATGGGGAATATGGTAGGACTAGGGTTGATATGTGTTTACTTGCGCTGTTAGTCATTTATTTCCCTACAAAGGGGGGTTTTTAATGTAACAAATCATAATTGTAACTAGAATGTAAACAAGTGACACGTGACAAGTTTAAAGATTGTAATCAATGAGAGAGAAGACTAGGGCAGTGTTCCCCATGAATTCATAACTTAGTAAGGCATTTGTACTTAGTTAACTAGTTTGATACTTAGCATGCAGAATCGGTAAGTTAGGTTTACCTAAATCCTTGGTCCGGCAGATAGATGAATTTCACCACACGCCTTGGTCTGGCCGCGGGTGTATGCTTTACTTACCCTTACCCTGGATCCCAGATTAGCTATTCCCGGACAAGGTCAAGCTATTAGATGAGGGTTAGTAGTCTCAAATCTCCATCGTTAAACAATCCTTTTCCCATTCGTTACTTCCGTGGTCCGGCAAGTAAGGATAAGGCGAGTTCTAACATTGTACACCACTAAAAAGCAATCAATCCAAAGAGAAGAACAATACATGCATAAATATCGCTCTAGAATTACTAAGTACTTTGCCTACTTTGTTAATTCTTCATGGTTCTCACAACCTTAGTTGCAGAATTAGCTACTCATGCTCATAAGTAAATAATTAATGGTTGTTTGGACAATCATTAGTAGATACTTACAATTGGGAGTAAAAAAATCCTAACTCTTGGAGAAAATATCAAGAATGCCTCAATTAATCAAGAACAATCTTTTAATCTCAAGAACTTGTGTTTGTAAAGTCAACAACAAAGTAAAAATGTAGTAGTTTTTGAAAATAATGTGTAACGCCTAAAATAAAACCTAAGGGAAAGTATTTATAGACAAAGAAACCAAATCCTAACAAATTTAGGAGAAGTTGGACACGGCATTGATGATGGGATGCCTCACGGGCCATCGTGGATGCGACAGGCATCATGGGTGCCCGTCGGCCATCTTCAGGTCTTCAATTTCGGGTCCCTGCCAAGATCTCACAGGCGAAGGTGATGGGCCATCATGGTTGTGACGCCCGTTGTGGCTCTCATGTCTCCTGCCTTGGATGCTATCCAGCTTCTCTGCCTAGTTTCCAAGGGCAACCTCGATGGGGAGTCGTGACTATCACGGGCGTCGTGGGCACCCATCGCCTTGCCTTGACTCTTGCTTGCTCCCCTGGATCATTTCGATGGGCACTGCAATGTCCCATCGTGTCTTTCACGAGCATCGTGGCATCCTGTCAGTCTTCAATGCCTTAGCCTCTATGGCTGCTAGGATCCGGCGACTTGCCTCACGGGCCGTCGTGAGTGTGACACCCGTGGTGGCCTATATTTAGCCCTAAAAACTGCATAACTTTGGTCTTTTCATCTATTTCATACTTTTCCCTGTACATGTAACAAACGAAATTAAATCCAAAAAAATATGCTTAAGAACTCCCAAAAATCCTTAGTTTTAAGCGTTGAAAGTGTCGTCAAATCTCGGCATATCAATTTTGAGTATTCTTGTTTGGTTATTAAGTAGAGAACCATTAAATCATGAAGGGGTTGAGTAGGTCTTGGCTAGAATCTTGTTAGCCACTGTTACGAAAGAGTAGCTTAAGATATTGGCATCAATTATTATTCACAATGGGATATATATGTATTTCATGGGATTTGCAGAAAGTAATTTGCATCTCTACCTTTTTAATGTTTAAGCTAAGATTGAGGGCTAAACTGATTTGAAGATTAATAGTGATTAGTGGAATTGTACATAAAACAGGGGATTGTGACTATGAAAAAGAACCCATTAATTCTAATGTATGGCTAGAAAGTTTCTACCACTTTTAATTAGAAAACTAAATGATTACTTATTAAATGGCTAATAATGAGAGAGTAGCTAATGATGAAAATAGTTAATCAATGGTATAGGAATCATTATAAACATTGGGACCAAAAGGTTACAGTGGTGATTAATGAGAACTTTTAAGAATTTTAAAGTTTAAGCATTGTTGACTTTGAAGAATGGATTCGTCATATTTTTTTTGCAATACAATGTATAGGGTTCATCATATTCCAGATATCATTCAATGTTATTAGCTCTCAGTTGACTATATTTTGGAAATACAGTGTATATATAGTGGATGAGTCATTCGCTAATTAAATTTAGACAGCCCCCGACTAGCGTAATTGATATTGTTAAATTAATATTCTTGCATAGATTGAGGTCATTGGAAGTTGTTTGGTTGGTGTTCTACGAGTTGCGAGGTTGGAAAACTTGTCATTGCAAGGTAAGTGAGGCTTTAAGCTTTGAGTGCTTGCTTTTTAAATTCGTTTCGAAAATATATTTTGTCTGCCTGGTTCATATGTTGGGACGAGCGTGTGCTTGGCAAAATCGGTGGTCTTTGAGGCTAACCGCATATATTTTATTTTCAAAGTACACTAAGATCCTTTGTAAATTGTTTGTGATATGATATAGTTATGTACAAAGAGGTAGGAGCATTGTGTATGCATCCTGATTTCCCTGAGGCATTGTGTATGCTTTTCTGAGCATTGTGTATGCTTCTTTATTTGACATGGGACATTGTGTATGTTTCCCTAGCATTGTGTATGCTCTTTGATAGATTTTGCGCATTGTGTATGTTGCAGCGGACGTGTGGTGTTGACTAATTATTTTTAGTTGCCATTTGTGACAAGTCCTTAGCGTAAATTGCATTGAGATATGTAGTTCTGGATAAATAATTATTTGGAACTTATTGGTTATTCTGTTATGATATTTTTGTGCTTGTGGTGTGTTTGTATTTTCTAACACTTATCCTAGGGGTATTTAAAAGTGGCGAGTCGAGGATCTTACTGGGTTATATTTATATATAGTTCACTCCTTACTTGCATGTCCATACAGATAATATTGGTATGGATGAGGCTAGTGGCTAAAGAGTTGGTTGAGCGGATTCTATTGCTAAGGTGAACCACCGCATTGTTCGTGAAGGCCGTTGTTTCAGCTTTTCTTATTTAAAGTTATTTATTCCTTTCCTTGGGTTTGCATGCCCGACAGTTAGACTCATGTTACTCTTTTAGATGCTCCATGGTCTTATTGTGGGATTTGGGCTAGGGAATTAATATTTGAACAATCATTGAATTAGCAGATTGGTTATGGATTTTGTTGGATTATCATTCCTCATTCATTGATTTTGTCGATGCGTTTAGACTGCATATAATTGTTTTTGATGCTTATATAAGTGGATAAGTGAATGGATATTTGGTTCGCTCGACAAGTGGTGTTAGCGGGTGCCACTCACGTCTAGGGAGTACTTTGGGACGTGACAAAGTTGGTATCAGAGCCTAGGCTTTAGGTCCCGGGTCATGGAGCAGTGTATAGTAGAGTCTTGTTCATGGGTATGTAGGCGCCCATACTTATGACCTTGAGGCTACTGAGCATCTAGGAAGTTTTCCCTTTTTCCATTCCTTTTTTGTGCGTCAAGTCGAATCAAGTCTAATCTTTGATTATTATTTCGCAGATGGCTAAGAAATATGGTTCTTCTTCTGCTGGACGTGGTACTACCCGCGGTGGTGGTCAAGTTGGGACTCATCAAACTAGGGCTCAGACTAGGGCACATGCTGATCCTCAGCCTAGAGTTGTGAATGGAGGTCAGCCCCGAGTTGTTGCTCCAGAGCATGTGCATGAACATGTTGTTCAGGATGCTCCATCGACAAAGCCAACTGATGTACCTACTATTTCTTTACCTACAAACATAGTGATGAGATTGTTGAATGTGTTAGAGGCATTGGTGCCTAATCAGGGTGGACCTCCGGTTCCTCAGACTACTTCACAGACACAGACTCAGGTTCAGGTGAATGTTGCAGCTACTCAGTCGCATGCTAATTCAGTTGCAGCTATTGAGCAACCCAAAGATCTTAAGAACTTCATGGATATTAAGCCACCATAGTTCGATGCAACACCAGCTACTATTGAGCCTCGGAAGTTTATTGATCATTGTGAAAAGATATTATCTACGCTGGGGTTGAGGGAGACACGTGGAGTGGAATTTACCACTTTTTTGTTCTCAGGGTCTCTAGAGGAATGGTGGACTTCTATTCCGAGAGGTAGACAAGCAAGGCTACCACCCATTACTTGGTCAGAATTTTCAGCGATGTTTAAGGACAGGTTTATTCCATTGAGAAAGCAGGATAACATGAGACGTCAGTACAATGACCTATAGCAGGAAGGTATGACAGTTATCGAGTATGAGGCTAAGTTCAGTGAATTTTCAAGGTATGTTCCATTTTTAGTTGCAGACCCGAGGGAGAAGGTGAGATGCTTCATGGATGGACTAGAGAATCATTATCGTGGTCCTGTGATATGAGATGTGCGAAATGGTTCATATGCAGATGTAGTTGACACTGCTCTCCGTTGTGAGTCCTATGCAGAGATGGAAAAAATTAAGAGAGAAAACAAAAAGGCACGTAACTCAGGCTAGTTTAGTGGTGCTCCATCTGGGGACAAGGGCAGTTTTTATCGTGGGAAGTCCAGGCCTACCCAGTCAGAGTCAGTGGGGCAGTCTTCGAGGAATAGTTATCCCGCAAGACAGAGTTAACATCAGACACAGAGGAAGGGTAACAATTCCTTTCAGTCAAGTCAACATCCACGGTGTTTAATTGAGGTAGAAATCACAGTGGTTGTTGCTTTGGAACAAATAGAGCTTGTTATACTTGTGATGGAGAGGGGCATATTGCTAAATATTGTCCGCAGGGAAATTCTGGTGCTACTTGAGCTACTACACAGCCGCAGAGGACTGCTACAACTGCACAGACTCAGATTTAGCCAGCTAGAGCCACTCCGAAGGGTGCTCGTGGACAGGGTCGACATGGTGCACATGTTACTCAGGGAGCGGGTGGACCACCGAGATTATTTTCTATGGCCAGACAGGATATCGAGGCATCCAATGCAGTAGTCACAGTATTATTACTGTTAATTCTCGTGAGTCTTATGCTCTTATTGATCCTTGTTCTACATATTCATATGTATCTCCATCTTTTACTATATTCTTAGAGAGAATAGTTGAGACCCTTATCGTTCCATATATGGTTATGACCCCAGTGGGGGAGACTTTATCAGTGGATAAGGTGTATAGAGACTGTGTGATATCTATTCAGGGTAAGGATACCGTAGTTACTCTACTAGTATTGCCGATGTCTAACTTCGACGTGATTATTGGTATGGATTGGTTGACGTCATGTTATGCTTTGGTTGATTGCTATGCTAATCTTATACGTTTTGAGTTTCCTAGGGAATCTCCTTTAGTGTGGAAAGGCATGACTCCTCTGACTCAGGAAAAAATTATATCTTATGTAAAGGCATGCCGAATGATTAATCATGGGTGTTTGGGTTTTATTGCTATAGTTCATGATACATGAGCGGAGGATGTTACTATTGATAGTGCTCCTGTTGTTCGGCAATTTTCTGATGTGTTTCCAGAAGACTTACCAGGGCAACCCCCGATGAGAGAAATTGAGTTCAGCATTGATTTAGTGCTAGGAACTCGACCTATCTCTATTCCTCCGTATCGTATGGCTCCAGCCGAGTTGACAGAATTGAAGGTTTAACTCCAAGAGCTGCTTGATAAGGGGTTTATTAGGCCCAGTGTATCACCTTGGGGTGCACCTGTGTTATTTGTGAAAAAGAAAGATGGCACCATGAGAATGTGCATTGACTATAGGCAGTTGAATAAAGCAACAATCAAGAATAAGTATTTGTTGCCTCGTATTGATGATCTATTTGATCAGCTACAGGGTGCTACTCACTTTTCCAAAATTGACTTGAGATCTGGTTACTATTAGTTGAGAATCAAGACCGAGGATATCTCTAAGACGGCCTTTCAGACCAGGTATGGGCATTTTGAATTTTTAGTGATGTATTTTAGGCTAACCAATGCACCTGTAGCATTTATGGACCTTATGAACAGGGTATTCAAGTCATACTTAGACCATTTTGTGATTGTGTTTACTAATGATATTTTGGTCTACTCGCAGAGTGAGGCAGAACATGAATAACATCTGAGAGTTGTGCTACAGACACTTAGAGAAAGACAACTTTATGCCAAGTTCTCAAAATGTGAGTTCTGGTTGGGCACGGATTCCATTTTAGGACATTTGGTGTCACGTGATGGAATTCAAGTTGATCCAAAGAAGATAGAAGCAGTTCGAGCTTGGCCTCCACCTAGTACTCCTACTGAAATACGCAGCTTCTTGGGACTAGCTGGATATTACAGGAGGTTCGTAGAGGGTTTTTTGAAGATAGCTGCTCCTTTGACTCGTCTGACTCAAAAAGGTGTGGTTTTTCAGTGGTCAGATGAATGTGATGAAGGTTTTCAGAAATTGAAGATTGCATTGACTACGGCTCTGATTTTGACCTTACCTACAGCAGAGGGTGGTTTCACCATTTATTGTGATGCATCTCGAATTGGATTGGGGTGTCTTAATGCAGAATGGTAAAGTGGTGGCATATGCTTCTCGACAGTTAAAGATTCATGAGAAGAATTATCCGACTCACGACTTGGAATTGGTTGCGATCGTATTTGCACTCAAGATCTGGCATCACTATCTTTATGGTGATCCATGTGAAATCTATACTGATCACAAGAGTCTGCAGTACATATTCAAGCAAAGAGGTCTGAATTTGAGGCAACATCGATGGTTAAAGCTACTTAAAGATTATGATCTTACTATCTTGTATCATCCCGAGAAGGCAAATGTGGTGGAAGATGCCTTAAGTAGGAAGTTTATGGATAGCTTGGCCCAATTTGTTGCTGAAAGGCGACCTATGGCTACGGATATTCAGGCTCTAGCTAACAAGGGAGTTTGAATTGATCCTACTTTGACTGACAGGTTACTTGCAGGTATGGTGGTGTAGTCGTCCTTAGTTGGACAAGTTAAGACTTGCCAATATGATGATCCCTATCTTGCTAGACTACGAGATCGAGTGCAGAATGGAGGTGTTAAGTCATTCGCTATTGATGCCGAAGGCGTGCTACATCGACATAGTAGACTTTGCATTCCTATTGTGGGTGATGTGAAACAACTAATTCTTGAAGAGACTCATAGCTCGCGATACTCCATCCATCCAGGTGCTACGAAGATGTATCAAGACTTACGTGGATTGTACTGGTGGAAAGGTATGAAGGCTGATATTTTGAAACATGTGACTAGTTGCTTAAATTGTCAACAGGTCAAATATAAACATCAAAAACCCGGTGGAGTAATGCAAAACTTGATTATCCCAGAGTGGAAGTGGGAAAAGATTACTATGGATTTTGTTGTTGGGTTGCCGAATACTTTGAAGAAACATGACTCAGTTTGGGTGATTGTGGACAGACTCACAAAGACTGCCCATTTCATACCAGTTTGGATTACTCATACTGCGAAGCAGTTAGCGGATATTTACATTCAAGAGATAGTTCAGATTCATGGTGTGCCTATTTCGATAATATCTGATCGAGGTACACAGTTCACTGTTGAGTTTTGGAAGTCTTTTCAGAGGTCATTGGGTACACAAGTTGAGTTGAGTACTGCTTTTCATCCGCAAACTGACGGAGAGTCTGAGTGAGTTATTCAAATTCCGGAGGACATGCTTAGAGCTTGCGCGATTGATTTTGGTGGTCATTGGAACGATCAGCTGCCTTTAGCAGAATTTGCTTATAATAATAGCTACCTATCGAGTATACATATGGCACCGTATGAGGCTCTATATGGTCAAAAGTGTCGATCACCAGTCGGATGGTTTGAACCTGGCGAAGCTCAACTTTTGGGTCCGGATTTGGTTCAGCAAGCATTAGAGAAAGTTACTTTGATACGAGAATGGCTTCGGACATCACAAAGAAGACAAAAATCTTATGCAGATAAGAAAGTTTGGGATATAGAGTTCATGAAGGGTGAAAAAGTCTTTCTAAAAGTTTCTCCTATGAAAGGAGTTATGAGATTCGGGCGGAAAGGGAAGCTAAGTCCTAGATACATTGGTCCTTATGAGATTTTAGATCAGATTGGGTTGGTGGCGTACAGACTTGCTTTACCTCCGAGGTTATCTGCTGTTCATCCCATATTTCATGTGTCCATGCTTAGACGATATGTTCATGATGATAGTCATAAGATCCAGCTAGAGGATGTGGAGCTTGATGAGAATTTGACCTATGAGGAAGGACCGATATCTATTCTTGATAGGCAAGTACAACAACTAAGGTCAAAGAAGGTAGCTTCAGTCAAAGTTTTATGGCGCAATCATCCAACCGATGAGGCTACTTGGGAGTCCGAGGAGGACATGCTTTGCAAATATCCTCACCTATTTGATATTGCAGGTACGATTCTAGACCCGTTCGAGGACGAACATTCTTTTAAGTGGAGGAGAATGTAATAACTTAATTTCTTTAATGAAGGGTTAATTGGTAATTTTAACCAATAGAAAATAAAAAAATGAGGAGAATTAAAAAGGAGGTTGACCCAAGCCCATTCTCTCATTCTGTTAATGTCTCGTTTTAGGGGATGATGGAATAGAATATTAGGGTACTTTGATTCCTCAATTTTTTTGGAAGAAAGAGCGAACTTTAGGAAATATTAGAGAGTTCGTACACGACGTGAGGGAGCACACCGTAGAAATTTTATAGTTCAGGTATTGAAATTATTGTCTTTAGCATATATTTTGAGTATTCTTGTTTGGTTATTAAGTAGAGAACCATCAAATCATGAAGGGGTTGAGTAGGTGTTGGCTAGAATCTTGTTAGCCATTGTTACGAAAGAGTAGCTTAAGATATTGGCATCAATTATTATTCACAATGGGATATATATGTATTTCATGGGATTTACAGAAAGTAATTTGCATCTCTACCCTTTTAATGTTTAAGCTAAGATTGAGGGCTAAACTGATTTGAAGATTAATAGTGATTACTTGAATTGTACATAAAACAGGGGATTGTGACTATGAAAAAGAACCCATTAATTCTATTGTATGGCTAGAAAGTTTCTACCACTTTTAATTAGAAAACTAAATGATTACTTATTAATTGGGTAATAATGAGAGAGTAGCTAATGATGGAAATAGTTAATCAATGGTATAGCAATCATTATGAACATTGGGACCAAAAGGTTACAGTGGTGATTAATGAGAACTTTTGAGAATTTTAAAGTTTAAGCATTGTTGAATTTGAAGAATGGATTCGTCATATTTTTGTTGCAATACAGTGTATAGGGTTCATCATATTCCAGATATCATTCAATGTTATTAGCTCTCAGTTGACTATATTTTGGAAATACAGTGTATATATAGTGGATGAGTCATTCGCTAATTAAATTTAGACAGCCCCCGACTAGCGTAATTGATATTGTTAAATTAATATTCTTGCATAGATTGATGTCATTGGAGGTTATTTGGTTGGTGTTCTACAAGTTGCGAGGTTGAAAAACTTATCATTTGCAAGGTAAGTGAGACTTTAAGCTTTGAGTGCTTGGTTTTCAAATTTGTCTCAAAAATATGTTTTGTCTGCCTGGTTCATGTGTTGGGACGAGCGTGTGCTTGGCAGAATCGGTGGTCTTTGAGGCTTACCACATATATTTTATTTTCAAAGTACACTAAGATCCTTTGTAAATTATTTGTGATATGATATAGTTATGTATGAAGAGGTAGGATCATTGTGCATGCATCCTGATTTCCCAGAGGCATTGTGTATGCTTCCCTGAGCATTGTGTATGCTTCTTTATTTGACATGGGATATTGTGTATGTTTCTCCTAGCATTGTGTATGCTCCTTGATAGATTTTGCGCATTGTGTAGGTTGCAGCGGACGTGTGGTGTTGACTAATTATTTTTAATTGCCATTTGTGACAAGTCCTTAGCGTAAATTATATTGAGATATGTAGTTCTGGATAAATGATTATTTGGAACTTATTGGTTATTCTGTTATGATATTTTTGTGCTTGTGGTGTATTTGTATTTTCTAACACTTATCCCAGGGGTATTTAAAAGTGGCGAGTCAAGGATCTTACTGAGTTATATTTATATATAACTCACTCTTTACTTGCATGTCCATGCAGATAATATTGGTGTGGACGAGGCTAGTGGCTAAAGAGTTGGTTGAGTGGATTCTATTGCTAAGGTGAGCCACCGCATTGTTCGTGGAGGTTGCTATTTCAGATTTTCTTATTTAAAGTTATTTATTCCTTTCCTTGGGTTTGCATGCCCGACAGTTAAACTCATGTTACTCTTTTAGATGCTCCATGGTCTTATTGTGGGATTTGGGCTAGGGAATTAATATTTGAACAATTATTGAATTAGCAGATTGTTTATGGATTTTGTTGGATTATCATTCCTCATTCATTGATTTTGTCGATGCATTTAGACTGCATATAATTATTTTCGATGCTTATATAAGTGGATAAGTGAATGAATATTCGGTTCGCCTGACAAGTGGTGTTAGCGGGTGCCACTCACGTCTAGGGGATACTTTGGGACGTGACACTTCAACAGAGATCAGAATTTCTACTACTGTCTTATGGCATGAGTGCATTGGCAAGGATTCAATGATTTAGTAATGGGATGGGTACTACCATTACTTTAAGGAATAATTAAAGTTTTAAGGAGCGAAGGAATTGCATAAAAGGACAGTGATTATGGTAGAGTATGAAGGAAATCTTCTTATAATAGGTTTGAGGTGGTATGATTAGTTTTGTGATTTCTATGAAGAGTATGCCTTCTATCTTGTGAAGTGGTACGTCAAATTGAATGGTTTGAGTTTTAATATATGATTTCAATAGTAAGACTTTGACTATGTGTAGGGTGATATGAAGGATGAAAGAAGATCAAGTATTAAGAGTTCTCAAAGAGAGATGATTGTCAATTTTATGCCAAGAATGTGAAAGTTTCTTTCTTAATTGGATTTTATGGGACTATGTAGCAATATTTCTTTAACAAGGGACATGTGTACTTGTTTGTGTGAAATGAAGACAAGGGTGTATATTATTTTGGTCTAGAAACTGGATAGTTTGTATAATATATTGTTATTACTTATTCGGTAGAAATGTATGATGTGATCTGGGTATGACCTTCTCGATGGTTATGTTGTAGAAAAGTGATGGATCTTATGAGATTTCATGACATGGTACTACTAAGAAAAAGCAAGTTATGAATGAAAATAGATATATCAATTAACAAGTCTAAAAGGTTAATTATTTAAGGGGCCATCAGTTATTCACCTATTTGGATAATAGAGTTTTACATTACATTCAGATTTGAAGGACCAACTAGTTCTGCTACGAACACCAAATGAGGCATCAGTCTATAAGAAAAATTAAAATTATAGATCAATGATGAGTATTAACATGTTCAAGTTGTGAAGCATATTTCTGAGATTTAATTGAGAGTTAGTGGTATCAACTGAGACAAAGGAAAGTGAATTTAAATTGAGATGATGAGCTTCTTGATAAAGAGTTTTTAGCGGGTACGCTTATTTGGAATCATCTGAAAATGTTAGTGGGAATGTGTGTGCAGCGATTGATTATTTTACAAGATTGAGTCAGTGCATATGTGGCTTGAGGTATCAAATCGACGACAAGATCAACTTTGTGGGACGACCAGGGCTACTAAGTAAATTTGATGAGAAGACTTTGTGATGGGTTATACGTGTGATGTGACTAATTTAGAAGGATTTTGCTTAAAAGATTCTAGTAAGGTAGGGAAGACATTCAGATGTCCATGATTTGTGGTTTATTACTACCTTGGTGATTGGCTTGATTTATATAAAAGAATTATGGTATTTAGAAATACTCCTCGAGTAGACCTGAAGGGATTTCAACTTATATTGGTAGAAGTGATTGAAAATGGAATATGACATTTGGAAAATAAAATGAGTGTATCAGATTCGATTGTAAAGAATAAGGACTCATTTCAGGGAATGAGACTTAGATTTAGAATGACGTGATTACTTGGGTCTTATTCAGTTTATGGTGATACTATCATGTGTTATCCATATGGGTCATAAACTACAGAGTATGCTTAAAAAGGAGGTCTACAAATATTTGGATCAAGTGTTGCGGTAAGTTTTATGGTGGTTTCGAGCTTGGTAACTAGTAAGGTTCAGATTTCAAATGACGGATGTGTCAGATCAAGGAGAAAATAGTCGGTGGTGTACTAAGGTGGGTGATTTTATAGCATCCATAAGTGAATGTGTTGATATTGGCCGGTAAAGAAAGTCGTCTACATGATTTGGATCAGAATTCAGGCTTTCTATGGTAAGGCTACATGTGTGATAGTGGATTATATTAGGATATAGATTAGAAAGATAAAAAAGATTGAGAAAGTCAGTTATAGAGGACTTAGAAGAACTTGTGCATGGAAGATCACATGGGTTATAAAATTATCACTTTGAGATGTTAAAGGATATGATGAAGTATTTCACTCGAAGATTTTGATTTAGAGTGTGAGGTAATATACTATGGGGCTTGTGTCAAAAAATACTAGATGGTAAACAAGTTAAAGGAAGGAACAAAGAGCTCTTATATCAGTGAAATAGATGTATTCAGAGTTATATGAAATTCCATCATCATTGCATGAGCTGTATAAGTCGAGAAATGAGAGTCATTATATATGATTCTTGATACAAAGTTGAAGGTTTTTGTGGATTTCAGCCTTTGATTTCATAAATGATAGCACGAGTTGAAGCATTCAATAGTGGAAAGTAGAGTGATTTTGGCATAGACTTATGAAGGACTTGATAGTGTACTTTCTGCAGATTTGGTGTTAGTTTTTGTGATAATCAGTGATATATGGGTGATTTTACATTTTTATGTTGGGTTAGATTGTCGTATTTCATCAGGTGAATTGCAGGTGTATTATCGAAAAAACTTACAGTTCTGAGGGTTTATTGAGTATTTTGGATGGAATCGATACTACCTAGTTGATGAAAACTACAAAGACTATTATGATGAGTTGCATAGGCTTTTATTGATGTATAAACGGTATATGTTCTTTATATATAAGAAGCTTTTAGGGCGATCAGTGATTTTCTCCAAGTTTTGGCATGAGAATATAATTGTTGGAATAGTGGTTGAAGCATGACATTGAAGATTTATATGAAAGTGATATTGAATTCCAACTCAGTAGTTTCAACTTGAGGAAATAGTACTACCAAACTTGGAATCAGCTCTATCAGCCTTGGAAAAGGCTAGTTTCTGACAAAAAATGCTTAGGATGGGCTTCGAAGAGTAGAGATTCCTTGTTGAGGAGATGAAAAATCATAACTCAAGGTTTCAGAGAGTAGCAAGGTGTGTACTAAGGGTGTTTGGTATTAATGATGGTTTTCAAAGTGTGAATGAAGGATTTGTAAGGTCATGGTACCTTGTTGGTATAAATTTGGCACTAGATTCACAATTATCAGCTTATGGTGACTATACTGGGATTTGGTAAATTGGGTATGTTCAGAACTATGGTTATGATCAACTCAGTTATTGTGTGCAGAGGTAGTTCAAAAATATAAAAATCAGATATTTGGAGAAGTTTTAATTTTGGATACCAGAGATGTAGTCTTAAGGGATAAAACAAAGAAGAAATTCAACAGTTAAGGTGAACAAGCAGCACTAAAGATGTAACTTTGCTCAGAAGTATTTGTATGAGGTCTACTATGGGTATTTGCAGTTGCTCAACAGTCTTGGTACTTTTCTTACTCTTACATTCAAGGACGAACATGTATTTTAGTGGCGAATAATATAATAATCTTCATAATGATTTTTGACCTTTGATATATTTTGACCATTTTAACTCTCTTCATAGTTGTATTATGGTATTTGTGGTTTGCAAGAATAGGCGACATGGTTCTCGAGGTGGTTGGTTGAAAATTATGCAGGTTTTTTTATTTTGGAAAGTTGATATGGTTGACTTTAGTCAACATCCCTAAAAGTTGAGCTCGTATCGAAATTGTGCCAGTGCCATCTGCTCCAGAACATTATTTTTGGATTAATAGGACTATTGGTTCGGATTCGAAGACTTTTGGATGAGTTTTGGAATAGTTTTTGAGTTTTGGAAGTTGGAAACTTAAGAGAGTTGACCAAAGTCGACATTCGAAGTTAGAAAAGTTATTTTCATATTTTGATGATTTCACTAGATTCGGAGGATTACTTTTGGTCTAGTAGAATGTTTGGTTCAGTTTTCGAGGCTTCAAAATGAGTTTTGAGTCATTATTTGAAAATTTAGAAATTTCTAAGTTAAGAGTTGACCTCAGTTAACATTCGGTCACGATGACCTCATTTTAGTAGTTTAATAATTTTATCAGGTTCAGAATATATTTTATAACTGGTTTGCACTATTGATTTGTGTCTGAGAGGTCTCGGACGAGTTTTGAGTACTCGTTCGGAGTTTGGAAGTTTATTATCATTGGGTTTTAATAGTGTCACCTGAAGAAAATGAGCTTCATTTGATATTTAGATGGTACCATTAGATCCATATTAAAATTTTGGAACTAACACAAAAAGAATTGTCGCATTTGGAGCTCGTATGAGGGAGATATGATAGTTTTAATATGGACAGTTGTTGTTGGTGCAGCTAAGGTCGCGATCGCTAACCCTTTTGTCGCGACCACGATGAGTCGCACCAATGATCGTCGCGATCGCGATGGTTGCCTGTGTTTACTTAAATCGGTAGATTTTATATTTTTGACATTTTAGGAGCTAGAAAACTCCGATTGAGGTAATTTTTGATGCATTTTTCTCGTACAATCATTGGGTATGTGTTTCTAACTTTATTTTATTCATTTTCCAAGATTATACTTTTCGTTTTTCATGATTTTCATTCACAAGTCATGATTTGAAACCCCAAAGTTTATGAAATAAAAAATTCTTGATTTTAGAATCAATTTGTGATGGATTTTCATTGATTTTTCAAAACTAGGGTCCTTGAAGTATGGGTAATTTCAATTTAGCATAAATTTATCGATGTTTCTCGTTTTAAACCGCGTTTGAATTTGAAATTTTGAGGTTTTCTGGGGTAAAGTTAAAGTTTGATAAAATAACGATTTTCGAGTTTGATTTTAACTCTATTTTTGATGAAATTTTAGATTTGAACTCCTTAATCTATGGGTAAATCAATTTTCCAATAAATTTCTGATTTTGCCCCTTCAATCTCAAAGTTGACTTTTGGATTGACTTTTTGGACCCGGTTTAGAACCTTAGCAATATGAGTACTGTTGAACTCGTGCTTACGTGTAGAACTTGTTTGTGATAGAGTGATTGCATTTGGAGACTCTTTGTAAGGGAAAGGCTCAGGTGTGAACTTATAGAGCTTGTTGTTCGGCTTCGAGGTAGGTTATGGCTTAACTTCTTTCAGACTTTGTTTGGGTGGGGACTTATTGTGTAAAGCATGCTATGGATGGATTGACTTAGTAATTATAATAGTAATTGAGTTGATTTATGTTATGTGATTTCCGTGTGGGGGCTTGTGTTGATCATAGTAAATGAGATAAATTATCATTGTGATGCCCGAGTTGAGGCTTATACTGTGTGGGTGATAGGGGACTTAGATTCCTGGATTGAGATTGAGGTTCATAGCCGGTGTTCATAAAATTATTGTGATTCTGAGATTTTGATTATATCTTTGTAAGTGACTTATTGTTGTTTTGTCTGCATGCATATTTATTCATTCATATCATGGATCACTAAGTTGTACCATTGAAAACACTGATTTTGAAAAATGATGAAATATTTTTGTAAAAATATGATCTGATGCGATATTCTGGACGGAGATTCACTTTTGTAAAATCCAATCTGATGCGATATTTTGGATGGAGTATTGATATTGATTGCATCCAAGGCAGAATTTCGGGTGGAGTATAGGACCTCGCGAGTCCCCCGTGGGTCCTATCTTTCAACATAGATTGAGAAGGGGGTGTATACTGGTAGGCATGGCCATTGCATTTTATCCCATATCATTGCATTGCATTATCATTTGGATTGTTGTTCTGATTAAGATATACCGTGTTATTTTAGATATTAAATTGTTAAAACTTTTCTGCGTGCAAGTTTATTTTAGTATTCTTTGTTTGATATAGTAACTGCTTAAGCCCGATCGGCCTATGATGCCTACTGAGTACAAGTGGATCATACTCACCCCTACTTTTCTACATCCTTCTGATGCAGATCCAGGTACAAGTGAGCCCCGTGACTAGAGTTCGTGCATCATGGTATCTTTGAAGTTGTGGTGAGCTCTCGTGTTCGAAGACTGTCTGGCTTCCTCTACTATTTATCTCTGTTTTCTTTACTTTCTCAAAATAATGTTTTAGTATTTGATTAAGATATTCTGCACTTAGAGTCGCTCTTGTACTCGTGACAGCTGAGTCTTGTGGTGTATTTTGGAGTCTATAATTTGATTTCATTTGATTATCTTTGAATTGAGTTTGTATTGGTTATTCATCGTGTTATTCCGCTAATTTCCTTATTTTGAGTGGCTTGCATTTATTGAGTTAGGCTTATCTACCATGGTTAGGTTGGGGTAGGTGTCATCACAACTCTTGTGAGTTTTGGGTCGTGACAGTTCTGTTGGAATTAAGCGGCATAACTTATATTATATAATGGTATGAAAATATAAACTTATGTCAAATAAATTTTTTTTTTATTTTGATATCACGGGTATCTTTGATCACTTATTTTTTTACTTAAACTGCTAAAAGGTAAAATTTAAAGACCATCAAATTGAAAGGCAAAAATTAAAGACCACTCCAAAATAGGGACATTTGTGTGAAGGGTCATTCACATGAGTGCCCCTATTTTTGGTGATTTGTAATTTTGGCTCTTCAGCACTTTAAATAACTAAAATTAGGTCATAATTAAGATTACTTTGAGCCACGAATATTTATTAAATGAGCAGTAAAGATAAAAATAAAAATAAAAAATTATCAATTTAAGAAGTAAAAATTAAAGAGCTGAAATAAGTCCATTCGTGCAAAAACTTGTTGGGCTGTGCATTCGATTCGGTCTTCTAATAATCTGATGGGCTTTCGGTCCACCCGCCGTCTGTTGTTTTCTTGTTGTTGCTAAATAAACACCCTCTTACTTTTGAGTTAAACTAGAATCATTTGATGATCAAGAACCCCACTACTAGCGCAGACTTGGGCAGTAGACTTCGCCGATCATCGCCGTCGACAAAGAAGAAGAAAAAAAAGTTACCTTCTCTGCCCCACGGGTCAGCCATGAGAAGTAATTTGTTTTTATAAAAAAATAGAAGTCTGAGAGTGTGATCATCATGCATGCTTTCTTTTGATTTCTTTGTTATATATGGGGAGGAACCATGCGATGTTGAATATTTTTGCACTACTTGTGGTGTTTTTTACTTCCTTGCCTACTGTTGACTTTAATGGGTAATCAGGGTTCCTCATGTTTACCTTTTTATAGTAATAACTAATAAGTTATCCAGAACCTATTGGCCTAATAATCCAACCCTTTAATTGGGAAGGGCTTCCCTAACACGATTTTATTTGGCTCCAATCTGAGACTTCTTGTTGAGTGAGCTCCTGTTAGCTATTTATCTATTTAATTAGGCTTTTGTTTTAAAAAAGAAAAAAAGGAGAATGCTTCTCTCACGTGGATATTGTGAGGGAGCTAAGGGTGTGTTTGGTATGATTAAGGAAAATGTTTTCTTCAAAAATAAGTGGGTTTCTTAATTATTTTTTAGTGTTTGGTAAGTAAACAAAAAATATTATCTCAAGAGAAATGTCGTTATGGAACTTGTTTCCACTTTCATTGTGGAAGTCATTTTCCTCATTTGTAAGTAACTTGCTTTCCTAGAGAATATGTAGAATTTTAACCAACTAAACATGAGAAATTGGAATACTTTTGCCGAAAAATATTTTTCTCCATACCAAACACACCCTAAATGTGCTGTTTTGGGGTTTTTTTATGCATTAGATGACTTAAATGTGAAATGTTATAACAATATTTTAAAGCAATAGCTTTAGAGCAAAATGTATGCTTAGAACGAAAGTCCTACAGAGAGAGAGTAAAATCCTTCTTTTGAAAGCTACCTCATGTTGTCTTTAAGGTAGAACCTCGACTATGTTTATGTAAAAGGGCTCTTTATGTGATTTTATGAAAAAGGAAGTAATAGTGAAATTTATACAATTTTTAGGAACAGAGTAATGTTTAAAGAAAGGGTTCGAAGAGGGATTTATTTAAGTTTTGTACTCTATTATATGTAGTAGTATATAAAAATAAAGCATGATTGATTGTTCCTTTTCTGTTAAGAGGAACTTAAATAAGTTACTGAACTTAATAATCCAAGCGTTTGAACAAAAAATTTTAGCTATTCTTCACCCGCTTCAGCAAGTGATGGGATGCAATTTCATATTATAGGAGGACTCATATTGAATCAATTGTGAATAGGGTATAAGATTCTCATATTTCATCTGTGACTGCTATACGATGGCTTCGCATTTTAAGCAAGTCTGTTATTTGTTAATTTCAGCTAAATAAGAGTTGTAATTGGTTATTACATTTTTATCAAAGACTGTATAACAGAATTTTTTTGCGACTGATGAAAGGGAACATCTTTCTTCAAGAAAGCAAGGTGTGTTCCTCTATGATGTGAAATACAGATCATGTCTGTTAGACTTTTTTTGAACAATTCTAACAGATGGATCAACAATATGTATAAATTTGTGCAAAATTAGATCTAATGTATATACTTTAGCGTGTTACTGACTTACTGATAGGGGCTTGACTGTAGCATGTTTTATGGCATGTAGGAAACTTTGTTTCTTCCCTCTCCTCTTTCTTGTGGTATTATCTCCTTTTATCTGACTATTATAATGCATGTTTGATATAATTCATACTCTTGGTTAGATTAAGAGCAGTGTAAGTTGCTTCTCGGTGTAGCCTAACTTGGCTATAAGAAAGTTAAGTTAAGTTTAGGCCGCATTAGTAATGTTTGACATGATTTATAAATTCCTTCTAGCAGAACAAAAGAAAGAAATCTCATGCATGGAATTATACATTATACAATGGAGTGACTGCTTTTTAAGTTGAGATGTATTGATAAATAGCCTGCATCTTTTGGGGTTTGTAAAGCAAGTTTCTTTTTAGGGGTGGGGAAGAAGAATACTTAACTTTACCACTTAAAATGAGAAGGGTTCATTATAGCTACTGACATAATTTGTCTGTCTTGTGGACTCTGTGATGGACTTGCTACACTCCTTAACTACTTAGAAGGTGTCAATTTCTTTCTCTTGGTTCTTCCTGGTACCTACTTGATATTGATTTTAATTAATCCATTACCTTTGTTATCAATAAATAAATAAACAAACTAATAAATAACTATTCTGTCCTGCAATGAATGAGCACAACAAACTGAACAAGATGTCAAGATAAAATAAATGCCTATTATCAACAACATGACACCACATCTGGGATCTTGGGAGGGTAGAGTGTATGCAGATCTTACCCCTACCTCGTGGAGGTAGAGACCGTTTTCGAAAGACCCTTGGCTCAAGTAACGCATATCAAAGCAGTTTGAAAATAAATGCCTGTTATCTTTTTAGGAAAAAGCTTTCAAGTCTATGTTATGTGTGTTAAATCAAAACGTGGCGCAAACCATGAAGGAATATGTTTTCAAGTATTTTGGTGACAGTTCATTTAGGGGTCTGTTTCTTTCTTTTTACTCAATTGTCTCTCATTTTTAATCAGTTCCATGATTTTCCATTGAAAACTCTGTTTCATTGATTGGACTTCATTGGTGTAACTAAATTCATCTATCATCCTTGCTTATTTCAAGGTTCAAAGTTAAGATGACTCAGCATAGCATGACCTGGAGTATCAAGCTGTGAACTTGTCGCCGTAGGTAACTAAGTTGAACTTTTTTAGTGCCATGGATTCTGATTACAAATTCGCTTGTCTTATCTGCTTTTTTGTGCTTTGTTTGGATAGTGAGGAAGGAAAGAAAATGAAGGGAGAAGTAGAATTCTTTTCATTTTTTGTTCTTTTAAAAAGTGAAAAAGGAAGGATAGTGGAGAAAGAGAGTTTTCTTTTTTGACCTATTAATTTATCTTATTATTCTCTTCTTTTGTTCCACTTTATACCTCTATCTTTTCTATCCTTCCCTAGTTTCCGTAGACAGGTTGTGATCTATTTTCTTACCTGTTCTAGGTTCATAATGCTTTGGTATGTAAAGGCTGGCTATAATTTGTCCAAGATTAACTGAAGCTGAGTTGAAATACATTTAGTCCACCTATAGATATGCCAAAAAAGAATGAGGGCGACTATGTTACGTGGTATGTCCAGGGAATGTAATAGGTTAATTCCCCTTGGGAGTTAGCTGCCTGTACGAAGAGTACTGATCATATAATGGGAGTGTTTGGGGTTGTAATGGTTTCATAAAAACTACTACTAGTCTTGAGTTATTCTTTGTCACAAAAAACTGGCAATTTTGATGCCTGAGAAGCTATCTTATTGATCCAAGAAGATGTATTCTACTAGTTTTTTAAGCCCCATGTCATTTCTCTATTATATGCACTCTGCTAGACATGTTAGTGACTCGCGAAGATTTTAAAGCACCTTTAACTGGTGTTACCTGAGGGCACAAGCTTAGAATTCAGAGGTGCTGCTTATGATGATTGTTTTGCTGTATTCTGTTTAGAGCTCTGTAATCGGGTTGATTGGTGCTTTAAATTGAAGCGCCCAAGAATATAGTTTGCTTACATTTATATTGTCTGACTTCAGACCATCTTTTTCCTTTTATTTTGGGTTTTTACATATGTTCAATTTCATCACAAACATGCATTCTTTTATGCGAATGCAAATACCGAACAGGATGAATATAGTCAGACTTATGCAACCTTATCTTTGGATTTTTTTGAAAGTATCCTGTTCATATTTTAATCCTATCATACTTAAAAATTAGATCTAACAATTGTTCCCTAAGTCATTTCCCTCCCCCCCTCTCTCTCTCTCTCTCAAAAATTAGTAGATAAGGTTAGTCAGGATGGGTATATGATCCCATCTCTTCTTTAGGGAAGTATAAGATAACCAGTTAAATAGTTGGTATTCCTGACTTATCCCTCTTCATTTATTGAGTAATTCTCACATCTTTTCAGTTAGCAAACTGTTGTGAAGCCACTCTTTGGCTTAAAGCCTTCTTTCACGGTTTTCCTTTGCAGTTTTTCCTTGTAAAAAACCTAGTGACAAGGTAACTTTTTTTTTCTTTGGGAAGACCAAAAGGCCAACAAGACTAGGTAAGGTGAGAGTAGACAAGAATTAAGTTCCATATAGAAAGTACAAAAAACTGATGGAGTTTTCTATGTAAAACTATCTGATTGCTGAAACTTTGTGCTGGAAATTATGTCTTGTAATTTTCATAAACCTGTGGCCCACCCTCATAAACACTGAGGGAATAGATGCTGGCGTCAAGCTTTTTCCTTTAAAAATGTTTTTTTTTTGTTTTGGCTGCAGGATTCTTTTAAAGCTTTCTGATTTCAGCGGAACTACGTCATGAGCGACAGGTGGCCAAGAGGTAAAAAGTGGCTGAAATTGGCATCTGTAGAAATAATCGCGCTTGAACAGCTGAAACAAAGCACAACATCAAGGGAAACAAAAGAAGAAGTGGATGACAATTTAGGGACCAAGGGAAATTTGCTTTCTGATGACTTGCTTTTTAAGGTTTTTCTTCTACTTCCAGCTGAAACTCTCTGCGGATTGCGTTGTGTATGCAAGTCGCTTCTCAACATGATCAACAGTCCAGCTTTTATTGAAGCTCACTTTCGTCAATCTAAGAAAGTTCTAATCACTAAAAATTCCTTTCACGAGGAAAACATACGACCACCTTTTCCACTACTTTCACGTAAGAATGAATGTTATTTCCATTTCTGGGACATGCACAGCGGCAAAGGCCATAAAATTTCTGTGCCAAATAATTTGAGGAACTTAAAGTGCATTTTGGCTGCCTGCAATGGTTTGGTCCTTGGCAAGATTAAGAAAAATGGAGGTCTAGTTGTTATAAATCCAAGTACACAGAACCACATTAGAGTGCCTTTTGGTACGATTGGCTTCATGCAGGAGTTCTACGGGTTCATGTTCAGCAATTTCACAGGTGCTTATAAAGTAGTACACTTGTTCCGTGAGTCTAGAAACGTTCGCTGTGAGATCCTGAACCTTACAACAAGATCATGGCATGCAGTGGATGGACCTAAGTCAGGAGGACTTGGATTGATCACAACTCCTAGATCTGTTTCAGCAATTGGTGCTTTGTATTGGCTTCCACAGGATAACGGCTGTAACGATGTTGTCTCCTTGGGATTTCATGATGAGAAATTCCTAACTGTACATCTTCCAATCACCAGCACGAAAAATGATGGACTCGTTGAGATTGGAGGCTCCCTGAGCTTCATAACTCATGCCACATTGAATTTGATTCAGGTATGGATACTTAAGAGTGGGAATTGGTTAAAGAGATATAGCATCAATAAGTTATATGACATCACAGGATTTGTTCCCCTTTGTGCTTCGACCAAGGAAGTATATTTCAAGAGAGCAGAAGGATATCCTTTGTTACATATTTACAAATTTGAAGCTGAAGAAATGAAGGTGGTTAAGTTTAAAGGCACCAAGAGAGTTGCAGAACTTTATATGCCTCATGTGAAGTCCCTTATTTCATGGGATAGTACTCAACTTTAGTGGGATGTGTAAATATTCAATAAGACCCTTTGTGGCGTTAAAAATTTCGAAAACTTTTAAGTGAAGGATTTCAATTTTGAATTTCAAATTATTCCAAGTTTAGAAAATATAATAGTAATGCAATAAGAAACTTAAATATGAAAAGCTAATAAGAGATGAAATTCATGTCAACTTTGAATTCGAACGGAATACAAGGAAAAATTAGACATAGGGTGTGTTTGGTAGGAAGGAAAATATTTTCTATGGAAAATGTTTTCCATGAAAAATATTTTATGAAAACAAGTTGGTTTCTTACTTATTTTCTCATGTTTGGTTGGTAGTGGAAAATATTTTTTGAAAAATATTTTTTATTGTTTGATTGATGAGTGAAAACACATTTTTCAAAAAAAAAAAAAATATTTTTGGTTAGAGAGTAGAAAAGGGTAGGTTGGGGTGTGGTGGTTGGGGGGGGGCAGGTAACTAAAAAAATTAATTTAAAAAAAAAAATTAAAAAAAATTTAAACATTAAATTTTATTTTATTTTATTTTTGGGGGAGTGGGGGTGAAGGTGGGGGTGGGGATGGGGTAGGGGAGATCAAAAATATTACTTTTTAAAAAAAATAAGTAATTTTTAAAAAAAAAATTAAAAATTAAATTTTTGGGGTGGGGAGAGGAGCGGAGTACCAAAAATATTACTTTTTTTAAAAATATTAAATTAAATTTTAGGTGGGGTGGAGGTGGTAGGGTGGGGGTGGGGATGGGAGTGGGGGGAGGAGAGAGGCGGCGTACCAAAAATATTATTTTTTTTTAAAAAACAAGTAATTTTTCTTTTTAAAAAAATTAAAAATTAAATTTTGAGTGGGGGAGGGGAGGCTGGGGGGTGAGGGGCTGGGGGCATTGGGGGGGTGAGTGGGATGGTGTAGGGGTTTGGGGTACAAAAATATTACTTCTTTTAAGAAAAAAATATTATTTTTTTGAAAAAAAATTTAAAAGAAAAAGGTCCCCCCCCCCCCCGGTCCATCGTACTGGAGCGATTCATTTGGGTGGGTGGAGGTGGTAGTGGTGGTGGGGTGTGTGGGGGGAGGTGTTAAAGTGGAGTGGGTGGATGGTCAGGTGGGATACAAAAAAAAATTAAAATTAAAAAAGTTAATTTTATTTTTTAAAGAAAGAATTAAAAAAAAAATAAAAAAAATGGATGTGGAGTGGGTGGGGGATGGGGTGAAATAGAAAAAATATTTTTAAAAAATTGTGTGAGGTAGAGGTGGGGGGTGGAGGTAGGGGTGAGAGTAGGAGGGTGGAGTGGGTGGGATTGGGGTGTTATGAAGATGAGGACTTGTTTTCCCTACTTTCATTAGAGAAGTCATTTTCCTTATTTTGGAGGAAAATGTTTTCTTAAAGAAAATGTTTTCCAAATTTTTTGACCAACCAAACACAAGAAAATTGGAAAACATTTTCTAGAAAATATTTTCCTCCATACCAAACAGACTCATAATGTTCATTGGATCAAAATTTATTTCCCAAAATAACCTAACCATTATTTATTACAAAAAATGGCCCTTCGACCTTCTTCATTTTAACTTTTAGCAATATTGTTCATATCGTTAATTGTTAGCAATATTGCATTTATAATCACTCAAAAAAATGGAATAATTTCATCATTGAAGAGCTTCGAAGCTCAAATTTTAAAATTCGACGTATCGCAAATGTGAGTCGTCTCGAGTGAATAATATATCAAGACTCAAAATATCAAGAGGAGCTCATATTTAAAATTTGGGACTATTTAGAGGAGATTTGAGTTGGTTGGAATTGAAAGACTCCATGTTTAGCCATTAAAGTTTCTTCAAAGCTTGATTATAAAATTCGAAGTGTCTCAAACACGAACAGTTTCGAGTAAATAATATATCAAAAGATTCAAAACATCGAGAGGAGCTCGTATCTAAAATATTGAGATTGTTTAGAGGATATTTGAGTTGGTCAAGATTGAAAAAATAAATCAGTCTGCAATGTATAAATAGAGTATATGGATGTATATACATCCCTGATACACAGTTATACATAGTTATACACTACTTGTACAAGATTGATACATTACATAATTATTTATACAATATCGATACATAAGATATACATTACATATACATACAACTATTTTTGTTGAATTTTTTTTTATCGCTTATACAATTACATAAGAAGCCCTAGAAGGAACTTAGGATGTCTTGTTTCAATTTATGTGTTCGCTGTTTGGGACCAAATATGAGTAGAAGTGCAGAAAAATCAGTAATACCTTGTTCGAAATTTACACATGTGAAACTCAAGGATAAATTTCTGGACAAATTATCGCTTTTAGGATTATACTGGTGATTATATGCACGGGCTCAATAAAATTAATTTTATATTTATAATTTATTTAATTCGTACTTATAATTTACACTTAATTATAAATTGTAATAATACTTCACCAATAATAATAAAATAATAAGAAAAGTAATTAATTGTGCTCCAATTTTTCCCATTTAAGGCCCCACTTTATTCCAAATATTTTTCATTTTATTTAAATTTATAAAGTTGGAGTTGTATTTAGTTATACTTTTTACAATATATTTTTTTATCATAATTTTTTCATATATCTTTCAGATATTTTGAATTATCAATTACTATGACTTATTGTACTTTTTACGTAGTTTTTAAATATGTATATTTTAATTTAAAAAAAAATTGAAGAATTTATGCCCCAATTTCAGGTTAAAATTAAATTATTTAACTTTCAAAATTCTAATTGTACCATATAAATTGTGAATTAGTACTTATAATTTATACTTAATTATAAAATATAATAATACTTCACCAATAATAATAAAATAATAAGAAAAGTAATTAATTGTGCTCCAATTTTTTCCATTTAAGGCCCCACTTTATTCCAAATATTTTTTATTTTATTTAAATATATGAAGTTGGAGTTGTATTTAGTTATACTTTTTACAATATGTTCTTTGATCATAATTTTTTTCATATATCTTTCAAATATTTTGAATTGTCAATTAGTATGACTTATTGTACTTTTTACGTAATTTTTGAATATGTATATTTTAATTTAAAAAATTTGAAGAATTTATGCCCCAATTTCAGGTTAAAATTAAATTGCTTAATTTTCAAAATTCGAATTGTACCATATAAATTGACACAAAGAAATTATACCCAAGTAAATCAAGGCAGACCAGGGTAAAGTTAATTACTGGACTTAATAATTTTTAGCATGAACCCTAGAAAAATATTTAAAAAGTGAATGGCAAGTGCGAAGGATGACGTCATGAAATGCTATATGTAGTAAAGTTTCCAAACTTAAACTTGAACTGGGGCTCACAAATTTATTGAAGAAGCACGTTGCACAGGCATATTAACGCTCTGTTGCTTACTTATTCCCTTTATTAGTAAGTGTAAGTAAAATTACAAGATATTTGAGGTTTAGCCATATTGAAATCAAACTTTAAACCTTCGAGTTTAGAAAGTTTGCTTTAGCAGTTTAAAACAACAAACCTTCAAGCGAAAATCTAAAAGGGATAATTTCAAATATGTACAATAAAGAAATTAGTTTACAATAAATATAGCAAATTTTCTTTACCAAAAAAATAGCCCAAAAATGAACTAGACACAAAAAAAAATACAAAAAAATAAGCGCATGTATATATAATGTATATGCAATGTCTCAATACTGTATAAAAGTTATGTAATGTATCAAAATTGTATAAATGATGTATAAACGTGTATCGATATTATATATATAGTGCACAAATGTATATCGATATTATATAAATGGTGTAGAAATGTGTATCGATATTGTATAAATAGTGTATACAAATGTATCGATCTTTTTTTTCCCAGTCATTAAGTCTCTAAATGAAAGCTTAATAAACAACAAAGCTTTCAACCATCAATACAACCTCTCCAAACAAGTTCTTTCAATCTCGACCAACTCAAAATCTCCTCTAAACCGTCCCAAATTTTAGATATGAGTTCCCCTCGATGTTTCAAGTCTTTTGGTATATAATTCGCTCAAAACGATTCACGTTTGCGGTACGTCGATTTTTTTTAAAAAAAAAACAAGAACAAAGAAGAAGCAGAAGAAGAAGAAAGGAGAAGCAGACGCAGAAAGAAGAAGGAAGCAGAAGCTGACGCAGAAGGAAGAAGAAGACGACGATGAAGAAGATGACGGAAGAAGAAGAGAAGATGCCATTTTTTGGTAAATATTATGGCCGAGTGGCCATTCTGCTTAATTTTCCCAATTTAAATACCCACGAGTTCCATGTGAAAAGGAATGAACAATATCAACAAAGGACTTGTAGTAGTAACATAAAAAAAACAACCAAATCTCATACAAGGCATCAAGAGATGAACTGTAAAAGAAAATGATATTTGCTGAGCTATTGCTATGTATGTGCTGGATCCATCCAGTAAACAAGGTACAATCCAAAGACAAGAATTCAGTCGAATATCCAGTTTCCAATAAGGCCAGAAATAGCTGTGCAGGGACACCTTGGCTACCTACCCTTGCTTATTTCAAATGAATAGTTGAGCTCCAAATGACATCTTTTATCATCATCCACAAACTGCAGAAAACAAGAATCCACAGAAAAACCAAATTCATCAACATCTTTACTCACCAATATGAATTGTAAATTGAAATGAAAATTGGAAAACTGCCAAAGAGGCCAGAGAAATCTCTGGTACAGGCAATAGTGCTAAAAGGACAGATACAAAAGCAAAAACAGCTTCTTTTATACTATGGATGTATTTACTGTTACAGCAGGTTATTTACTTTATTTTCTAGGTTGCAAAATTAGGCTTTTTACAGACAATTACATGTTGGAGTTCACTTTACCATAGTGCAAACACACTCTGCAATGTCGTGCATAACTAAGTTATGCTCTATTTCAGAATGCAGGATAGAAAAGAATTTTTTTTGTATTATAAATCTATTACTCATCACGATCCAAGTCCATGGCGCGTATTGTCAGCTTTGGTCCAACAAGCCTCATCGATTTGTCCCTTGGGCTACGCCATAATCGAGTACAAAAGCGCGCGTACTATGTGAACTTGTATTACGCCTTATAAAACTCTTCATTTTCCTCTCTCATTCAGGCATCATGTGCACCCCTGTTTTAGAAGTTTGCCAGTCTAGAAGCCTGTCAATCCTTCTCTTGACCGTACTCATCGGCCAGCTCTCCGTCATGGGCGTTACGTTACTTGATCAAACTAATTACGTTTTCTAAATACCAGGTAAATGAGTTATGTTCGCAAAGAATGTAAACTGTTAGACAAGCAAAATCCTTCTGTTTTAAACTAGACAATTATGATGCATATAGCAGAAGGATCATATTTCACTTTAAGTCCTACTTACAACCCACAAATTGGCCATGCACACAACAAAATTATATCCCCACTGAAACCAGGGACTGATTTTTCTTGCAGTCTTTCTATTGCCTGCATGAACGCACAAATTGACCAGCACATGCTCAACAAGAATGTGATATGAACTCTACTTATTCAATATGTTACTGCAGATGTTTCAACATTTCTAAGCACAAGAAAGATATGAATGTCGAGTCTAACATATATCTAGTGCCGATTGAAAAACAATGGGAAATCTGTACTATCTTGAGGATACACTAGATCTATATCGGTGGGATAAAATAATACGTAAAAACTGTACTACATTTATTCTTGTGGACAAGCTGGACTTATAGAATGCTCCATTTCGCTAATTAAATGAAAAATACTAAGTGATATTGAATCCAATTAAAGGAATATAAATGCTCCTACCTTAAGTTTAGCTGTATATGTTCCTCTTGCAAGTGCACCTGATGGAGTCGTCTCCTCTTCTAACATATGTATGTAAGGTTCTCGCTGAGGAGCAAAGGTACCAAGCATTCCCTTGCTTTGATCAACTGACATTCATACGAGCAAATAACGATATGTTATGAAAGATAATAACAGAAGTAAGTGAAGATTGAAAAATGTGGAGGTAATACTTATTTAAGTTTTAAGTTAGAGTTCCATTGAACATAAGGTTGAGCCTAATTGATAATAACCTTAAGCCACTGTGCAAGCATTTTAGCTAAAAAAGTGAATCAAGTTGGCACAAATGTGTGGAATTGATGAAAAAATAAAACTAAAGATAATAGAACAATAAAGGTGCAAGAATTTAATGTGGTTTGTCAAGCATATGGTTTACATCCATGGGGAGATGGATTGTTCTTTCACTATGAGAAGTTTAAATAAATTTCACACTTGGATTTAGGGTATCTAACCAACCCAACCTTGCACTCTTTCCGCAATTGGTGCACCTTGCCTCAAATTTAGTCTGCATTTTTTATAGACACAAATGCATTATGCATCTTATCAGTGTTGTCAAAGGCGCCCTTAAGCCCTGAAGCGAGGCTCAAAACGTGTTGAACACTTCACCTCACTTAATGTGCACTTCAGACTCTTCATCAAGGTTCTAAGACATACTTTTCCTTGCCAATGAACATCTTCTGAAGAGGCGACACTAAGCAATTGATATTTCACTCTATCGTGATTTTGTTTTCAATTTCTTTGTTTATATATTTATCATTCATGCTTATAAATTATTAGTCTTGGACTAAACATTTATATTTGTATTTTTCCTCCCTTTGTGACTTTTTTCACTAAAAAGCCCACGCTTTATTTGCGCTTTGCGCTTAAAGCCCCAAGGGACCTTAGAATTATTTTGCGCCTTTTGCTTTTGATAATACTGCATCTTATACCTCCTTGTAAAGGGAAACCTAGATAAGGAAAAAATCTACTATACGAGCCCATTCATACTTGAATGCATCTCTTTCAACAAAGGAAATTACATTTGTATATATAGTAAAGCTAGGCATTAAGTAGGTGATGTGGCACATCTCTTAGGCCACCATTGGTATCTATCTTTTTGTCAATTTTTTGACCTTTTCCTCTTATATTTCCCTCAAAATATGAGCTGAAAAATAAAATCACTTTATCAATAAGTATATAAAATAATCAATGTTCCATTTGCCATCATAGTGAAGACTCACTTGCCAATAGTTGCCAAATACTCCATCCGTCCCATTTTATGCAGCACCCTTTGACTTGGCACGGTGTTTAAGAAAAAAGGAAAGACTTTTGAAACTTGTGGTCTAAAATGATCCTTGAATATTTGTGTGGTTGTAAGTTATTTCAGTAAGGGAAAAAGGGGAATTTTAAAGTTAATTTTTTCTAATTATAGTAAGGTGACATTCTTTTTGGGACGGACTAAAAAGGAAAGGGTGCCACATAAAATGGGACGGAGGAAGTAGCATTTTTCATCACAGGTTATATATTTCACATTACATAACAGTTTTCCCTAATTAATCACTATATTTCTAACAGTTTTTTTCATTTGCGTAACTTCTAATTACAATAATATTTAATGTGTATTAATTCCTCACAATCGCACTGATAATTAATGATCATGGCTCTTAATATTCTTTGTTATGCACTAGCTACATATAGATTGGAAGTGGATTTTGTACACTCTAATTTGCATGCTCTAACATACTTTTAGGTGGTTTTTAAGAATAGGTTATTGAAAATGAAGAGTTGAAGTTGTTTTTCCTATCATATAATAAGGTAATTTCCAAAGATACAATCTCAGGTATACCTATTAAGCAGAAACTTTTTATTTAACGAACCTTCACATTTGTCATTAGAACAAGCCTTTACCTATATATCAAGTGTTTTATGTTCTTTCCATGTATAATTTATATTACTTTCTCTGTCCTAAACACTTCTCATATTTTGCTTTTCGAGGGTCAAACTATATGAACTTTGACAATATTTTAAGAATTTTTCACCATATTATATATTGACAATAATTGCAACTTATAGTACTTTTCGAGCTATTCTGTATCCCCTCCTTTCTTTTGTTGATTTTGTTAATTATTCTCTATCATACAATGACGGTAATTAGTTTATCAACGAAAAGCAGATAACAGAAGGAAGGCAAAAAGGTGGAGTTGTAGAAAATTGAGGGCTGTAAAGAACAGCTTATTTCATTTCATCTTGATCCCTAGGTTTAGCTACGAGTTTTTTGTAGTAGTTTAACACTAAGCCTTATCTGGAAGGGTCAACATCAACTAAAAAGGCATCTATACATGAATGCCTCTTTAGCAATTTTTTTTTGAAACTGAATATGCCTTTTTAGCAATTTCAATGGACACTACTTTGTTTGAAGATTTAAAGAGTGACACTGTAAGCAATTTGATAATTGTATCTCTATTCTCTTATAGTTATCCTATTTTTTACTTTTTCATCACTCAATAGTATATATTGGAAAAGAAGGAAATAACTCTACACACATAAAAAAGAGAGAATTAAGTATGAAGAAGCAAAAGAACTCATTATGATAAACATTTGTGCGAGATATAATGTAAAATATAGAAAATACGTACTTGTAGTTCCTAATGATTTTTTCTCTTTTTATGGAGTGGGAATTTAAATGGTGGGGGAGGGGAGGCGCTAAAGAAATAGAGGGATACGGATGTGAGTTTAGTGTTTATTACCTCTGAAACAAACAAACAAAGAATAACTTCAAAAATTCACATTCCATAATATGAATCTAATATTTCATATTGTTGCTTAGATGACAAAATTTGTTTTGTAGACCTGTAGATTGATTCTTGAATATGCATATCTTACTTTTGAGTATTATAGTTGAAAAGAATAAGTCGAGATTGAATAGCTTAACTTATGGTAAATATATTATTTGGTCATGTATTTAACAAAATTACAAATGCAGGTGGAAACCCACCGTAGAAGAGTGATTCAACTCCTAAAATCACTTAGGGGTTTTTAGTACGGGGGATGGGATAAAAAATCTCATGGGATTAGTTATCCCGCCATATATATGAGATAACTTATCCCATCATTGTAGTACAAATGGTGGGATAAATAATCCCGGGACTAACTAATACCCCTAACCAAACACAGGATAAAATAATCTTGCATTTATCCAGGGATTATTATCCTTTATCCCGTTAATGATCTCCTGTATAAGTGTTGCATGAAGAAAAAGACGAAGATATATGTATTGTGAAGGTAATAACGTCACTTACAAAATCTGGTGAAATTTTTTATATGTAAATATTCCAAAAAAGTGAACCAAATATGACTCGAATGAAAGTTTAGATCAAAATGTACATCGTATATGGAGTTGAAAATTTTATAATTTCACAAACACGTTATAATAGAGAAGACAATTGTTTATAAGATTAATCATCAATACTTTTTTCATGACTGTGTGGAGCGCGGGCAAATTCCCTAGTTATCTTACAAACAAAATCAGGCAACATTTGTTTAGATTCCATCCAAAGAAGAGAAAGAGTCCACAAACTTGGAAACCCAGTGTTTTGGCCTCTATTCCATGCCAAACTTGGATATCGGGCTTTACGGAACACCTAGTGCACAACCATAATTCATATTAACTGCTTCATGAAAATTACACACAATCCACATGACTAAAACTTCAAAACCAAATGATTCAATTCACACACTATAACATGGTCTTTTCAGTTGATAAATGCACAACTCAAGAAGTCCTCTTCTAGAATAAATAAAGGTACTCATGCTGCCTCACAACTGCACAATAAAATGCTAGTATTAAATCCCTTAGATGCTTTGCTGTCCAACAATGCATTTCCTAAACAAGGGGGTGCAAAAGAAAGAGGAAATGAGACTAGAAATCACACCTTGAAGACCAGCCTTCCATACAGTATTTGTGTAGACCAAACCAGAAACAATGTTGTGCAGAACACTAAATGTTAGCTTAAGCCGATACTCAGAGCCCTCCCTGAGCGTAAAGAGAACAAATTTGCTGTGTTCTTCTTCAATAGGTAATGGAGTATTTTTCTCCCCAAAGTCCGACGAAAGGATTCCAACTGAGTGGAACTTAACTTCAGGTTCCATTTGTCCTAGAAAATTGATCCAAGTAGTCATTAAACAAGATTTAAAGGCTAACTGCAGAGTAAACGGTATGCTACGTTCAGGAACATAGATTGTCAAAATACAAACCATTTAAGTCGCTTTCCAGACAACCAAGCAGCTTTTCTTTCCACCTCCTCAAGCTCTCATCCTCCTACACAAACATTAATAAGGTAAAGAACAACCATATGGAAATTCAAAACATGCCAAGAGATTTGGGAAATTTTCCAATGCAAGAGACTCTTTCAAATTAAAACAAAGGAAGTCGAAAAAGATCCAACTGGAGTGAACAAGGCAAATTGAGAAGGAATGCCTTAGATGATACAGCATAGAAATTAATTTTCTGATGCAACTGGGAAGCTATTTCAACTTTTTCTTAAAGAAGAACTGTGAAATCATTTCAACTTAAAGAATGAAAAAAAAAAAAAAATCTCACTGGAGCAAGCAAGAATAAAAGGCAACTCCAAAACTAAACTGGACAGCAAAGCAGAAGAAATACTTTAGATGCTGCAGCATAGAAATTCTAAAAAACATCACTCGCTGCACTGAGGGAAAGCTCAAATTCTCAACCCCCAAAAGACACCAAAGAAACCATTTTCTCTTTAAAATATCATAATTGGTGCAAATTCAAAAATTACTGCCAGAAGAAACAACCTACGCAATGATCTTGAAAACAGAGATACAAATACAAGATAAGCAGACCCTAAACAATCAAAGGAGTTGAGACTTGAGAGGCCCATGATACATCAAAAACCCTCAAGAGACTCATAAAGTTTGAAGCTTTTTGAGTTTTTACGGGGAAACAAACAAGTGGGAGTTGGAGGATAAAATAAGAGATAGAGAACCTGGTCCTTTTCAATTTGATCTTTGAGAGAAAGAAGAGGACCAGGAACAAAATCAGAAGCAGCAGGATCTTGATGATGGTCATCTTCCTCACTATCTCCCTCTTCCTCCTCC
The DNA here is from genome assembly GCA_003996215.1 of Jaltomata sinuosa. Taxonomy (NCBI): domain Eukaryota; kingdom Viridiplantae; phylum Streptophyta; class Magnoliopsida; order Solanales; family Solanaceae; genus Jaltomata; species Jaltomata sinuosa. The sequence goes on from QJPP01000025.1 coordinate 125,498, forward strand.
TTCCTCTTGTCCCAGGTGGCGCCGCCATGAGATGGACCTGCTTCCTCTTTCTTGCCACCCTCCATCACTCTCTCTCTCTGTATAAGCAAGTGTAAAAGTGTCTTACAGCAACAAAGGATAGTAGTAGGGACACGCAAGATTTTGCTTTGACAATTATTGAAGAGGAAAAATGTGAAGGTCCAAATTTTCAATTCTCAAACACAAAAACACAAAACCCTGTCTCTCTGAATTTTGTTTTCCTGTCTCATGTCTTTTTCCTTTTCTTTTCCTGGGCGTGCTTTTCTTTTTACTTTTTGTCCATAATTAAATTAAAAAAGTATTATTTAATTATTTTATATGTTATTTTTATAATTAACTCTTTCTAAAGTATAAACACTTATTTGTAAACTTTCAAGAAAGTTTTTATAAAGTGGATTAATAAAATTATCTTTTTATTTGTGATATCTTAATATGCGTATAAAAATAAAAGCGATCAACTCATATTGAATGAAGGGAATATAAAATTTGCTGTCAATTTTTTATTTTATTTTTTAAAATAATCGTGAACGATACTATAACTTTTTACTAGCAACAAACATCAAATAACCAAATATTTTTTATAAAATTATAATCAAACACAACTTTATTTTTAACTCCAATTTCAATTTTCAAATAAAATAAAATATATATTTGTAATAATATGTAGCAGCTCGTATATGAGATTTAATCTATGAAATTATGTGGCTATCTATTTTGAGAAATTACTATCTTAAAACAATTTTGATTGTATGTTTCTTATAGAAAAAAACACATTCAAATTCTAAATATTCTTTACAAAAAGTATAATCAAACACAACTGCAACTTCAATATTAAATTTTTTAAATAAAATGAATAATATTTATTTTCATGATCAAACTTCTACTTAAGCAACTTGCTTTTGAGAGATTGTAAACTATTACTCCATCTAGATCAATATAAATGAATTACTGATATTTTTTATATAATCCAAAATAAATAAATTTTTCAAAAGTTAAAAATATATTAATTATTTTTTTCTCTCTAAAATTACGCTTTTTTTAATGGGGTTTTCAACATCTTTTAGATCTCAAATAATGACTATCTTATTGTAAAATATAAATAATGTAGGATAATATTAAACAAGATATATTGGACAAGAAATATAGAAAGGAAGAGAGAATGTTTTTTTCTTATTTGAGTATGTAATTCATGAGCCAAAATAGATTTATTTATACTTACAATGATATATCCTCAAAAGACAAGAATGAAATTTAATAACATTACATATTTGCAGATATATTTAAATGTAGCAAATTCATGTATGTTGTCGCGCCCTATTTCGGACTGCCAAAATATGCTTGCAACATTCAGCTCTTCTGCCTTTGTTTTGGAAAGGGTTTAGAGTCGCCACCTAAATTTTAGGAAACCATTTTTTAATGTAAAACTCTGTTTTTAGTCTGCGGAAACGTTTGAGATTCTGAGTAAGAGTTTTGGTTACTCGAAGGAGAGCCTATCCGAAGATAGTCCTTAAACTCAGTTTAGAAACATATTCGGGAAAAACTATTTTTGAATTATTTGCTAAAAAGGTGATAAAAACATGTTTTATTAATTTAAAGAAAAACTCAAAGTATATGACACATGCCACTACAATAGGCAAAAATATAAAATATGCTTATGGTAAAAAGATGAAACATATCTACGTACATGTTGAAATATATGAAAGTTTAATAGTAATACTCTTATCATTAAAATATGTAGAATTTTATGATTTATAAGAATATATACTTAAAAGCTATGTAAAAAAAAATGAAAACATTTATTTATACAAATACTTTTTGTAAAGTAAAAAAATATGTATTTCTTGAAGTTTCAGACAGTTTATGACATATTTATTAAAAAGAAAGTAAAGATGACGTATGTATATTAAAAATATAAGAAATCATATGAAAAGTTTATCATTTAAAGGATTTGGATAAGTAAAAGTATGTAAGAAATAAGTATACCGGTAATAGAGAAAAAGATATAAGAGCAAATCATATTTGTTTTGTAAATATATTTCATGTAAAAGAACAATTTGAAAACTTGAGTAGAGAACGAGAATTATTTGTATATAAATAAGACTTTTTATTTGTAAAGTAAAAATAAACATACATTGAATATGAAAGAAAGTATCATGTACGTAAGTGTAATTGTGATACAATAATATATGCATAATTTGAGTAGGAAGATGGGTAAGTAAAATATAAATATATACCTTGTAGTAGATAGCATATGACATATATACCTTGTGTTTTGAGGCTTTAAAAATCTGAAATCTCAAAATAGATATAGAGTATAACCAAAATATTTGTAAAATATTGGGGTTAGAATAAGAGAATAAATGAGTTATTAATAAATATAAAGAAGGCGTGCCTAAATTAGATAAATCATTCTATAATCTAAGGCCTAAGAAAGACCAAATATTTGTTTGAAATATATTGAATCGCTAATTAATATTTTTGATTTTTGAAAATCTACCGCGAGTTATTTGAAACAAGTTTTTCTTGAAACAAAGTCTAAATTGATTAATCCTAAAAAATCTGCACTATTTACCATTTTTTATTACTATTTTTTGAAAGTGTTTAACCACTAATTTCAAAGTATTTAAAAAGGGAAACCCGAAACATTTGCCTAACTAAAAAGGGTGGAGGAAATTCTCTTTCAAAATTTCAAACTAAATACCCTAATCAAACAAAATGGTAAGCCGAAGAATAAACGTTAATCGAAGTCACAAAAGTGCATATCCAAATAATACAAGGTTAGTCAAACAAATTCAAGTAATAAGAGAAGCATATAGAAAATAAAGGACTAAGTATGTTAAGTTCCTTTGGAGGAACTAGTCTCCTAATGAGTGACTCCGAACACCGCGATAGTTCCTAATAGTTGTTCGACCCAAAACATATTTGGGCCGAGATTGAGTTTCAAATGAGAACTCCAACTCTCCGGGGTGTACATGAAACAAAGAAAGAGTAAAGGATTAGAATCCAGTTAAGTAGAAAATAAAATCGTATTAATAAGAGACATATTAGCAGTGGTATATCTCAAGTAAACAAGGTTGAGAAATAATGCACAAACCTGCCTTTAGGTTTTTGCTTAAACTCATGACCAAAACGTGTAAAAAAAAATCAAAATCCTTTACTCACACCATCAAGCAAAGTGAATTAGACTATCTCTTTTCAAAATTTAAAAATGCACACGAGAGTAATTCCTCGCAGCAAGATGGAAACATTTACTAGTTGAATAATTTTCTAACTAATTCCGAGTTCATGTATGTTGTACGGATATATTAAATTAAGATTAAGAAATGTGATCCCTATGTGACAAGAGTTAGTTGCCTCTTTGTGCTTTAAGGAAGATAAACACATAATGAAAAAAAAAAACAAAGCTTAGGTAAAAGAACCAAAGGCATCCAACTACCTATTGACTATCCTGGCAGGAAACATAACTTAAGTAATTAACAAAAAAAAACAACGAACATGTATCCTCAGTGGTTTGAAGGGTCATGAATAAACAATCTTGGCTCGGAAATTTTAAACAGGGAACAAGCAAAGCAGATTTTTAACAAATCCTAGAAAGAAAAACTAAATGAGCAACATAGTGAAACACACATTCGACAAACCATAGGATCAACGACCTCTTCCTTTATGATTCATATGAGACTAATTTACTAATTTGAATTACAGTCATCGTGTAGTAATGCTAAAACAGAATTTTTAACAAACGATCACATACTCGACATTATACGCAGCACGGAATAAGAACGAGGTAGACGACTCAATTAAAACTCTACAATATTGGAAACATACAGGAAACTAACACTATGTTTACTCTATAGTGATACCATTTAAAATCATGAGCTTATGTGAATGCATGAGATGCATTTTAAAAGAAAAAAAAAAGATGCAACAGGGAGTTTGGCTAAAGGAGAATGGCCTATGTTCTTGAACTCCTTTTAGGATTATTCCCCATTCGGTTAGTTTATTGCTAGGTGATCAACACACACACTTACTGATGCAAATTCGACAAAGTCATTTTATAAAGAAATACGGCAGCTTCTACTACGAGGGGACATTTGTCTAGATTGCTACTTTTACCTTAAACATGAACCCGTTTAAACATACTTACGCGAGAAATTGTGAAAGACCTTTATAAAGAACTCACCTCTTTAAACATGAAACAAACCTATTTTCAGCAGTTACATCCATGACTTAATTCAGAGAGAACAGTTGTAATATTTTTTAGAAATTTAAAGAGTACACCCGCTTACTTGAAAAAATAACAATCACTATTTATTTTCGAATGGTTTGACACTACTTCATAAGCTAATCAAACTCATATTGAAAACATTTAAACCTGCTCAATATTGAAGCGTACAGGAAACTAGTCAAACGAAACCATACTTGATTTAGTAGTGAACCTCATACTTATTTACGTCCTTAAAACTCAAATTACTACTTCCATATTCATGATGTGAAATCAAGCAATAATAGTAGACTTCAAACATACGATAAACTTCAAAAGGGTAGCCAATCTTTCAAAACTTAAAGTGAGAAGTTTCAAAATCCCATTGAAGTGAACAACTAGCCTAAAGTGTAACTAACAATTGATGCATTTTTAAGTGTTCGAGCAAAAGGGGGGCAGATTGCTATACTTGAAGTTTTGAGCCTTTTAAAGACCTCTTCACGCTAAGATGAAAGGCTGCCCGTACCATACAAACAAGCAAAGACGTAGGTAAACCATTAATGTGTTCGAAGTATCAAGAACGACATCACAGTGACCTCAAAATAGTTTGATGAATATATATGAGGACTCCAACCTTCCTATAGTTCATTTTGAGCTATTTGAAGGTTGCAAAATACTCTTTAATACACCATCAAACTATAAATGCAACTGAACAAACCAACAACTACTTTACTTCAAATTAATCACGATAATTCAGACCAAACAACCAACCATTTACAATAATTAAACCAAGTCTTGAATTGTAAACACTTCACAATCACATAAGCTAAACCAAACGGCCAGAAACTGATTTTCGTTTCACATTTTTAACGCCTAAAATCAACCAACTAACATCCCGAGTAACTACATAGCAAACGATTAACAAAATCCAAGTGCAACGTAATTAAGACGGAATAGGATTTACCTTATGTTGGGCAGCGATTGAGGCCTTCAAGTGTCGAGTTTCAAACTAGCGACTTCGATTCCGACTCCAATTTCAACTCGAAGTATTCCGAGATGAACAAAAAGAGAGAAATAAATTAGAGAACAAGATGAATAGAAATTGAGAGAGAGGCTGTTCGTTCTCCTCTTTTCTTCTTTTTCTTTTTGGTCATTCATTCGTCCTTTTATAGCCAAAATTTTTAGGGCTTCAACGTTTCTTTCCAAGAATTCAAAATTTGAATTCTTGGAAAGCCAAGTTGCAAAGGGGAAATGATGAAAGTCAGAGAAAAAGAAGATGCCTACCTTTTTCAGGCTGATTTGAAAAAGAAGGTGACGGGTCGGAGGTGTAGAGCTCGGACCCGTCGGACTAAACTTGTATCCGTCGGGCAACTGCTGGGTCTCCTCTTTTTCCGAGGTCTGCAGCCGGCGGTGGGGAAGCTTTACAGCTCGATTTTTTGAGATGACAAAAAGGGTGAGAGGATGGCTATAAAGGTGGAGGAGTAGAGGAGAGAAGGGTGAAGACCACCGGATTTTGCCATTATCCGGTGGTCTAGCGGCGGTGGTCTTTTCGAGGCTGCAAAAATCTCTGGAAAGGGGCAAGGACATCGTGAGGTGACGGGAGAGGGCGTTGTCGCCGTTTGCCCGCCGGTACGAAGCAAAAACCGGCGGGTCTTTGGTGGTGAGGGCGACGGTCAGCAGGGTTTGGGGGGGGTGGTCTGTCGGTCGGTTGGGAGGGTGAGGGGTATGTTTGTTTGGACGAAGTGGGGGTGAGAGAGTGGAGAGAAAAGGGGATTAGGGGTGTGTTTAGTGAGTGCTTTGGGCCGGGTCAGGGGGGTTTGGGTAGTGGGTTAGGAGAGTTTTGGGCCGGTTTTGGCTGAAAGAAAAATAAGAATTTGGCCCAAAATTGGTAAATGAATTAGTTTGTAGAAAAAATGTAATTTTCCCTAATCGTTTTTCCATTTAATTAATTTAACGATGCCTTCTTTCATCCCAATTAATTTTCAAATACGTATATAGTTGACTTAAACATAATTTTGATACGCGTAATCGCAATCCTCAATCGATAGAACAATATTTAGGAAATGTTATAGCGATACGACAAAATTTCATTTAGAGTTTGAAATAAAAGTTACTATACCAATATCTTGTTAAAAAGAATGAATTATAAAATATTTTTGGGGTGATTTATAAGATACAATATTATTAGTAATTATTATTACAAAAAGTAAAGGAAATCATTTTAAAAAATGATTATTGGTGCCAAAATTTATAAAAAATTAATATAAAAATAAGAAAATTATTTTGGAAAAGTCCTCGGGATTAAGAAGCATATAAAAATTAATTATGGGAAAAAGGAGGGCCAAAATTGGGTGTCAACAACTTGCCCCTCTTCGAACAGAGATGATGAAAGAGTCTTTGGGCGAAGATGTTGACGTAAAGCCAATTTTGTCTTGACTGGAAAAAATTAAATTTTTGGAAAGGTTGTACCTAGAAAGAGAAAGGTTATCGTCATTTATGAATTCGACCGAACTCTGGTCTCCGAGTTTCCTACATATCTCGGGTTTCACGAGAATCAGGCCAATGTAGTTCAAAAATTTTGAGAGGTCCTCAAAATTTGCCCAGTGTTGGTTTTATGTCGACACTGGTATTTTTTGCGGTAAAGGAGAAGATGATTTTGGCACGAATGGAATGGGTACGACCATGCTCGAAGTTGAGCTGCCTACGTATCCCTAAGGAAATGGGAATTAGGGCGGTTGCAGTTCTGAATAAGGGATTATGGTAAATTTTGAGGCAGTCCTCAAAATTTGCCCCAGTGTATGATTTATGGTTGACACTGGTCTCTTAGTCGAGCTTGGAAAGAGTTTTATGGAATTGACGGTAGGTTATTTCCTAGATGACGATAACTTCTTCAAATGGGTGCACTTTCACAGCCTCCCGATTATAAATGTGGTGCACGACACACCCATAAACGAGACTCTACTAGGTGCATCACGCATCCTCATAAGATCACATCAAATTGCTGGATGGAGGTAGTCCCTTTAATATCCTCTAGTGGGAACTCTAGGAGATTGAGAAAGGGGCATCGATGCTTGTGAGAGCAGGTGTACTCTAATTTAGAAGTATGGACGACTGATTGTAGGAATTGGAGTCGGAGTGCTAGTCTTGAAACTCTGGCTTGTGAGTTTGGTATTCCTCATCAAGCATTGCCTCAATCGATGCTTAGAGGTAGTTCCACGTTGTAGTGTGTCATCCTGCAAAACAGGTAAAAAGGGGTTACAAAGTACTTGTTGAGGCTCAAAAATGTAAATTAAAATTGTAATGTAAAGAGCAGAGTGTAGATATCCAAACGATTGTTGACGTCTCCATTTTGCGGAGTGGATGTATTGTAGGTGAAATAATCTTGGGAAGTAAAGCCTCCGGCTGGGGGGGCAACACTGTAAAGTAAAGCCTCTCGACTGGCGGGGCAATGCTGTAAAATAAAGCCTCTCGACTGGCGGGGCAACATTGTAAAGTAAAGCCTCTCGACTGGCGGGGCAATGCTGTAAAATAAAGCCTCTCGACTGGCGGGGCAATGCTGTAAAATAAAAGCCTCTCGACTGGCGAGGCAATACTGTAAAATAAAGCCTCTCGACTGGCGGGGCAATGCTGTAAAATAAAGCCTCTCGACTGGCGGGGCAATGCTGTAAAATAAAGCCTCTCGACTGGCGGGGCAATGCTTGTAAAATAAAGCCTCTCGACTGGCGGGGCAATGCTGTAAAATGAAGCCTCTCGACTGGCGGGGCAATGCTGTAAAATGAAGCCTCTCGACTGGCGGGGCAATGCTGTAAAATAAAGCCTCTCAACTAGAGGGGCAATGCTGTAAAATAAAGCCTCTCGACTGGCGGGGCAATACTGTAAAGTAAAGTCTTCATCTTGTGAATCAGCCGTGACATCTCCATTTGGTGGAGCGGTCTTTAATGCAAAAATGAGGATGTTGATAGCATGCATGCTTATGCTTGATGGAGTTATGATGATGTTTGCTATGATGCAGCCTCCGATTGGCGGAGTATGTTTTGCTTGCTAATATACATTTCTCTGATTTGGCAGAGTGTTGCTGGCTTGTTTATGTACAGGCTCCAATCGTCAGAGTGTCGTCTTGTTTGCTTATGTACAAGCTCCAATCGGCAGAGCGTCGTTTTGTTTGCTTATGTACAAGCTCCAATCGGCAGAGCGTCGTTTTGTTTGCTTATGTACAAGCTCTAATCGGCAGAGCATCGTTTTGTTTGCTTATATACAAGCTCCAATCGGCAGAGCGTCGTTTTGTTTGCTTATGTACAAGCTCCAATCGGCAGAGCGTCGTTTTGTTTGCTTATATACAAGCTCCAATCGGCAGAGCATCGTTTTGTTTGCTTATGTACAAACTCCAATTGGCAGAGCATCGTTTTGTTTGTCTTATGTACAAACTCCAATCGGCAGAGTTTGATGAAGTCAGTCCGCATTCTCCGATCGGCGGAGTTATTTGACGCAATTAGATGGCAATCTCCGATTGGCAGAGTTATTTGGAAAGAGATAAACTATCCTATTTTCCTATGAGAGCTCTCTATCTTCGATACTTGATCCGGATCTCGGACGTACCTGCAAAACATAAATGAAACCCTTTAAGAATTGGAAGAATTGGGACAAAATATTTTAAAGTAGAGTAGGGGAAGAATATTCGGCTTATGGTGTCGTGATAGCCGAAAGATTTCTCCAATCATGTCCATGATCTTGACTTGACATCCTCCTGTCTTGATTCCTGTTTCCCTGTGCTCAAAGAAAATTTTTTAGTTTTGGGAGGGGTGTTGATTTGTGTCGACTTGTGGACCCTGGCCTTGCCATTAGACTTTCTTCAAAACCTCATCGGCCGCTCGTGATTTCCTATCCCAGAGACTTGGTATGGTGGATCCCTTCAAAACCTCCTTGGTTGCTCGCGACTTCCTATTTCGAAGGCTCGGTAGGTGGAAAGGCAGTAAAATATTTTGAAAATATGTATATATATATTTTTAGAAAATAAGTATATTTTGTGTATACTAGGCGCATATATACAGTGATTATTCATCGTTCCTTAGATTATGACATGTTCCGAAATCCAATCGAGTTTTCCCCTTTGTTGAGGACGTCCAAGTGTACTCTTCTCATAGCTTTGGGTTCTGGTGACGCTTTTCTATCCTTTTGTAGATGTTGTGATCACTTGAAGGTATAAATAAAGGGGGGAGAGGTTTATCCTAAGGGTATGACCGAACCTTTTAGGTTGCCTACGTATCCCCGAATGGGAATCAGGTCTGTACGTAGTTCGGGGATATCAAAGGAGGATGAAAATATGTAATGCATTGACCGAGCCTGACTCAGGCTGCCTACGTATCCAAATGGAATCAGGTCAGAACGTAGTTCAAATACATTGGGAAGAATAAAGACATGTAATGCAATGACCGAGCCTGACTCAGGCTGCCTACGTATCCAAACGGAATCAGGTCAGAACGTAGTTCAAATACATTAGGAAATGGAAAATATGAAGGGACCGAATCCGACGAGGATTGCGTACGTATCCCACCGAGGGAAGTCAGGTCAATCGTAGTTCTAAATACATGAAAGATAATGTTTTTGGTTTTTCTAAGGGAGACCGGACCCGATATGGGTTGCCTACGTATCCCGCCGTGGGAAGTCAGGCTAATACGTAGTTCTGTTACATTAGAGAAAATGCAAAAAGTACAAGGAAATAACAACTAGTCCCTCTGTCTTCAAATGTAGTACTTCTTGATAGCGTCTGAATTGATCGGCTTTGTGCTCACGACGCCATCCATTTCTGCGAGGATTACTGCTCCGCCTGAGAGCACTCGGTGAACCATGTAAGGGCCTTGCCAGTTTGGCGCAAATTTCCCCTTAGCTTCAATCTGGTGAGGGAATATTTTCTTCAATACTAATTGCCCTGGTGTGAATCGTCGAGGCTTGACTTTCTTGTTGAACGCTCTGATCATTCTGTTTTGATAGAGTTGGCCGTGACATACTGCATCCAGTCTCTTCTCATCAATGAGCATCAACTGTTCAATCCTGCTACGAACCCATTCCGCGTCTTCCAGACCAACCTCTTGGATGATTCTTAGAGAAGGTATTTCCACTTCAGCGGGTATTACTGCTTCCGAACCGTAGACCAACATGTAGGGGGTTGCACCAGTGGATGTTCTGATTGTGGTGCGATAGCCGAGCAAAGCATATGGTAGCTTCTCATGCCATTCTCTGCTACTATCTATTATTTTCCTCAGGATCCTCTTGATATTCTTGTTCGCGGCTTCAACTGCTCCATTCATTTGTGGTCGATATGCTGTGGAGTTCCGGTGGGAGATCTTAAACCTTTCACAAGTCTCTCTCATGAGATCACTATTAAGATTGGTTTCGTTGTCTGTTATGATTGATTCCGGAATTCCAAAACGACAAACTATGTTATTTCGGACGAAATCTGCTACCACTTTCTTAGTTACTGCCTTGTGCGTTGAAGCCTCAACCCATTTTGTGAAATAGTCGATAGCTACCAGGATAAAACGGTGTCCATTTGATGTGGGAGGCTCTATGGGTCCAATTACATCCATGCCCCAAGCAGCAAATGGCCATGGTGACCCCATCACATTGAGCTCGTTTGGCGGAACTCGTATGAAGTCGCCATGAACTTGACACTGATAACACTTTTGAACATACCGGATGCTATCCCTCTCCATAGTCATCCAAAAGTATCCAGCTCTCAAAATCTTCTTTGCCAAAGTGAATCCATTCATGTGGGGTCCATATGTCCCTGCGTGAACTTCCTCTAACAGTCTTGTCGCTTCTGTTGCATCGACATACCTTAGTAATCCTAAATCCGGGGTTCTCCTATACAGGATTTCGCCGTTAAGGAAGAAATGATTGGCCATTCTCCTTAAAGTCCGCTTCTGCTTGCTACTGGCACTTTTCGAATATTCTCCTGTTTCGAGCAACCTTCTAATATCATGGTACCATGGTTTTCTATCAAACTCTTCATCTACATGAAAATAGTATGCGTGCTGGTCACGTATCTCCACTTCAATAGGGTCGATGTAATTCTTATCCAGGTGTTGGATCATTGAGGAAAGAGTAGCCAAAGCATCCGCGAACTCGTTTTGAGCCCGGGGAACATGTTTAAACTCAATCTTTGTAAACCTTTTGCTCAGCTCTTTCACACACTCCAGATAAGGAAGGATCTTGACATTCTTGGTGGCCCATTCTCCTTGTACCTGATGAACCAATAGGTCAGAATCACCTATTACCAAAAGCTCTTTGATGTTCATGTCCACAGCCATCCTAAGTCCGAGAATGCATGCTTCATATTCTGCCATGTTGTTTGTGCAAGGGAATCTAATCTTGGCTGAGATTGGGTAGTGCTGTCCCGTTCTTGAAACCAAGACTGCTCCAATTCCGACTCCTTTGAAATTTGATGCCCCATCGAAAAACAATCTCCATCCATCATATGACTCTGAGATGTCCTCTCCTGCAAAAAATACTTCTTCATCGGGGAAGTAGGTCATGAGCGGTTCATAATCTTTGTCCACCGGATTCTCTGCGAGGTGATCGGCCAAAGCTTGTCCTTTGACGGCCTTCTGTGTCACGTACACAATGTCGAACTCACTCAACAAAATTTGCCACTTTGCTAATTTCCCTGTAGGCATCGGTTTCTGAAAGATGTACTTGAGTGGATCCATTCTTGAGATCAAGTACGTGGTGTACACCGACAGGTAATGCCTCAACTTTTGTGCAATCCAAGTCAAGGCGCAACACGTTCGCTCTAACAAGGTATATCTTGCCTCGTATGGTGTAAACTTCTTGCTCAAGTAGTAAATAGCTTGCTCTTTCTTTCCCGTGTCATCGTGTTTTCCTAACACACATCCAAATGCTCCATCCATGATGGATAGATACAGTAGCAATGGCTTTCCGGGCTCTGGTGGAACCAATACTGGTGGGTTGGACAAGTACTCCTTGATTCTATCAAAAGCTCTTTGGCATTCCTCCGTCCATTCTGTGGAGGCATCCTTCTTTAGTAAATTGAATATGGGTTCACATATCACTGTAGACTGAGCTATGAAACGACTGATGTAATTGAGTCTCCCCAAGAAACTCATCACATCCTTCTTGGTCCTTGGGGGAGGTAACTCTTGAATCGCTTTGATCTTTGATGGATCCAATTCTATGCCTTTCCTGCTGACGATGAACCTCAGTAGCTTTCCGGCGGGAACTCTGAATGCGTACTTTGCTGGATTCAATTTCAAATTATATCTCCGCAACCTCTCAAAGAACTTCTGTAAATACCGTAGGTGGTCTGAACTCTTCTTGGACTTGATAACGACATCATCTACGTACACTTCAATCTCCTTATGAATCATATCATGGAAGAGGGTAGTCATGGCCCTCATATAGGTTGCGCCAGCATTTTTGAGTCCGAATGGCATCACTCTATAGCAATATACTCCCCATGGAGTGATAAATGTTGTTTTCTCTGCATCATCTTCATTCATCAGGACTTGGTGATATCCTGCAAAGCAATCGACAAACGATTGCAACTCATGCTTTGCACAATTGTCGATGAGTATATGAATGTTTGGGAGAGGAAAGTTATCCTTGGGGCTAGCTTTATTAAGATCCCGATAGTCTACACATATCCTGATTTTCCCGTCCTTTTTTGGCACTGGCACGATGTTGGCCAACCATGTGGGGTAATTAGTAACCCTCACAACATTTGCCTGGATCTGTTTAGTTACCTTCTCCTTGATTCTTAAACTCAAGTCCGGCTTGAACTTCCTAGTCTTTTGCTTCACAGGCAGGCAAGAAGGATCAGTCGGCAGCTTGTGTGAGACGATATCGGTGCTTAATCCTGGCATGTCATCGTAGGACCAAGCAAACACATCAACATATTGCTTGATCAATTCAATCAATTCTCGCTTTCTTTCATCTTCCAAGTGTATGCTGACTCGTACTTCTCTCACTATTTCTTCATTTCCCAAATTGACAACCTCGGTTTCATCCATGTTGGGCCTTTTCTGGCTTTCAAGTTGTTCGATCTCCTGAGGTAGATTTTCAGGCATCATGCTTTCATCGTATTCTTCATAGTCCTGCTCATGACTCGTACTTTGCTCAATGGATTCGTTACATGTCATAACCGTTGTACGATGATTTTTACTAATATTAGCGCTGAAAAGTATGAAAGGTGAGTGAAAATAAATAGTTATTTTAAACAATCGAAAGATAGATTTTAAGAAAAATGAAGACTTTTTATTAAAAAAGCAATCTAGCTTTTCAGAAGAGGCAAGTAGCAAAAAGGGCTTAGGCATGATTCAAGCCTCAATTGATCATGCAAAAACATTTTGAAATAAAACTACATTTCCACACTACCAGGACTCCTGTCGAAACAGGGATGGGCTGATGGTCCAGTTCTGCAAGACTTCTCCAGGCTCGGCATCACGGATGGTCAGTTTCTTGATATCTTCCTCCACTCCATCGTCGGTCATGGCCACAAATAGATTTCCCATTCCCTCAATGACGTCTTCATCAACTGCTTCATCTGGGATTAGGACTTGTCCTGGCACGAACACTACTGCCCCAAACTTTACACTGTGGACTCCTCCTGAAGCAGGCTTACACCCTAGCCCGGCGGTACCTTTCTGATGTTTTAGCTGGATTGGTTCAATTATACCGTCAGCCTTAGGTCCGAGCCCTGTCTTTGGTTGATACCCATATTTCAACATCTCTGACGCAACCATCTTCGCTGCTCTCGACATCTCCATCTTTACAGGCTCTATTTTCTCATCAATTCTTACAGCTTGCATGATCTCCAGAGCATGGAAAGCGGCTCCATCCAATTCTTTGGTGACTGGAACAGAATTCACGGAATAGATGGGGTGACTGAGCTCCCCGTGAATGGTAACTTCGGTGCGACCCCACTCGAACTTCACACACTGATGGAGCGTGGAGGGAACTGCTCTTGCCATATGGACCCATGGCCTTCCTAGTAACAAGTTGTAGTTGGACGACACATCCATCACTTGAAATAAGATGGGGAATTCAGCTGGACCTACTTGCAATGTGAGATAGATTTCTCCAATGACGCTTCTCTGCGCGCCGTCAAAAGCTCTCACCTTCACACGACTTTCCCTTATCTCTCCCATATTCACACCTAAATTTCTCAATGTGGTGAAAGGACAGATGTTGCATCCAGAACCACCGTCGATCAAAACTCTAGTTATGATCTTATCACAACATTTGACCGCGATGTGAAGTGCTTTGTTGTGGCCAACCCCTTCTGCTGGTAGTTCATCATCATGGAAAGAGATTTTGTTCACTTCCACCATTTTTCCAATTGTTGCAGCCAATGTATCACTTGTAGTTTCTTTTGGTACGCTAACTCCGCTCAGAACTTGTACCAAAGCGTTCCTATGGGCTTCAGAACTCATTAGCAAGGACATAATGGAAATATGGGCTGGTGTCTTCATTAGTTGTTCCTCGATTGAGTAATCTTTAGACTGCATCTTCTTCCAAAATTCTGTGGCTTCTGCATCAGTAACATTCTTCTTTGGATTTTGTTCTTTCCCGGGAACCCCTCGATTTAGATCCTCCGGGGTATAACACCTTCCCGACCTAGTCATTCCGTGAGCCACAGCAGCGTCTATCATCTTGCCTTTGGCTTCCGTCCGATAGTCCCATGGGACTGCTTTAGTGTCATAGTCAGGTTTTCCAGCGGCTATAGTGGTTACCACAACTCTCGGCAGGTAGGTTTGAATAGTCAAAGGTTCTCTCAACTGAACTGTGATAAAGGGTTGTGCTGGCGATGTGGCGGCAACTTCTTCTGTGTTCCAGATAGGCACGATAGCTCCTTCCAGGTCATACTCTTCCTCCAGGGTAATCATGTTGACTCCTCGATTCTCATGATCTGGTAGAGGATTGTTGTTCACATTTGGAGGAGTATCGGTGCATTTAATTACTCCCTTTCTGATAAGAGACTCGATCTGGTTCTTCAAGCTAAAACACTCCTCCGTGTCATGTCCTTGGATTCCCGAGTGGTATGCACATCGCTTATTTCCATTGAAGCTTCATGGTATCGGATCAGGGATTCTTCCCTCAATCGGCTGCAACAAACCTGCTACCCTCAACCTTTCAAACAATTGAGCCAAAGGCTCGGCAATAAGAGTGTAGGTGCGGGCATTTCTGGCTTCAAGATTAGGACGTGGTCTTGGTGCATATGCTGGTCTATTTTGGTGAACTGGAGCCTGGACAGGGGCATACGGCTTCGGTGGATTTTGGTGTGCCGGAGCTCAAGGTAGATTATAGTGTGGCTGGGTACTATATACTGGAACATGTGCGATAATTTGGGAGTTGTTAGGGTATCAGTAGGATGATCCTCCGTGCTGGTAGTAAGGTGTGACGGCTGAGATGTCTTTCTTCTTCTTCTTGATACCACCAATGCAACCTGATTGTATGGCCTTGCTTGCGGCTTGCAGTGCGACCATAGACTGAATCTTTCCGGACTTAATACCTTCCTCAATGAAGTCTCCCATCTTGACCAAGTCGGCGAACTTTTGGCCCATCATTGACATCATTTTGTCGAAGTAGACGCCTTCCTGAGCTCGGATAAAGTACTTAGAGAGTTCATTTTCGTCAAGTGGGGGCTGGATCCGAGCAGCCTCGGTCCTCCATCTCCATGAATATTCTTGAAATGATTCAGATGGCTTCTTTTGTATGTTAGCAAGTGAGAATCTGTCTGGAGTGATTTCGGTATTAAACCTGAAGCGACTCATGAAATCTTCGGCCATTTCTTGCCAATCACGCCATTTGCGAGGGTCTTGGCGAGTGTACCAAGTCAGAGCTTCTCCTGACAGACTTCGAATGAACAGTTTCATCCTCAATTTCTCGTTCCTTCCTACGCTGACCAGCTTGTCGCAATAGGCTCTTAAGTGTGCGTGGGGATCGCCCTTCCCATCAAATACATCAAATTTTGGTGGTTTGTACCCGACCGGCATATCGATGTCTGGGTGGATGCATAGGTCATCATAGTCCAGACTTTCGGTTCCCCTGGTGACTTGCATGCTTTTAAAAGCCCTTTTCAAACTTTCAAGTTGAGCTGCTATCGACCTATCTTCATTTGACCGGACATCCCTCTCCAATCCTAAGTACTGATCGACCTCATATGGTACTTTGACAGCCGTGGATGTTGCGAAAGTAGGGGCTTCAGTAGCATATACCGGTGGAACAGGCATTTCACAAGTGACATGTGCCTCCGGTATGTGCTGCATTGTTGGGTGAATTGGAACAGTGAAGTTCTGCGTAGGCAAGGAAAGATTAGGTACAGCCCTAACAGTGGGCGGATGAGCAAGTAGATCTTGAGCATAAGTGGGAACAGGTGGTGCTCGCTTAGGCGTGTTTGTTAAGTCGGCGGGAGTGACCGGCCGCAACTCGGCACTTGGAAATTGGAATTGAGCGGGGAAGGTAGCAGCTGTAAGCTTAGTCAAATCCCGCACTTGGCGTAGTTCTTCTTTCAAGATCTCAATTTCTTGTGCCATGTTGGCCATTTGTTCGTCGTTTTGAGTGTCCATCGGTTTTCGAGAACTTTCGGCGCCATCTACTGGTACCATCGAGGCGTTGTTAGATTCTTCGCTCATTTTTCCTTTAGATCGGAGGTTGTATTGCGATTCCGCCAGTTTGCAAATCGACACAAATCAACTTTCTTTGGGGGGTTTATAATAAACATAAAGAAAAGAAAGGAAAGAAAAAGGAAACTATGTTAGTTTGGGAAATGTTGGAATATATAACAAATATATACGCCAAGTTGGCGATATTCATACAAAAATGCGTCCTAATATGGAGCCTCGTTTTGCCAGAGGTAGGCCTACGCTGCATACAATTTGATAATAAATGATCCATTGAACACATTTAGGATTTGAGATAAACATGACTTTCATTGAGCAAAATGCGGCTTTGAAAGCTTACAATAGATAGGCTGATGGGAGCCTGAAAATGAAAGACATGGGATGGCCACTAGGGCGTACAAAGGGATGGGCCATGAGGCACCTTTAGGGAATATGAAAGGGTACAATGGGAAAGGATAACCTAGGGCCACGTAGGACCGTCATCACTATCGTCCTGTGGTGCTGGATGATACTCTGGAGATCCAGCGGAATGATGATACCTGGGCTCTGAGTCTGTCTCCATCATCCCTCCATCGTTAGGATCATAAAAGTTGGAGCCGGTCTCAGAAGCCTCCTCGGGATCTTCTTCCGGATCCTCTTCCTCAGGGTCTTCTTCCGGATCCTCTTCCAAGTCTTCCCCCATTTCTTCCTCCGGATCTTCTTCTGGATCCTCGGGATCTTCTTCTGGCTCCTCCTCCGGATCTTCTTCTGGATCCTCGGGATCTTCCTCTACCTTTGTTATCAAGTAGTTGACGGAGTCTGGGACAATCTGGTTGTACATTGGTGTTGTGATCTCCATGCGGGGAAGCACCTCTTCCCTAACCCATCTGACCCACTGGACATCTGCCAAATCCCTGAATCCTTCTGCACTCGGTTGAGCCAAATGGCTCACGGTCGTTCGCCAAGCGTAGTATTCCGGCGTACACCATTTGTCTCCTCCCATGTGCAATGTGATCATATAATCCCATTCAGCCTGCAAGTTCATCATTTGTACCGTTGGTATCACGGCACCGTAACTGTCCTCATATAACGCCATGTTTGACCACAAAGGTATGTCCTGGACCAAGCCGAACTGTCTTAAAACACGGAGAGGCGCATATGGATGGATGCCTCCCAGTCCTATCAACTCGATGAAATACAAGTATCGAGCTCTGATGAAGGCCAATCCTGTCATCCAGGGATATCTCCACTGGATGAAATCTCCGGTAAGGTTGGTCAAGAACGTGCGCCACTCCTCTTCTCTGGTGGGTGTATATGTCCAATATCTCATGCGCTCTTTATGAGTCTGAATCCTATTGCGGGCGTCGATACAGTAGTCCATTTGTGGGTGGCGGTGGTAGAAGTGTTCTACAACCCAAATTTGCAATAACAAATTGCAGCCTCCAAAGAAGTTGTGTCCCCGTGTGCATGCGGACAACGATCGAAACATCTCAGCAAGGATCATGTGTACCAAGGTAAGTCTTTGCGGCTCTGCAAAGACGTTCATCACTATTGGCAGGATATTGAGGTCGATGCAATGAAACCTCATCGAGAAGATCATAGTTCCCAAAAAAGCCAACACAAAGACCCTCGGTTGCATGTATACCCACTGTCTGCGGGTACAGGCGAATTCACCTTGGTGTTCGTCAAAACTCTCGAGACGACCGTATCTTTCGAAGAGGTAATCCAACTTTACCTTTCCTCCTTCCACATTTTTCAGTGATGGAAAAATGTGTAATCCTAACAGCCTCAGAAAGTCTGCCTTCTTTATGGGTGATGGGAGTACCGGCACTCGTTCCCTTAGTGGTAGTTCAACAAAATTACTAATCTCCTCCAAGGTAGGAGTGATCTCGAAATCCAGAAATTTGAAGGTCACAGTGGTTGGGTCCCAAAATTCCATTAATAAAGTGGTAAGGGTTTTGTCAGCTTGGATCCCCATAAGCGACAGCAAAGCCCCCAGCTGCTCCCGTACCTCACCCCCATGCGCTACGCGGATGTTTCGCCACCACTTTTTTAGGTTGTCAGGTGCTGAGATAACCATCTGGATGTTTGGTAAGTTTTGGTTGATATTCATCTGAAAGAAAAAGGTAAAGGGTATGATAAGTTTGTTTATCCCAAATCCATCATGTGTTTTAGTTTGGATCATTTACATCAATCACACACAAAGTATATGTCGTTGGGTTTTATGAAAAACCTGTTGACAATAAGGGCGGTTCCCTAAATGCAGTGTCAATCCCCGGGATCGTCCTGCCTAAGGCTATGCAACATCACTTATTTCTAGAATAAGAGTATTTTCCTAGATTTGAGAGTGGACTTGAATAACTGCGAGACGACACACTAACCTAATTGCACCGACTCTGAAACTAAGGAATCCAAAAGAAGGTTTGGGAGGGCATAAAACCCTCCGCGTGTACCACAGTGTGTGAAATGTGTACGGCCAAAGACTCGATAGAGAAATGCAAGTGAGAAAGCAGCAACAAGTAGTGTTTATCAAACAAATAAGGAACACAAGTTTGGATTTGGCTTGCGTCCTTTCAAACAAATATAAACGTAATTAAAGCAAATAGTGTACTGCAAATAAACAAATATCCCAAATAATATTCATAAACTAAGCATGCTAAGGTAAAAACATAAGTTATTCCCCAGCAGAGTCGCCATTCTGTCGCGCCCTATTTCGGACTGGCCAAAATATGCTTGCAACATTCGGCTCTTCTGCCTTTGTTTTGGAAAGGGTTTAGAGTCGCCACCTAAATTTTAGGAAACTTAGGAAACCATTTTTTAATGTAAAACTCTGTTTTTAGTCTGCGAAAACGTTTGAGATTCTGAGTAAGAGTTTTGGTTACTCGAAGGGAAGGTGTTAGGCACCCTTCAGAGCCTATCCGAAGATAGTCCTTAAACTCAGTTTAGAAACATATTTGGGAAAAACTATTTTTTGAATTATTTGCTAAAAAGGTGATAAAAACATGTTTTATTAATTTAAAGAAAAACTCAAAGTATATGACACATGCCACTACAATAGGCAAAAATATAAAATATGCTTATGGTAAAAAGATGAAACATATGTACGTACATGTCAAAATATATGAAAGTTTAATAGCAAAACTTTTATCGTAATTATAATTAAAGTATGTAGAACTTTATGATTTATAAGAATATATACTTAAAAGCTATGTAAAAAAAAATGAAAGATATTATTTATAACAAATATACCTTTGTAAAGTAAAGTATACGTAGTTCTTAAAGTTTGAGAAAGTTTATGACATGTTTATTAAAAAGAAAATAAAGATGACGTATGTATATTAAAAATATAGGAATCATATGAAAGGTTTATCATTTAAAGGATTTGGATAAGTAAAAGTATGTAAGAAATAAGTATACCGGTAGTAGAGAAAAAGATATAAGAGAAAATCATATTTGTTTTGTAAATATATTTCATGTAAAAGAACAATTTGAAAACTTGAGTAGAGAACGAGAATTATTTGTTTTCATGTAAAGGAGACATTTATTCGTAAGGTAAAAAATGAACATGCATTGAATATGAAAGAAAGTATTATGTACGTAAATGTAATTGTGATAAAATAATATATGTATAATTTAAGTAGGAAGAAGGGTAAGTAAAATATAAATATATATACCTTGTAGTAGATAGCATATGACATATATACCTTGTGTTTTGAGGCTTTAAAATCTGAAATCTCAAAATAGATATAGAGTATAACCAAAATATTTGTAAAATATTGGGGTTAGAATAAGAGAATACATAAGTTATTAATAAATATAAAGGAGGCTTGCCTAAATTAGATAAAGTATTCTATAATCTAAGGCCTAAGAATGACTAAATATTTGTTTGAAATATATTGAATTGCTAATTAATATTTTTGATTTTTGAAAATCTACCGCGAGTTATTTGAAACAAGTTTTTCTTGAAACAAAGCCTAAATTAATTAATCCTAAAAAATCTGCACTATTTACCATTTATTATTATTATGTTTGAAAGTGTTTAACCACTAATTTTAAAGTATTTAAAAGGGGAAACCCGAAACATTTGCCTAAACTAAAAAAAAGGTGAAGGAAACTTACTTTCAAAATTTTAAGCTAAATAAAGTAATCCAACGAAACTATAAACCGAAGAATAAACGTTAATCAAAATCACAAAGAAAAACACCTATCCAAGTATACAAGGTTAGTTAAACAAATCCAAGTAAGCATAAAGGAAAGCAATAAAAAAGGGGTAAAGGGCTAGATGCGCCAAGTTCCTTTGGAGGGACTAAATTTCTAAAGAAACGACTCTGAGCGCCTGCGATAGCTCCTAATAGCTGCTCGACCCAAATATTTATTGGGGCCGAAAGTGAGTTTCAAGTGAGAACTCCAGCTCTCCGGTTGTTTCATGTAACACAAAAAAAATGATAAGGATTAGTAACTTGCATAACAAAGTTTACAAAATGTAGAAATATGCCAAGCTTAACAATAAAGTGATAAGGAAAACAAACATGCTATTCGGTAAATACACAAGCATATATGAAAGACGACATGTAACCATATTTTGCTTCATTTTTTAAGCAAATGATCAAATTTATTTGACTAGAGCACAAACGAACTAACATGAGATGATATCCGAAAAGAACTTAGGCAAAACGAACATCTTCAACACTAGTCGATTATTGGAAAACAAAGTACACAACAAGTAGCAATATAAAACCTTATTATTTTTTTTCATTCACTTTAATTAAATAAGTAGCTATGAACAAATCACCTCAAAAAGTAAGGCGTTATGAACAAATCAACTCAAAAGTAAGGCAACACTAGTGACGGGAGGATCAAAAAAGGAACCAAACTACTACATTAGCTCATGATAAATTCCTTAAGCTAGTATTCCCGAAATTGATCCCGAGTTAAAACCAAAATAATGAAAATACGGGCAGCCCTCTTTTTCTAACAATGCACACTAATTCAACCACTTTTTACTAGGATTAAGGTGTTTTGAAGAAAGGTTAGATCGCAAGCAAGACCACAATATTTTACAAACGCCGGAAATATAATCATAATATGTATATTCCTATCTTAAACAAACGTTTTCGGGACTAAAAAAAAATGACAAACCTATTGAAACTTTTACCTTAAGAATTTAAACTTCAAGAAACTCAAACATAGCATACATATACCTTTTCCGATTTAAACAAAATCAGCCCCCTAATTGTGATTAAAACAAGACGGGATGATTACATACTCTTACAACTCAATCCGTAAGGGAAAGCAACAAGAAAACTCAACTTTTATGAAGAGTAAACATTGATCCTAATCTCTAGTTATGCAACAAAGGTAGCCATGTACAATGTTAGAACAAAATGATTCATCCCTAAGTTCGATTCCTATCATATTACGAGAAAAAGCAAGTCCTTGGAACTATTTTTTGAAAGCTTCAAACAAGAGTAGGCAAAATGAAGTAAAACCGTTGATACCTACTTCCGTAGTTATTTAAACGGCTGATAGTAAAGGTTCTTTAAAACTTTCACAAGAATGAAACAAAACCATTAGTAATCCGAAAACAACAAAACAAACTCATATAATTTTATATGCTAAAGGCAGTCCTTACGTAGTTATGAACAAGGCAAGGCGAGATAACTACATGCTCTACAAACTCAAACGAAAATCAACCAACAAACCAAAGAAAATGATAACGAACATAATACAAAGATCGAGGCTAAGTTAATGATTTAATCGACTAACTTTATAGTCATCACATGATCACAACAATGTCCTTAAACATTCAGCTGTATATACCCGGAAAACTCGAAGCCTCTTGAGGTTCATTTCACGCTAATTCAAGGTTATAAATATTCTTCCAATACACCATCGACTATAAATACAACCGAACAAACCAACAACTACTTTACTTCAAATTAATCACGATAATTCAGACCAAACAACCAACACCATTTACAACAATTAAGCCAAGTCTTGAATTGTAATACTTCACGAACACATAATCTGAACCAAACGATCAGAAACTAACTTTTTGTTTCCCATTTTCATGCAAAAAATCAGTCGGCTAAATGCCTAATATCCCGACTAAGCACACAATTAAAATTTTGCAGAACTAAGAGCAATTTGATTAAGATGGGATAGGATTTACCTTGTGTTGGGCAGCGATTAAGGCCGTCAAGTGTCGAGTTTCAAACTAGCGACTTCCGACTCCGACTCCGGTTATCCGAATAGCAAACGAGACAACAAGAGAAAAACGAATAGTGAGTAGCAACCAGAGAACAATTTTTGTGAGCTGTTTTGATGAATTTCTGATGTTGATGCTTTCAATGGATGCCAAAATCCGTCCTCTTCCTTTTTTCTTTCTGATTAATTGGTCCTTTTATAGCCAAAATTTTTAGGGCTCCAACGTTTCTTTCCAAGAATTCAAAATTTGAATTCTTGGAAAGCCAAGTTGCCAAAGGAAATGATGAAAACCAGAGAAAAAGAAAGAGATGCATACCTCTTTTTTTTCAGGCTGATTTGAAATAGACGGTGACGGGTCGGAGGTGTAGAGCTCGGACCCGTCGGACTAAGGTCGTACCCGTCGGATAACACTTTGAATCCGACGGGTCCTCGATTTCCTCCTCTTTTCCGAGGTCTGTAGCCGGCGGCGGGGGGAAGCTTTACAGCTTTGTTTCTGAAATGACAAAAAAGGGTGAGAGGATGGCTATAAAGGTGGAGGAGAGAAGGGTGAAGACCACCGGATCTTGCCATTATCCGGTGGTCTAGCGGCGGGCGACCTTTTCGAGGTTGTAAAACGTCTCCGAAAAGGGGAAGGGACAACGTGAGGTGACGGGAGAGGGTGTTGCCGCCGTTTGCCCGCCGATACGACGCAAAACCCAGCGGGTCTTTGGTGGTGAGGGAGACGGGCAAGGGTTTTGGGGGGTGGGGCTGTCGGTTGACTGAAGGGATGAGGGGTCTGTTTGTTTTGGGTTGAGAGTGGAGAGAAAAGATTAGGGGTGGGTTTAGTTGAGAGGTTTTGGGCTGGTGGGGGATTTGGGCCAGGTCGGGCGAATTGGGTAGTGGGTTAGGGAGTTTTGGGCCGGTTTTGGCTAAAAGAAAAATAAGAATTTGGCCCAAAATTGGTAAATGAATTAGTTTGTAGAAAAAGAAATAATTTTCCCTAGTCGTTTTTCCACTTAATTAATTTAACGATGCTTTCTTTCATCCCAATTAATTTTCAAATACTTGTATAGATGACTTAAGAAATAATTTTGATATGCATAATCGCGATCCTCAATTGATAGGACTGTATTTGGGAAATACTATAGCGATACTGCAAAATTTCATTTAGAGTTTGAAATAAAAGTTACTATACCAATATCTTGTTAAAAAGAATGAATTATAAAATATTTTTGGGGTGATTTTATAAGATACAATATTTTTAGTAATTATTATTATAAAAAGTAAAGGAAATCATTTTAAAAAATGATTATTGGTGCCAAAATTTATAAAAATTAATATAAAAATAAGAAAATTATTTTGGAAAAGTCCTCGGGATTAAGAAGCATATAAAAATTAATTATGGGAAAAAAGAGGGCCAAAATTGGGTGTCAACACATAGCATTCACATCATTTAGCAACAAATTTTACTACAAATTTGCACTTACATCTACTGTTCTAACAAATCAAATACAACCAGTGGAGACCATGATGTTTCTAAACGAAATCACTACTCAAACTTACAATAACAACAGTCTAAAATCAAAGCACATTTCCTTAAACTAACAAACAAGACCAGAAACCCAGATTTACTCGACTTGAACATTACATAATGTAAAAAGGAAAAGAAAATGGTAAAGAGAAGAGGGTGAGGGGTATACCTTTTTTAGGGAAGCAACTTGTAACCTTGAACCTCACCAAAAAGTCTCACCACCACCGGATTAGTAGCAAACTCGTTAGAACTCAAATTTTTAGTGTTTATTTTCCAAGCTAGCTGACCAATTTTGTGAAGTTAGAGAATTGAGTCTCCAGAACCCCCAATATTTCCCCAAAATCAGCTGGTTAACATGCAGCTAGGGGGGGTTATAGGAGAAATCGGGGTGAAAAACAAAGGGTTTTTAGGGATTTTGCTAAGGAATTCAAATTCCTCAGCTGGAGCAACGTTCACAGCAACAAACTTGTACGAATTTGTACAAGCTTTTCATGGATTTAGCAGATAGGGGTGACACCTGGTGTCCTCTAGAAGATTCTGAACTTACCAGCGCACCCTTAATGGAGGGAAATAAATGGATAGTGGGAATTTTAATGGGTTTGTGAGAGGATGAAGCTGTGAGCAACGTTTGAAGGCTGTTAGGGATGGGGTTGCCATTTGTGAGAATGACAAAAGGGGTGAAGGATAGGGGTGTACTGGTAATGCTGAGGTGTTGTACGAAGTGCGTTGCTTCGTACAACAAGGAGAGATGACGCGTGAGAGAAATGGTGGTGGCTAGGGTTTCTGGGGTGTTTGAACGAAGAAGAAGGTGAGAGAAGGGGTCTGTTTGGTTGAACTGAGAGAAAGAGAAGAGAAAGAAAGGGGTTAAGGCGGAGAAAAGGGGTTTTCGGTCGGTTGGGTCGGGTCTTGAGCGGGTCAGGGGTGCTTTGGATTTGGCTGGGGCGATAGAAGGGAATTGGGCTGAGCGGGTCAGGGGTTTTTTAGGGCCTTAATAGCTGAAATATTAAGATGGTTATAAGGGTATTTAATTGATGCAAATGTGGCCAAAAGGTTAAGGACATAGCCAAATTGAAAGTAAATTGATGGGATTCGGCTAGATTTTAAAAGATTTAGGGATTTAGGCTAGAATAGGAATAAATTGAACTAATTACAATTAACCTCGAGATTTAATGATTTAAACAATTTGAAATAAAGATTATTTTTAACACCTAATTACCTCTTTAAACAAATTATGAAATTAATTATTCAATTAATCTCTAATTTGAAATAATTTGGAGAAAAATCAAGCGTTTAATTTCTTAAAAGGATTTTCTTGTGAAATTGAACTCTAGAATAGTTCTTTAAGTAAATTTATATAAATCCCACATAATTAAATATGAAATATATAAATTGTTACTCAAGACTATTATAAAGCTGACTTGAAAAATATTTTATCCCTTTTTACAAAACAATTATTTCAAAAATTGTTTAAAATTCAAAAGGCTCAAGATTAATTCGTAATGTGGCGGGTAAAAATTGGGTGTCAGCAGCTGCCCCTCCCTTTGGGTAGGGTGAGTGTAATGAACCCTGGGCAAAGGCATTTGACATTCCCAATTTTTGTTTGACCACAAGTCCATCCTCGGGAGGTGGTTGGTTTTAGCATGAATTTCAAGGAATCATGGCCGAACTCTGGTATTGAGTTTCCTACATGTCCGACCACTTGTAGTTCAAGATGCACAATTTTTGAGGAATTCCAAACTTTCTTGGTTTCAAAGTACGGAGAGACCGGAAAGCTGGGGAGTAGGAGGATTGGGGGGAGTTAGGAATGCAGCCGAGTTTTCATCATAGAGCCCACCTACATATCCCAGGACTCAGGGAATCAGGCTGCTTGTAGTTTGACTCAATCGGTGGAAAAGGTAATCTTTATGTTAAGACGACCTTTGGCTCGGGATGAGTGATGAAT
Source organism: Jaltomata sinuosa (assembly GCA_003996215.1). Lineage (NCBI taxonomy): Eukaryota > Viridiplantae > Streptophyta > Magnoliopsida > Solanales > Solanaceae > Jaltomata > Jaltomata sinuosa. Next base: position 151,993 of record QJPP01000025.1, read on the forward strand.
AAGTTGAGCTATAGAAAAGAGGCTTGTAACCTCTCAACTATGAATATGGTGCACTTCATAACCATAAGTAAGATTTTACCTGGATATAATTTCTGAAGCTCGGGGTGTATCATCACCCGAATTTGAAAAATAAGGAAATTGCATCCAGCGCAAATTTTAGAAAATACCCTGGTTGCGAAACTAAGACCCAAAGATAGGAAACACCTACATGCCTTTTGATAGGGGTGTGGTTTAATGGTGGTGGTGAGTTGTTCCTCAGTTTGCATCCAAAGAGTTTGATGTCCCTCTCCGGACTGTGTCACAAGTTGCTGCTAAGAAAAAGTTCCACGTTGTGATGCATCCTTTTTGGTGTAGTCCTCACCTGTGGTTTTGCTTTGAGAATTTCATCCTTCTCGGATGCTCTCGACAATATCTCAAAACCAAACGGTTAGTAGTAATAGAATTCAGCAAGGAGAGATAGCTTCGTACCTCATTTTCCTTTATCTGTTGTTTCTTGAGGAAGACGATGTCCTTTCCTGTCTCTGTTTTAGGAAATGGCCGCTTCCATGGCAGTCAATCATGATAGCCTTCTTGTCTATTGGATAAGATTTCTTGTGTAGCAATTTTTGAATGATGACGACCTTCTTGATTGTTTAAGGGCATTCTTGAATGCGATAGCCTTCTTGGCTTTTGGAAGTGGCCTTTTGCATATGTCTTTGGGGTAAATCTCGTGTATCTTCTGCATCAACACGACTAAAAGATATTCTTTGGATCGTTAGGCTTTGGGTAATCTAGCATATCATCCGACTTTGGATAGAGGTGGCTTACAGATGCCTTTAATTTGCCAGCTTTCGAGTAATCTTGCATATTATCCGACTATGGATAGAGGCAGCTTACAGATATCCTTTGAATTGCCAGTTTTTTAGGTAATCCTGCGCATTTATCCGATCTTGGACGTGACATGACTTACAAATTTCCCTTGAATTACTAGCCTTTGGGTAGTCCTGCACAATATCAACGTGGATATGTTGCGGCTTATAGATAACCCTTGGACCATCCATTTTTGGTAGTCTTGCACTTTACCAAATTTTGGATATTGTTGTGACTTATGCATTACCTTTGGACTTTCAATCTTCAAGTGTTCTTGGATACTATCCGGTTTCAGATATCATTGCATCTTACAGACAACTCTTAGTTCTGTCAAGTTTCAGGCAATCTTGCACACTATCCGGTTTCAGATATCGCTGTGACTTATAGATGACCTTTGACCTTCGAATGTTGGAAAATCTGATTCATCATCCGATTTGGGTAGGGACGACTTACAGGTATCCCTCAGATAATAATCTTTAAACCTTGATGGCAGGTGGTATATAACAACATCTTTTGGCGATTGATGCTTTCGAATGAAGGTGAATAAAATATCCTTGACGTCATACTCCTCTGCCTTACGCAATATGGGACATAAATATGATGGATGCCGGACTTGGCATTATAAATGATAATGATATCCTCAATGTTAGACTCTTTCTCCTCAAATAATTTTAGATATAAGCATGCTGCATGCTAGATTTGGCATAATGAATGAGGATAATGATAATGATATCCTCAACGTTAGACCCTTTTGTCTCACATAATTTTGGATATAAGCATGTTGAGGTCAATCCTGCGCAGCTAGTGCGACTTGGGGACGCCTAATGAATGTCATCCTCTTTGAAGCCAGCAGGCAGAGGGACATAATCTTCGTAAGGGATGTGTGTCTGTGATATATGATGATGATGGTATTCTTGACATGCAAATATGAATGGCCCTCTTGACATGGCCCTCTCGGCATGCAAATATGAATGGCCCTCTCGGTATGGTCCTCTTTGACATGGCCCTCTCGGCATGCAAATATGAATCGCCCTTTCGGCATGGTCCTCTTAATATGAAAATATGAATGGCCCTCTTGGCATGCTAATATGAATGACCCTGCGATGCGATGCCATACATACGATGCAACACAATATAATATGATGCAATGCGGTATGTTATGATATGATGTGGCATGATGTTGTGCCATGTGATGCAATGTGATGCAATGCAGCATGATGCGATGTGTCATGGTGCAATATGAATGCAAAAATGTGATGCCATGTAGCGGTACATGATGCAATGTCCCATAGGGAAGTCATGAAAACATCACCTCTTGGTATTTGTGTTGACTCGTTTGTGTGTACCTGCGCTCAAAGCAAATAGTCAGTGGACACAATGCCGCTTTTACTAGCGACTACAGTCAAAATTTGAAAGACTTTAAGACAGCGTCCATGAAGCTGATCAAAATAACTTTGTTTAAAATGTGAACAAAATGGTCGTGCCTGCTTTCAGGGACAGTCATAAATACCGTCTTTTGAACATTGTCTATTCGGGGTGATACTTTACCCGCCAGGCATTGGTGGAGAGTGATGTTGCTCTTTGTTTGGTGCCCCCAATTTGAAGCTGACCAAAATGTCCTAATCCTTTTGGGGACTTAAGAACGTTGTCAGGTTCTCTTTATCTGGTAGTTTATGTGAACTACCAGAAAATTCATCCGCTTTAGGGACTTTTGACTCTTTAGCCTCTTTTCTGATGTTTTGGGCTCTTCTCACCAAATCTCAAAGCATTTGGTTTTGTTGCTTTTCTTTGAGCGTGAGACTATTTTTCTAATGTAATTTTGGGAATAACCTGCATCCACAGAAAAATTGTTAGTTTTGTCGAAACTGGTTTGTGTTGACCTCCTTCGATCTTATGCTCATGGTTCTGTCTTCTTCGTATGCTTTTCCAGTCTCGGGTACTCGTCACCCCCGACTCTCTCCAGGCCACGGAAGACGTAAGACAAAATCACATTAAAAGAGTAAAACTAATATTTCGTAAATACTTTTTCAAACAAGTTCTTTGGAAAATAAAGAGTTCAAAAAGAAGATATTTTGGAAACGTCTCTGCCTGTCATGTCATATGCTATCTCAACAAATGCCCTTTATTCAGGGTCCTGACATTCCCGACATACTGCTGGCAGACTACAGAGGTCCTTCATCATCCTGGCTGGGGAACTTGAAAGATGATTTTCAACAAATTTATCACAGCCTGGGATTAATCCATATAGGACTGGGGATTCCTTGAAGTACGCTCTGATCTCTCGGTGTTGGGAAATTCTTTGGAGTTTAATGTTGAACTCTTGAATGAAGCTTGGCAGAAATTTTGAGATCCTTCTCAAAATTTCTGCCCCAGTTAACGGTTTCATAGCGGATTTTATTCCTTCGGGGAAGAGACTTGAGACTCTATGGGAATCGTGAGATTCTTTCTCGGTATTTGCTTTGGTTGCTCTTCGGCATACTCTGCATCTTGCTGGGGATTTCTTTGGAGTCTAATGCTTTTCGTTTTCTAAATTTTCAAGATTCCTTTCTCGAAAATTCTGCCCCAATTTCCTGGGCGATACGGCTGAATTGTTTGTGGCATTTTTGTATCTACAAGAATTCTCTTGTTTCGTTGACAACGACCTTCATCTTCTGAATTTTTTGAGATTCCTTTCTCAAAAATTCTACCCCAATTTCCATTTCCTGGGGTAATATGATCGAACCGTTATGGCGCCTACATATCCCTTTTAGATAGGAATCAGGTCAAACGTAGTTCCCACACTCGAAGTGGGAGAATGATGAAAATAACTAAAGGTGTGACCGAGGCTGACACAGGCCACCTACGTATCTCATTCTTGAGAATTTAGGTCAGACGTAGTTCGTACAAGAGGATAGGGATGTTTTAAGCTATTACAAAGCATAAAATGATCACAATCAGGAAATGCGATTACAGGGAAAGGAAATTAAAGGAAAACTATCCCTAAACAAAGTATCTCTTCACAGCATCGGAATTGATCGGTTTGGTCCACACTTGACCGTCCATTTTGGATAGGATCGGAGCTCCTCCGGATAACACTTTCTGGATGAGATACGGGCCTTTCCAATTGGGTACAAACTTTCCTTTATATTCCTCCTGGTGGGGAAAAATGCGCTTGAGAACCAGTTGTCCTACGGCAAACATGCGAGCTCTCACTCTTTTTTTGAATGCACAAATCATTCTTTGCTGGTACAACTGATAATGGCATACGACACTCATCATTTTCTCATCAATTAACATGAGTTGCTCATGACGGGCATGAAACCATTCTTCATTGTTCAGTACGGCTTCCCAAATGATCGTGAGAGACAGTATTTCAACTTTCATAGGTATCACTGCTTCCGACCCATACACCAACATATAAGGGGTCACTCCTGTCAAAGTTCTGATGGTCGTCCGGTATCCCAATAAAGCATAAGGAAACATATCGTGCCAAGATCGGTGATGGTCGACCATTTCTCTCAAGATCTTCTTGATATTCTTGTTGGCGGCTTCCACAGCTCCATTCATTTGTGGCCGGTATGCGGTTGAATTACGGTGAGTGATCTTGAATTGCTCACATATTTCTTTCATCAAGTGGCTGTTATCATTTGCTCCGTTGTCAGTAATAATTGACTCGGGGATCCTGAATCGACAGATTAGGTTGTTTTTAACAAAATCGGCTATAACCTTCTTGGTCACAGACTTGTAAGAAGAAGCTTCTACCCACTTGGTGAAGTAATCAATAGCTACCAAAATGAATCTGTGTCCATTTGAGGCAGATGACTCAACGGGAGTAATGAAATCCATACCCCAGGATACAAAAGGCCAAGATGCGCTCATTGCATGAAGATCGCTAGGTGGTACTCGAATCAAATCTCCATGGATCTGGCACTTGTGACATTTTTGTACGAACTTGCTACAGTCATTTTCCATGGTTATCCAAAAGTATCCAATTCGTAAAATCTTCTTGTCTAGGGTAAACCCATTTATGTGGGTCCACACACTCCAGCGTGTACCTCTTCCAATAGTCTTGTGACTTCAACCGAATCAATGCATCTTAAGAATCCAAGGTCTGGAGTCCTCCTATACAGGATTTCTCCGTTTAGGAAAAAGTTGTTGTCCATTCGACGAATGGTTTTCTTTTGGTTGGCGGTCACATCTTCGGGATAGACTCCAACTTCTAAATACCTCTTGATATCATGATACCATGGTTTTCATCTGATTTTGCTTCGACATGCGCACAGTACACAAGTTGTTCTTTGAGACCTATTATCAACGGATCGATATAATTCTGATCAGGATGTTGAATCATGGAGGATATGGTTTCCAAGGCATTGACAAACTCATTCTGAATCCTTGGTGTATGCTTGAATTCGATCTTCCTGAATCTCTTGCACAAATTTTGAACCATCTTCACATACAACACGATCTTGGGGTTCTTCACAGCCCATTCACCTTGAACTTGGTGAATTAGAAAATTGGAATCACCTAGGACCAAAAGTTCTTGGACATTCATATCAATAGCTAGTTTGATACCCAAAATACAAGCTTCATACTTGGCCATGTTGTTAGTGCACGGGAAATGAAGTTTGGCTGTCACCGGATAGTGCTGACTAGTTTCTGATACCAAGACTTCTCCAATGCCTGAACCTTTGAAGTTGACCGCTCCATCGAAGAACAATCTCCAACCGGGGTATGACTCAGCAATATCCTCACCTACAAATAAAATCTCTTCATCGAGGAAGTAAGTTTGGAGCGGTTCATAATTTTCATCAACCGGATTTTCTGCTAAATGATCTGCTAAGGCCTGTCCCTTGATTGATTTTTGATTCGCATATATGATGTCGAACTCACATAGCAACATTTACCATTTGGCCAATTTTCCCTTAGGCATGGCCTTTTGGAATATGTACTTCAGGGGATCCATTCTGGAAATGAGATATGTCGTATAGGATGACAAATAATGTCTCAACTTCTGAGTGACCCAAGTCAAAGCACAACAAGTCTTTTCTAAAAAAGTATAACGAGCCTCACACGAAGTGAACTTCTTACTCAGATAATAAATCGCTCGTTCTTTCTTTTTATGGTTTCATCATGTTGTCCCAGGACACATCCGAAGGCATTTGCTGAAACCGATAAATACAACAATAATGGGTTCCCTTCTCTTGGAGGAACCAATATTGGAGGACTGGACAAGTAGTCCTTGATACGACCAAAAGCTTTCTGGCACTCCTTGGTCTAACTAGTCGGCGCATGTTTCTTCAATAACTTGAAAATGGGTTCACAAATAACCGTTGATTGAGCTATGAACCGACTAATATAATTCAACCTTCCCAGGAAACTCATGAACTCTTTATTGGTCTTCGGGGGAGGCAACTCCTGAATTTCTTTGATATTTGAAGGGTCGAGCTCGATGCCCCTTCTACTGACTCTAAACCCAATGATTTTCCAGTTGGCACCCTGAAAGCACATTTAGCGGGGTTCAACTTTAGATTGTATTTTTGCAGGCGTTCAAAAAACTTCCTCAAATGGGTCAAGTGATCTGAACCCTCACGGAATTTGACAATCACATCATCCACGTATACCTCGATCTCCTTATAAATCATGTCATGGAAAATGGTTGTCAGGGCTCACATATAAGTAGCACCCACATTTTTGAGACCAAATGGCATCACTCGGCAATGGTAGATACCCCAGGAGGTGATAAAGGCTGTTTTCTACGTATTTTCTTCATCCATTAAGACCTGATGGTGCCCGGTGAAACAATCCATGAATAACTGCATCTCGTGCTTCGCACAGTTGTCGATAAGGATATGAATGCTGGGAAATGGAAAGTTGTCTTTGGGACTGGCCCTGTTCAGGTCTCGATAATCGACACAGATTCTGATCTTCCCATCTTTCTTAGGAACTAGGACGATATTGGCCAACTAGGTCAGATACTTTGTAACCTCTACCACTCCAGACTGAATCTGTTTAGTAACTTCTTCCTTGATCTTCAGACTTAGATCAGGCTTGAACTTTCGAGTCTTCTTCTTGATCGAGTCAAATCCCGAATTGATAGGCAGTTTGTGAGAGACTATGTTTGTGCTTAGTCCTGGCATGTCATTGTAGGCCCAGACAAACATGTCGATGTACTCTTGGAGCAACTTAATGAGTTACTTCTTCTGTGTTTCTTTCAAATGGACACTGATTCTGGTTTCTTTGACTTCTTGATCATCTCTTAGATTGACCGTCTCAGTTTCCTCTAGATTAGGCTTTTATCAGTTCTCAAAGTCTTTTAATTCCTCTGTCAAGTCTTCGGGAACCATAGTTTCTTCATCATATTCCTCGAAATCATCATCACCTAGCTCAGTTTGTTCGTTAATCCCTTGACATGACATGACAGTGGCAGGTTTTAACTTATTATTACTGAAACCAAAACAAACGGGTTAGATAATAACAAGCAAATAAAAATAAATCTTTAAACGACGAATATTTCAAAAATAAGGAGGCTTTCATTTGAAATTCAAAAATATTTACAAACTATGGCTACAACCTATATGAATGTAGGTTCATGCCTTTTGGAAAGCAGTAAACAGTATGAGGAAATTTAAAACATAAAGGGAAGGTCGTGGATCCTCATCCGGGCTATCGCCAAATTTTGTAAAACAAAGTCTTTGTCTACCCAGCCGAGTGGAGAGTAGCCAAGGGAGTGGCGACCGAGTTTTGCAACTTCTCGCTGGGTTTGATGTTCCTGATTGTGGTTGTTTTGGGAGCTTCTTTCGCGATAGCATCACACTCCTCAAACATATACCCTATTCCATCCTCCAACCCATCGCTTGGAGGACTGACACATAGTGGGAACTATTGATACAAATAAGGAAGAGGCTTGGGAAGTCACGACCTCTTCTTTTCTTTATTGCTGGCTTCACCTTCTTGGATCACATACCCCAATCCGTGCTTGCTCAACTGTCCAGGGATACTCAAAGGTTCGATCTAACTGTCAGAGTTCCTTCCTAGGCCTCAGCCTGGTTCATAACCACACCTCAGCATTGTGGTCGCAAGCATCTTGTAAATGGGAGGCATAGGAATTTGAGGAGCCAGGTCCTCTTATGTGGCATTCACAATTTCCACCGTGTAGAAGTCACTCCCTCTCAGGACCTCTTCGATTGTGGGGACATAGCCGTTTGGGCGACTTAGGTGGCTTCCCTCTCCATGAATCAGTACTTCCTGCCCTTCCCAAATGAATTTTAGCATCTGGTGTAGGGTAGATGGCACAGCTCTGGCTTCGTGAATCCATGGCCGCCCCATAAGCAAATTGTAACTAGTGGTAATATCCATTACCTGGAACTCTGTCCAAAATTCAACGGGTCCCATCTGGATGTATAAGTTGACTTCTCCAAGGGTATCTATATGTCCTCCATCAAAGGCTCTCACATTGATCCTTCTTTGACGAATCTTCCCCAAATCGTATTCCAACTTGGTCAGTGTAGACAATGGACAGATGTTCAATCCTGATCCATCATCGATCAGTACCCTATTCAAGACCTTTTCTTGACTCTAAATAGTGATATGTAGAGCCTTGTTGTGCATCACGCCTTCAAAAGGCAACTCATCTTCACCAAAATAGATGCGGCGGTTTCCCAGGACTTGGCTTGCCATGACAATCAAATTTTCTGCACTGGTACCTATGGGCATGTAAGCTTTATTTAGAACCTTGAGTAACGCCTGTCTGTGGTATTGGGAACTCATCAACAAAGCCCAAATAGAAATCTGAGCTGGGGTCTTTTCCAAATGCTTCACGATCGAATACTCCTTGGGTTGCATCCTCCTCTAAAATTCTTCTGCTTCGCCTTCAGTGATTGGACTTTTCTGCAGACTTTTCTTGTAAGCATCATCTGCCAGATTATCGGGGACATAACATCTCCCATATCTTGTCATGCCGTGAGGCGTAGCGGCTTCAATTATGAACTCTTTTTCGGCCGACACCAATGCAGAAAATTGCGGCTTCTCTGCGATGCTCAAAGCAGCTATAGACCTTTCTAGTTCCTCAGGCTTTCTGGGGCTCACCGGTACTATGGACTTGCTTGCAAACCATTCTTCCTCTATTTCGATCATGTTTACAGTGGCTCTTCTGTGATTCGGAAGTGGGTTGTTATTAATATTTGGCGGTGCTGTCTGTAAGGTGACTACCTTCTGATCGATCAAATCTTGAATCTTGTGTTTCAGATTGATACAATCCTTCGTACTATGCCCTGCGCCTTCTGAGTGATAGGCACAATGTCGATCAGCTTTGTAGAAAGGAGAGTTGGCGTTGCCTGGTTTATGCTGAATGGGCTGAACTAACCCAGCGGTTTTCAGTCTTTCATATAATTGAGTTCGGGTTTCGGCCAATTGAGTGAAAGTTCGAGGAACTTTCTTTTCCAAATTCGGTCGAGGGAGACCGGGGTTAGCGGTAGGAGGAACCCGGTGGTTGTTATGATTTTTGGGAGCCCTTTGGTACACTGGAAAATTCTAGAGAGGGGTTTGGTAGGTGGGCTGCATATTTGGTGGTGGATCTTGGTAGATGGGCTGCATATTTGGCATTGGAGCTTGGTAGAATGGCTGCGTATAGAAGATAGGTTGAGGGTTTTGTAGAACTGGAGGAGGGGTTGTTGGAACAAGTGGCTTCTTGTAACCAGCTCCGAAGGGTTTATGTGGTTTTGGACTAGGATTGAAAGACACCAAAGATACCTCCTCTCTCTTTTTCTTGGGGGGTCCTGTTGGTCCTAAAGAAATCGGGGTCTTGGTGATCTTGCCACTACGGAGCCCTTCTTCCACAATCTCTCCAATTTTGACTAAGTCAGTGAACTAGGGATTTACCGCCGATATCATCTTGTCATAAACTTCTGACTCCTGAGCGCGCATAAACACCGCGCTTATTTCTTCTTCAGTCTTAGGAGGCCGGACTCTCATGACCTCTTTTCTCCACCGATAAGCATAATCTCTGAAATCTTCATTTGACTTTTGCCTGATGTATCCCAGGGAATATCGATCTGGGATAACTTCTACGTTGTATGCAAATCTCTGGGCGAAATCTCTCCACTTGGACCATTTTTTCAATTCTTGGGAGGCGAACCATTCCAATACTTCTCCATTCATACTTCGGCTAAAGAGTCTCATTAGCAGGGCATCGTTTCTTCGGGCACCGACCATTTGATCACAATAACTCCTTATATGGGCTTCGAGACTCCCAACTCCTTTGAAGATTTCAAACGTTGGAATTTTGAATCCTTCTGGTAGGTTCATCTCAGGGTGAATGCATAGATCATCATAATCGTAGCCTTTTTCATATGGTGAAGTCCGCAACTCTTGAATCTGGGCCATTTCCTCCCTTATTTGTGCCATATCGAGGTCATGTTTCAATTCTGCGACCTTCAACTCTCTTTCTTTCTCCTAATAATGATCTAACTAAGGGTTTTCTGAGAGGATGGGGTATGGTTCTGTTATGGTATGGAAAGAATGAGGTAGGTTTTGCACGGGTGGGGGCTGGACATGTGGAATAATATTTAGGCATTTGGGGGTAAAATTATGTGGGTTAACGACGTTGGTGACATTAGGATGGTTGTTTTGAGAGTTGTAGGTGTTTTGTGGAGTGTTCTGGAGGTTTGGAGGGTTTTGCGGGAGATAGGCACCTGTATTGTTATTTTGGTTAGTATGTTGAACAGGGGCAGTATGGGTCTGGTATAGGGACCCGACGAGGGAGGGTTTGAAGGCCTGGGAATGGAAGAGGAGGGGATGTCTTTTGGTTGATTTCTGGTTTGCGGAGAATTGAGTGAAGGGTTTTGAGGAGGGGGCTGAGGGTCGCCCAAAGCCGGAGTATTGGCGGCGATTGCCAAGCTAGCCATATCTTTTGCCTTTTGCACTTATTCCTGCATCTTTTCTAATTTCTTTGAAAGCTCTACGATCATTTCATTCTGTTCAGCGATGACACTGTCCCTTATAGGTAAGGCATTTTATTTCTCACTATCAGTCATTCTTTCTTCAGACAAGCGAGGGTCAGAGGATGGATTCAAGTGTGCTTTTGAGCGAGTGAATTAAGAGTGTTCAACCAGTTTTTTTCAACATAAACCGATTTCTTTTATCTGTTAAGATGAAAAACAACTCAAAGGCCACTATGTTAGGTTTCGTTAGTGACAAATAATACAAAATATATGGCAAGAAATAAACACATAGGAATTGCTTTAAACACATAAACGTTGCTTTTTGTCAAGGCAAATTGGTCCACGGGTGATTTTGATTCAATCGTTTCAAAGGACAGGATTTTGTCCGTTGATTTGGGATAAGTAGGTTTTGCCAGGAAAGGTTGATTTTTTTGATCTTGTAACATCTCTGCCTATTGTTCTCCCAAACTCTTCGTCGTTTTCATCAATATGGAGAAATGAAAATTTCTTTAAGACATGGGTCGGGCCTTGAAGGCTGCCTACATATCTCATGAAGGAGAATTCAGGCCCTACGTAATTCGAACTTATGATAGATAAGTTGTCTCATTTCATTTCATTCACTATTCTAAATACAAGGGGAAAGTAAAAGACGACATCGAAAATAAAAATAAAGAAACTGTAAGCTAAAACTCTGCTACTTCTTCTACTTTTAGCTCTGGATGATGGGATATTCTAGACTCTTCTCAATTGTTTCTTCAAGGATGATAAGGGGGAAACTCCATCTCGATTTTTCCCATGTCAATGAGGTATTCCAAATCGACCCAAAAGTGGCGACAGGTCTCGATATCATGGACTCCGATCCCTTTGTGGTAGAGGTAAACTTCTTTCCCATGACGCCAAGCCCTGGGCATCTTCCCCGGTTTCCTTTCCACGGGCTCTAGGATCCCGGTTTGGACCAGCTTAGTATAGATTTCATAGTAAGTGTCCTGAAAGACAGTGAAATCATAGCGATGAATTGTCATTTCCTCAGTGATGGTCATGTCATAGCCAACTTAGTCACAAGCAAGGATGGTTTGAGGTCCCCATAGATGGCTTATCTGGCCGTTAGTGATCATATGGTAAATATGGGCTCTTAACGCATTGCATTCATCGGTAGTGTGTCCTCTGCGACGTGGATGATTGGCGCATTCTTTGTGATCATTATGAGGGTGACATCCGAATCCCTTAGATTGGTCAGGATGCAGGACCCCCATAGCTTTCAGGGTCTCGTAAATTTCTGAACAGAGAATCACCTTTGGATTTTTGGTATATTCACGGAAGTAAACTTTGAGGGTGGTGGGCTTCCCTCCTGGCCTGAATTTGGAAGGCCAGATAGCATCACCCTTGACCTTGATCCAGTGGCAGACTCTCGTGTCAAAGAGTCAGACCCTTTCAGTAGTGATTTCCATGGGCACTTGCTCATTGTCTTCGGGTTCTTCAGTTACTCTTTCCTTACCTTTGTTGACTTGTTCCAATCCTCCAGTGCCATCCTCAAACTTCAGGAGCAATTCTTGTAGTTCTAGGTCAAAGTCTGATTCGGTCTTAGTCTCAGTTTTTTCCAGTATTTGGTCAATCACGGCAATCCCCTCTTTAGCCTTGTCGGTCTGCTCTTCCACCTCCTTGGACCGAGCTAAGGCAATTTCCATGAGTTGATCGACTGTCTCATGTTTTCTCTAAACCTCCTCCATTTCCTTTCGTATCCTTAGCATTCTCTCTCGCATAGTCATGGCCTCCATTTCAACCTTTCCTGAAAGAATGGAGATTTTTTAGGAAGTTTTTAGAAGGCTTTAGGATTTTCGGAGAAACTTGGAAGACTTGGAGTATTTTGGTCAGACTTTACATAGTGGGCTTATATTTTTACCTACGGTGTTCTAGAAAATTTCGGCATGGAGTGGACCAATTTTTTGTTGATTCAAGCAACACACATAACACATAAAACAATTTATATCACAATAATATTATGCTAATATCGCATCCTAAATGGGTGACCTTGTTATGCCAATGTTAGGCCTAGAGAGTTTGAAAGACGTATGTGACATATCTGAACCATTCTATTGCCCCCAAAATAGCATGTATATATATATGGAAAACTTCCCTTTTTAAAGTGATACAAATGCTAACCGAAAGGGGGATACATTTTAGGGGAAAGGATATTTGCACAAAAGTCACGCCCACGCAGGGGCGAATTTAGGTAAAGTAAATACATACATGGAAATAAAACCCACGCAGGGCCAAAGATACTAAAGATATGACGTGGAAGGTCCTTCCTCGGTCCTGCTCCTCTCGGATGCTCCGGCAATGCTCCTAAGCTCGAATTGGCTCAACCACATGTCGCTCTGGAGTTTCACCACTTGTTCATGCATAGGTAATGCCCCGGCCTCTAAAGATTTCCTGGTCATTTTTGAATCAACCTGGGCTATTCCCATTCTAATATCTTCGAGTTCCTGAGTCAACCCTGCTATAGTGCGTCGATCTTCTTTTTTTTTCATAAGAAATTCTTTCTCTCTTCTAGACACTTCCTCTTGTAGATTCAGTAATTGGAGACGGAGATTGGTTCTGGAGTCATCCTGTGATTCTGATATAGATACTTCTAAAACGTCTGCCTTCAACCACTGCTTATAGCCCGTCCATATACTTGGGATCGAACCTGTCTGGGGCCAAAGTCTCTAGACCCATTTTCTCAAGTGTCTTCCAGTTGTGCCGGATCCTGGAAGCTTTCGGGAATTTTTCATGTTCCTCATAGTCGATGACATAGCAACCTATATGAACGGTCGCTGGCTCGATTTGAACCCTTCCAAATTGTTTAAGAACCCTTTGCGGAGCATAAGGTCAGATCCCGCGAATTCCTGGGAGAGGGAGGAAAGCTAGATCATGAAATTTCACAATTACTTCCTTCGAGTAAAAATCATCGAACATCATCTCCACATTATCTTCTCCAAGCTCACAAAAATCTTGGGCCCATCCTATTTTGGTCTTGTTTTCGGTGCCTCTATCCCTAAGTACTCCTGCCAACACTGCGAAGTTATCGATTCCATATGCGTTGGGAATTTCCTGGCTTCCGTTATCTTTGGCCAGATTCTTAAGAATCCAATATTGTAGGAGTAGGTTGCACCCTTAGAAGTAACGATAACCGTTCTTGCATTTCCCCAAAGCTCTATAAATATCAGATAAGATGACAGGTACTAGAGGAATATAGCTGATGGTGGTTCCTTCTGTCAGGCCATGGAACATGGTATGGGCCACCATTATTATTCGGGTGTTGATGCGGAGTTGTTCATTTAGAGGAAATACCATGATTCCTAAAAGTGCAATAGCGAACGCCAAGGCTCGGGTCTTGTCCCACTCTTGAAACGTGTAGAATTTGCCTTGGTACTGAAAGAACCCTTCCCTAGTGGCAAAATGGTTGTATAGTTCTGGAAAGGAGATACTTGGACCCCTTATCCACGGGCATTGATTCTCCCACAAGTGGAGATATTTTGCAATCTGAGTCGGGGTGGGTTTTTTCGGTATTAAGATTCCTTGTTGAGGCCTTAATCTCCTTTCATTGGTTGTACCCGCGGTCTCTAGGCAATCCCTGAGTTCTTCTATAATTGGGGTCATTTCCATCATTCCAAATCGGAATACCATTTTCTTGTTTTCCCAATACCCCATTAAAACCTCGATCAATTCTGGCCAGGCCTCCATATCTAAGGACGACAAATGTTCCATATACTGGCGGACTGTCCTCTGACGGTTAGGACCCAGATTTATCCACCACATTCAGAGGAGGAGAGGCGCCTCTTTTACCATGTCAAACTTGAGGAATTTTGACATCCTACAAAACAGAATAACCTGTTAGGCCCCACCCCAGGACAATAGTCCGGTTACAACACATACGTCTTTCAAACAACACGTAGTTAGATGCTATGTCGTTGGGTCGGAAACCCGTTGACATGTTTTGGTGGTTTACTAATGGACTTAATATACCTTGGATATTAAAACATCCTAAGCTAATGCCTATTTTCGTGATTTGATTTCGCTCTATCCTGAGTTTCTAGAATAGGTTTCGAAATTGATCGGGAACCTGGGCGTACAACCCAAGCTTGAAACAACAAGTGACCGTTAACTAACCGCGGGTCAACTACTTCACTCGTCTGTTTCGAAAATTGTGTGTTTTGTCAAGAACGACCACAAAGATTTGCGTAATTGCCTTTTTCATCCTAATGCATTCTAATGCTTTGCCAAGAGAGGCAGAAAATGCCATGAATAGTTTATAATTGCGGAAAAAGTAAACAATTAAGGAAAGCAATAAAGTTACAATTTCCGAATAGTTAGTCAGACAAGTTAATTTCAAACAATAAGATTAGAACCTAGTTGAGTTATCCATAGCCGAATCGCCATTTCTGTTTTGATCCTTTTTGAGTTAAGGATGGAAAAACATGGCTTTGTTTATTGAAAATCTAATTAAAGTTCCAAAACATTCTCAATAAAAAGCAAGAGTCGCCACTTAGTTTTTATAAAATAAAAACCAAGAAAAACTTATCAGAATTTTTAAAATCCAAAATAGATAAAGACTTTAAAAATTAAGATATTAAGGGTAAGGGTTCAAGTTAATACTCTTGGAAGGGTGTTATGGCACCAAGAGTATCCGCTAACTCGCGGTTGCCCGGGCTTGTTTGAAAAACTAACTTGTTGACTAACTTTTGAAAACGGGATTGGTTTTGTTTGTAAAAAACATCTTGTTGTTTTTAGAAAGAGTTGATTTTATAAAGACAATATATGAAAGATTTGTTTTATACATGAAAGAAAGGAGTCGACGTTTGATTGAAAAAAGGTTACGAACAATTGAAAGAAATAAAGAACATTGATTAGTATAAAGAGAACATTTAAACAGTAATGTTAACCTCGTTTGGGAATAATTTGACTAAGTTTTACAAAGTCAGTCCAATTATATAATTAATACTGATTAACAATTAAAGACATATAACATAAGAAGTTAAGGACTATTAAACTAATGTTGTCCTAATTCTAGTGTGTGGGCCCTCTCTAGGCCCACCATCTTAGGCTTCAACATTTTAAACCAGACTTAGACAAATTCTAGACCATGATTTCAGAAGCTCACACAGTCATTTTTAACATGATTAGACTAGTAGAGAAAAGGGGAAGGGAGCAGGGTAGAAGATAGAGAAATCAAGGGAAAAAGGGAAAAAAGTTGGACAACAGTAACTATCCTAATGGAAAGTTCAAAATCTATAGCACTTTCATGTCACAAAACACAGAACCAATAAGATCATGAGATTTTGAAAGGACACAGTTGCTCAAACTCATTGCAAACATCAATTAAGCATAAGATAGCAACATTGGAGCTTAACTAATTCATATACATAAGATCATTATAATATAGGCAAGACAGTAAAGGGAAAGGGGAAGAGGAAAGCAGAATCAATGACAAGTTGAGGGAAATAGGGGAAACAGGAAGGGGTTGAGCATTCTTATATCAGTAAACAAGTATAAAATCCATGCTCATAGTATTTACATGTCATACAGTTTAAACAAAACCAGTGGAACTATGGAAAATCAGTACTTAAAATTCACCTAAACATCACCCTAAACATGAGAAAATAACACTTAGTAATTCATGTACACAGGTTGATATCACACATAGCAAGAAACAGTAAAGGGAAAGAAGAAAATAGGACAAGAGTAAGATAAAAGAAACTAAGGGTAAACAGGAGAAGGTCAAGTGTTTATTAATGAACCAAACCAATTCTAAATTCCAACAACATATTCATACTCATTTAGATATCACATAGGTCGAGCAAAGTTAGTAAACAACCATGAGATTTACTAAGGGAAATCAGTGTTCCAAGTTAACCTGAACATGAGAGGATAACACTAGGCAGAATCAATAGGCAAAATGGGGGCATGATCATGACAAAGGGGTTGGGGAAAAACAAGAGAAAAATCATACATTTCATGAACAAAATAGGATAGGTTTTACATCATAGCATTCACATCATTTAGCAACAAATTTGACTACAAATTTACACTCACATCAGCCAGTGGAGACCATGATGTTTCTAAATGAAATCACTACTGAAACTTATCATAAAAACACGACCAGAAACCCAGATTTACTCAACCTGAACATTACATAATGTAAAAAGGAAAAGAAAATGGTAAAGAGAAGAGGGTGAGGGGTATACCTTTTTTAGGGCAGCAACTTGTAACCTTGAACCTCACCGGAAAGTCTCACCACCACCGGATTAGTAGTAAACTAGTTAGAACTCGAATTTTTAGTGTTTATTTTCCAAGCTAGCTGACCGGTTTAGTGAGGTTAGAGAATCAATTCTCCAGAACCCACAATATTTCCCCAAAATCAGTTGGTTAACATGCAGCTAGTGGGTTGTAGGAGAAATCGGGGTGAAAAAAGAGGGGGAAAACAAAGGGTTTTTAGGGATTTTTCTAAGGAATTCAAATTCCTCAGCTGGAGCAACGTTCACAGCAACAAACTTGTATGAAGTTGTACAAGTTTTTCACGGATTTAGCAGAGAGGGGTGATACCTGGTGTCCTCTTGAAGCTTCTGGACGTACCAGCGCACCCTTAACGGAGGGAAATAGATAGATAATGGGAATTTTAATGGGGGTTGTGAGAGGATGAAGCTGCGAGCAACGTTTGAAGGCTGTTAGGGCTGGGGTTGTCATTTGTAAGAACGACAAAAGGGGTGAAGGAGGGGGCATACTGGTAATGATGAGGTGTTGTACGAAGCGCATTACTTCGTACAACAAGGAGAGACAACGCGTGAGAGAAATGGAGGCGGCTAGGGTTTCTGGGGTGTTTGAACAAAGAAGAAGGTGAGAGAAGGGGTCTGTTTGGTTGAATTGAGAGAAAGAGAAGATAAATAAAGGGGTTAAGGCGGAGAAAAGGGGTTTTGGGCCGGTAGGGTCGGGTCTTGAGTGTGTTAGGGGTGCTTTGGATTGGGCTGGGGCGATAGAAGGGAATTGGGCTGAGCAGGTCAGGGGTTTTTTGGGGCCCAAACAGCTAAAATATTAAGGGGGCTATAAGGGTATTTAATTGATGGCCACATTTGCAAAATGTGGCCAAAAGGTTAAGGACATAGCCAAATTGAAAGTAAATTCATGGGATTCGGCTAGATTTTAAAAGATTTAGGGATTTAGGCTAGAATAGGAATAAAATGAACTAGTTACAATTAACCTCGAGCTTTAATGATTTAAACAATTTGAAATAAAAATTATTTTTAACACCTAATTACCTCTTTAAATAAATTATGAAATAAATTATTCAATTAATCACTAATTTGAAATACGTTGGAGAAAAATCAAGCGTTTAATTTCTTAAAAGGATTTTCTTGTAAAATTAAACTCTAGAATAGTTCTTTAAGTAAACTTATATAAATCCCACATAATTAAATATGAAAGATATAAATTGTTACTCAAGACTATTATAAAGCGGACTTGAATTTTTTTTTTATCCCTTTTTACAAAACAATTATTTCAAAAATTGTTTAAAATTCAAAAGGCTAAAGATTAATTAGTAATGTGGCGGGTAAAAATTGGGTGGCAACACCATCTCTAGCTTAGACTTTTAAATGGGAAAATCCGACGATAAGAGCTATTCCTAGCTTCAAATCTGAGTGGAATCCCAAGTTTCCACTAGTAATTTCATATCCACAACTATGAAATCCTTTCTCAAGCAATCACATAGTCAAGAAATATAAATTAATGTTTGCAACCACCAATTTTAGGATTAAAACTTGGTGAAATTACTAGACCCATGTCAATTAAGCAATTATAAGCAAGAATAGATAACACCCACACCTATTTCTTAAGCACCCATCATCAATACACCCCTAGATAAGAGAATTTAGCCACTCATGGTGAGAGAGAAAGAGATACCAGTTGGGTAATTCAAAATCCCTTCCATTAGAGTTGAATCTCAAGTTCTAGCTTCAATTTGAGTACACAAGTGTTAACTAAGAGAATTGGATTGAAACCCTCTTCTCAATGGAGGTGAAGAACTTGGTCTCTAACCTAAAAACTCTTCAAAATATTTAGAATGATAAAAGTTATTTACAATTGTGTCTGAATAGGCCTTTCATAGTTTCCCAAAACGTCACTAAAAATTAGGACAAAAATACCCTTCAGGCAGTGTGTGATGCGATGTGCGGTTCACACGTTGTGATGTGCACATCACACGCTACCTTTGGTTGCACCAGTGACTTCAACTAGAATTTGGAGCTTCGTGCGAAAGGGGTGCGGTTCGCACCTCAGGATGTGCACATCGCACAACGATCGCACCTCGTGATAGACTCTTCAGTGACTTTATGCTCTTATGAAGAGGAGGTTTGGTTCGCACCTCGACCTATGCGTCGCATGGCCACCTCATATCCAGTCAGAATCTTCAGCCTTTTCGAAAACTTCACACTTCACCTTATTTGAGCTCTTTTTTTTGGGTCCGTTTACTTGTTTATTATCATCTATCAAAAGTACCAGCATAGACATCAATAAAGATCATAAGAACCACTAAATCTATTCAAAACATAACAATAATTCATGGATATAGGCTCAATAAGTTGGTAGATTACCGACTTATCAGGGATTTGTGAAATGTCAGTTCTGCCCCATTTCTCGCTCAGGCGCAGTGCAATGCTATCGCGCTGAACCAGCGCAAACGCGCTCAATGAACCCACACAGTGCAGCACTATCGCGCTATCCAAGCGGATTACACATATGTCTTGACCTACATTGACCCTTTTCTTTAGCGCTATCATTCCAGTCCAGTGCAATCGCGCTAATTCACCTAGTTTTCCAAAAAATTCTCCATTTTGACTTATTTTCATCCGATTTCACACCCGAGCACTTCTACATCACATAAACCTATAAAGTAGAAGCAAATCGTGTCAAATACACTATTTTTTCTCAATTAGGATAGCAAAAGTATAAGATTAAAGACTAAATAAGTTGGTAAACTACCAACTTATCAAACCCCCAAACTTGAACTATTGCTTTTCCTCAAGAAAATTCAAAGCTCCAATTCATATTTAAGGGGCTCGACAAAAAAAGTGCATTGACATCATGAAAAATCATAGAAACTCACTTAAAGCACAAATGCATAACTTCGGTTGGTACTAATGATTAGTCGATCACATGTTAACTTTATCTAAACAATCCCTTCTATTCAAAACACTACTTTAGAAGAATTCAATTAAACTACAAAAATAATTACGTGACAACTGATGTGCCGCCATTTTACGGCACTTTCGACTCCTTTAAACTAAGAACGATCGTACGTTTTCAAGCAACCATTGTCGTTTTTGATGTTTTTATGTTGTATTTTCAGGAAATGGAGACAAACATGGAAACGGAAGGAAATACGCGAAAAAGAGCATTCTGGATAAGAGTGACGGTTCAGGCGACGGTCCGTCAAGGGTGTGACGGTCCGTCACCCAAACCGTCACACCAAGGCAGCACCACTGCCTAGTGGTGATGGTCCAGGCGACGGTCCATCAAGCCAGTGACGGTCCGTCAGCCTGGCCGTCACACCTGGGCAGTCTGCGATGCGGAATCCGAGCATTTTTTGGGATTTGTTTCCTAGACTCCTATAAATACCCTATGTTAGGTTTATTTTATTTGTTAAGCTTTTTACGATAGTTCTCCCAATAGTTTTAGGAGGGATTTAGTCGAAGTGGAGAGCAAGAAACACGTTTTACTACTTCTTGAATTCGTGTTCTTGATTTGTTCTTGGGATCTTGTTTTCTTGTTCTTGGAATAATTAAAGATTGTTCTCACTACATTGTAAGGATCTCTTTTCTTTATTATGAATATGACTCTCTTTTATTCTTCTACAAGCATGAGTAACTAAACCTCCCACAACTAGGGTTGTGGGAGCCATGGCTAAAGTAGCGATATAGATTCCGGGTAGCGACGGGTTCAATACATATGTTGTCACATTGTTAATCATTCATTATTTAACACTTTCTAGTGGTTGCAAACATTAGAACATGCCTAGGTTTAAATTTGCTTGAGTAAAGAGATTAAAATCGGGAAACTTGATTAACGACGAGGATTCGAGACTACCAACTCTCGTCTTATGATTAATGTTGTAACTAGATTAATCTACTTGATGTTTAGGATTGCAACCTAAAAGCACACCTTTTCAAGTTCGAGAGAATTGAAAAGTAAATTCGTCTATTTGGTTGAGAAACGTTTAGACGATACCATTAATTCAATCACATCGTGACGCGCATATAGAAAGAACCCGGTTAAGCGTAGGATCGACATCGTTACCAATGCCATGGTAAACACTTCCCTAGTTCATTCTCCTACTGATTATTCTCATACATTATTGTTCATTTTGTTTACACATTGTTCACACAAAACCCCCCCTTTATTTACCGGAAACTATTGACCATTAGTCACGTACTTCACTAACGACTTAACTTTCACCATATTATCTGTGGGATCGACCCCAACCTTTGTTGGGTTCTATATTTGACAACGATCGCTTACGCTTCGTAATTGGAGTGGTACTTTGAGCGTTATCAAATTTTGGCGCCATTGCCGGGGATTACGGTTGTTTGTTAAGTCCGGTGTGTTTATTTGACTCTTAGTCATACTTTCTTGTTTTTACGTTTATTTGTTGTTTTTGTTTTTAACAGGGTACAGAGTTGTGCATGCCAAGTACCCGGCGCTCGGGTGAATCAACATTACCTTACGACCCCGAGCTTGCTAGAACATTAAGGCGGAATATGGCCGCACAACAAGAGGCAGCAAGGCTCGCTGCAGAACTGCAGGCCCAACAAAATCTGAATGCTGGTGGTCTGCAGGACGATGTTATGCTGAATGATGAGGATATCGACTTGGATGGAGTTGGCGCTACGGGCGCCATTGCTCTTCCACCGCTAGCGCCCGGAGCCAAGTTCAACATCACTAGCATGATGATCCAGCTGTTGAACTTAAGAGGAGTGTTCCGAGGTGCCGCTGGGGATGATCCAAACCAGCATCTAATGAATTTCGTGGGCATATGCAAGTCGTTCGAACTGCCGGGCGTGAGTCAGACAGCGATCATGCTCAGGTTATTTCCGTTGTCTCTGTCTGATGAGGCAGCGTTGTGGCTGACAGAGCTGACCCCTGACTCTATCGCAAATTGGGGAGAGTTGAGAGGAGCTTTCCTAGAAAGGTTCTTTCCTCCCTCTCGGATGATACAGTTGAGGGACGAGATTAGCAACTTCAGGCAGCAACCTCATGAAGCATTGCACGAGACCTGGTTGCGATTCAAACAGAAGATAACACAATGCCCGAACCATCAGTTGACCGATAACTTTTTGATGCAGACGTTCTACCGGGCACTGAATTCGGCTACCAAGCCGACGTTAGACAACGCAGCAGGTGGTGCATTCATGGGTCTCACTTTTGTTGAGGCCACAACTACTTTGGACAGGCTCACCAAAACCAACAGGGCCTGGCATACACGGGATTCAGAGGTAGCAGCTAGCACTTATGCAGTTGGTGTGTCAGCTGAGCAGCGCAGGAAAGACGAGGAGCGCGACCAAGACATGGCGCATCTGAAAATGCAGTTGGACCTACTGACCAAGCACTTGTTCTCAGGAGGTATGGAGAAGGTACAAGCTGTGGGTTCCCAAGGTAGAGCAACAGAGTTGGAGACTGAGGAGGCAAACTACTTGGGGGGTTTCCAGGCCAATGGCCAAGGAAACCAAGGTCGGACCTATCAGAAGGACAACTTCTATGAAAAGGCTGGCTACAGAGATCGCGACCAATGAAACTGGAGGAACAACACTGATAGAGGTGGGTTGTATGTACCACCTGGTAATCGGGACAAAGCTAGCAACGAGGCAGGGATGTCCAAGCTAGAAAACATGATGGGAAAGATACTGCTGAAGGTGGAATCGACTGACTCTGGGGTAAAGGAGATAAGGACTGAGTTATCAACATTGAGTCAAGTGGTGGATTCTCATTCCACCTCGATAAAGCAATTGTAACAACAAGTGGGGCAGATCTCGGCATCCTTAAATCCGAGAAGGACGGGTACCTTGCCGAGCGACATCGTCCAAAATCCAAAGAAGGATGCGAGTTGTATGGCAATCACGACCAGAAGCGGTAGAACATTATCGGAATCACATCTGGTAATTCAGACTCAAGGTGATGTCGCGGATGACAAAGAGGCGGTAGAGGAGAAAACGCTAAAGCCCGCGAAGGAAAGCAAGGAAGCCGAAAAACTTCCAACTATGATGCCTCGACCACCACCTCCGTTCCCACAACGCCTCAAGAAGAAAGCGGAAGATGGTAAGTTCCTGAATTTCATGACCATGCTGAAGCAGATATCAATAAACATCCCTCTGGTCGAAGCGCTTGAACAAATGCCTAGATATGCCAAGTTCATGAAGGACTTGATTACCAAGAAGAGGTCGGTAAGTTTCGAACCAGGAGATAACCTACACCATTACAGCACTATTTTCTCTAGATCGTTAGTCGAAAAGAAGGAAGATCCAGGCGCTTTTACTGTTCCCTGCACTGTTGGGAAGCTCAACTTCGGGAAAGCCTTGTGTGATCTGGGTGCTAGCATCAACTTGATGCCGCTAGCTGTCTATAAACAACTGGGTTTGGGAGCGCCTAAACCAACGTCCATAAGAGTGATGATGGCTGACCGCTCGGTAAAGCGGCCCGTGGGAATATTGTCTGATGTGCTAGTAAAGATCGGTAAGCTGATCTTCCCAGCTGACTTTGTGATCTTGGATTGCGAAGTGGATTTTGAAGTTCCCATAATCTTGGGACGACCATTGCTAGCCACGGCAAGAGTATTGGTTGACATGGAAAGAAACGAACTGACCTTGAGACTAAACAATAAAGCTGTCAAGTTCGATGTGTCTAAATTGATGAAGCAACCAAGTGACATGAGGGTGGTCGCGGTCGTCAATGTTATTGAGGAAGCTCCTGCGGATGTTCATCTCGAGGAGAAGGGTTTGGTCGAAACTCTAGCTGGTGTGAGAAGGATGCTGCGAGAAAGGAAACATGTAGAGGAAGGCGGTGAAAATAGATCAAAGAAACGAAAACACCGCAAGAGAATCTGCAAAAGAAAGAGCGAAGAAGTTGTCGCGACTAGCTGCGGAGCCAATGAAAGAAGAAGCTGAAACGCAACATGAGGTTGTCGCGTGCACACACTCCATCGAGTTCTCCTGTTTTGAAGACCCTGACGGTCTCCAACATCATTCCAGAATCTGAGTCCTATCGGCTTCACAGGTATTCCTTTCTCTCACAGTTTTTAGCTTTCATATGGATGCATTGGGGACAATGCATGAGTCTAAGTTGAGGGTGTGGGGAAACCTGTGAGTCACCACCGAGGGTTTTTGTTGCCGTGTTTCTTTTCCCTCCGGTATGCTATCTAGTAGAACCGGCATGTTTAGGTTGTTATCTTTAAATTTTTGTTTTTTTTAGTGTCTATAGTGATGAGCATGGCGTTTTTCTTTGACTAAAAGGAGCCCCTTTAAAAAATTTCTGGTTTTGTACTTATGTTGAAATGATTGACTGTCTGGATCCTTGAATGTCATTATGTGAGTATGATTAGAATGAGTATGCTTAAGCCGAGCGGTTGTTTGATAGTTGGTAGCGATATAGTTTCTTGGTGCCAAGAGTGTGTGAGATTATTGTTATAAATTCTTACTCTGTGCATGCATCTAGAACTTCCCCGGTCTATTTTGTTAAGTTCGAAGTTTGGTTGCTTAGGAAAGGATCACAGGCCCTTTTTGTGTGCAGTCCACTTAACCTAAAAGACCGTCCAAATATAAATAATCCCTTTGATCCCTGTTTGAGCCATAATTGATCTTATTCTTTCAATAACCTATCACCATCCCTGTTTAACGTGAATCCCTATTTTGGCCCCGGTCCTTCCTTGGACATCGTGCACCTCAACTCAGGCAATCAGCCTAAGTTGAGGGTGGCTACTATAGAGGTAAACCCTGTTTTGGCCCTGGTCCTTCCATGGACATTGTGCACCTCAACGCAGGCAATCAGCCTAAGTTGAGGGTGGCTACTATAGAGGTGAATGATAAGAAAACGAGGATGGAGAAGATTTGCTGTGAATAGAATGAAAATTCGGGTGTGTGCCTAAGAAAAGAAAAGAAAAATAAAAAGAGACGAAAAAGATCGAAAAAGTAATAAAAAGAATTGCCAAAATAAAGAGGCCGCACCTGTAGCTAGAGAAAAGGAAATAAAAAGGTGAATAAGGATGGACAAAGTAAAGTCATGTGGTAATAAAACGTCGGTGGTTCCAAGGAGGGCTTAGTCACTAACCCCTAAATGTATCCTACCTGCACCTGAAGCCTCATTACAAGCCAAAACAAGCCCTGTAGTGATCCTGAGCGGCTTTCTGAAGAACTAAAATAGAATAGTAAGGGCAAGCCTATGGTATCGCATGTGCATTGTTTGAAATCGTTTGTGAGTGTGAGCGCCTTACCTAGTCCTAAATCTTGTGTGTGGGACTTCTTTGTGGTGAGGGCACCAAGATTTCTGTATTATCTATTGACTGTTAGGATAGCTGCGCGTGTGTATGTAAAGTGTTCTATCATATCGGAATGACATGTTTGGATCCTTGCAAGTCAGTGTTTCATACATTTGTGTGCTACGAGGGAGCTTGATTTAATGAACTAATGAATGACCATGAGTTGCTAAAGACACGAGTTTGTTTTCTTAGTTGAGTCGTCGGATTATTGTTTTGTGTCATGTTGCTTGCGGACAAGCGAACGTCTTAAGTTTAGGGTGTTGATGTGCTGCCATTTTACGGCACTTTCGACTCCTTTAAACTAAGAACGATCGTACATTTTCAAGCAACCGTTGTCGTTTTTGATGTTTTTATGTTGTATTTTCAGGAAATGGAGACAAACATGGAAACAGAAGGAAATACGCGAAAAAGAGCATTCTGGATAAGAGTGATGGTTCAGGCGACGGTCCGTCAAGGGTGTGACGGTCCGTCACCCAAACCGTCACACCAGGGCAGCACCACTGCCTAGTGGTGACGGTCCAGGCGACGGTCCGTCAAGCCAGTGACGGTCCGTCAGCCTGGCCGTCACACCTGGGCAGTCCGCGATGCGAAATCCGAGCATTTTTTGGGATTTGTTTCCTAGACTCCTATAAATACCCTATGTTAGGTTTATTTTATTTGTTAAGCTTTTTACAATAGTTCTCCCAATAGTTTTAGGAGGGATTTAGTCGAAGTGGAGAGCAAGAAACACGTTTTACTACTTCTTGAATTCGTGTTCTTGATTTGTTCTTGGGATCTTGTTTTCTTGTTCTTGGAATAATTAAAGATTGTTCTCACTACATTGTAAGGATCTCTTTTCTTTATTATGAATATGACTTTCTTTTATTCTTCTACAAGCATGAGTAACTAAACCTCCCACAACTAGGGTTGTGGGAGCCATGGCTAAAGTAGCGATATAGATTCCGGGTAGCGACGGGTTCAATACATATGTTGTCACGTTGTTAATCATTCATTATTTAACACTTTCTAGTGGTTGCAAACATTAGAACATGCCTAGGTTTAAATTTGCTTGAGTAAAGAGATTAAAACCGGGAAACTTGATTAACGACGAGGATTCGAGACTACCAACTCTCGTCTTATGATTAATGCTGTAACTAGATTAATCTACTTGATGTTTAGGATTGCAACCTAAAAGCACACCTTTTCAAGTTTGAGAGAATTGAAAAGTAAATTCTTCTATTTGGTTGAGAAATGTTTAGACGATACCATTAATTCAATCACATCGTGACGCGCATATAGAAAGAACCCGGTTAAGCTTAGGATCGACATCGTTACCAATGCCATGGTAAACACTTCCCGAGTTCATTCTCCTACTGATTATTCTCATACATTATTGTTCGTTTTGTTTACACATTGTTCACACAAAACCCCCCCTTTATTTACCGGAAACTATTGACCATTAGTCACGTACTTCACTAACGACTTAACTTTCACCATATTCTCTGTGGGATCGACCCCAACCTTTGTTGGGTTCTATATTTGACAACGATCGCTTACGCTTCGTAATTGGAGTGGTACTTTGAGCGTTATCAACAACAATCAATCTTCAAGAAGTAACTCAAAGCTACTAGTTTACCAAGCATGTTCATTTGACTCATTTTCAGAATTTATCAACATCACCAAATATCCTAGTTCACATGCCCTCACAAGAATGAAAGTCCTAAAATACATTGTGCACACGGGTAATACAAGGGACAAATGCACAATCACTCGCACTCACAAAGAGTTTCAAGTACCAACAAGTGTCAAACCATAGGCTTGCCCTTACTTTCATTCTCCACTAACTTAAAAGCAATCGGTCGAGATCTCAAAGGACTTTTCTAAGCTTGTAATATTGGCTTGGGGAAGGGTAGTATACGCATATTTTTAATTAAAGTGACTACATCATCCTTAAACACTACACAACTTTTTTAATTTGAAACCAAAGCCATTTTCTTTTCCATTTTCATGCAACACAAAGCACTATTTCACCTATTTCATTTGATGCCCCAATTTTCATCATTCTATTCACCTTGGAGGTTTTGTTTCCTCTTATTTCTCTCATTTTTTGCATTTCTTTTCAACTTTATCCTTTCTTTGTCAAGTTATTTTAATGCTAGCCACAACCACCATATATTTCTCATTTCCTCCAAGGTGTTTCTCAATCACCCCCAAATTTAGGCTTTTAGCCTCAAATTCATATTTTTAGAGTTCAAGGAGGGAATGTTCACAAGAGGGATTTATTTTCAAAATGGTCCAAGGCTTGTAATGAGGTTGCCAAAGAAAATGTATTAAGCTCAAATGGGGTCACTGGTGATACATTTAGTGCAATGGTAGGCTTTTAAGGCTAAGTAGGCTTCCAAAAATCACAAAGAAGGCCTAAGATTATTTCTCCAACTAAATGCAATCATGAATAGCATTGAACGACTAACTGGGCAAGTTCTAATTGACACAAGTAAGTACAAGAATTATTCAATAAAATCTCACTACACATGACATGCAAATTATTCAAGATGGGTCAATTTTACTTCCTAAACAAGAACAAATAGAACCACATTTTATATTTCCAATCATCACCACTAATGAGTTAAGAGTCACAAGAAGATTAAAGGAGTTGCCACTAACATCTTTCTTTGCCATGCAACTTTCACAAAAACTTGGAGAGGCATGCTCTATCTCAATTCACATGCGATACTAACTCTATTAGTACCAAACAAGTCATTATTCCCAAAATCTCAAAAGATGATGATTTGCCCTTAAGAAATACTTTACCCTGTCCATCATCGGGCCAAATCATACGTCCAAATCAACATGGTTACTCAGACTTCATCATAAAACACAACCTAAACACAAGAGACCCTGCGCTTGCGCATGTGTTTCACATGTGCCAATGTGCGAGTCACACATGCCAATGCACATGCATTTTGCACATCAATATTTACATCTTTCATGTGTGAGGTAGTGCTACCAACACCAGAAAGTAGGCAAGTTCAATCTATCTTAATGGGTACTCAAACTTCTCTGGGCTCAAAACACCCAATAAAGCAACAATTTCCCTTAAGAATATTGCCACCCGATCTATCATTGGGAATTGTCACTCAAAAGCCAACTACAAAAGAAATTAAAAAAGTAGAAAAGATGACTAATCTAACAAAATTTCAAATAAACAAACCCGACGAGGGAACAATATTCATACCAAAATAAAATAAACCCGGTGAGGGCACAATATCCATACCAAACTGAAACAAGCTCAGTGAGGGCACAATATCCAAAACAAAATGAAATAAGCCCAACGAGGGCATAATATCCCAAAATAAGCCTGACAAGGGCATAAAATCTGAATATAAATAACATAAGCCTGGCAAGGGTACAAAACAAGTATAAAAATCTGACATAAGCATAGCCCAAATGTTTTCACCCCAACTAAAATCTACTGCAGTGTCCTTAGTGCATAAAACCAAAAATGAAATACTGTGAAAGTAGTGTGAGGGGATCCTTGAAATTCATAAGTTGTAGCTAGAGGGGGCTCGATAGATCACCGCCATCACCATGAGTCATGAAGTCATCATTCCCATAATTCTATGTGTCTGAACCTCCACAAAAGCTTTTTATGCTTTTCCATATCCGCTTCAACAATTTATCTCTTTTCGTGTCCCTTTTCTTCTGATCATCAAGGGTGTCACTTATTGATTTCATCTTCTTCTCTTGTTCCTCAAATTTCTATTCTAACCTTTGCTGACTTGCTTCTATCTTTTTATGATGGTCAACTATATCATTCAGTGTTTCTGTCTGGACCTCAGGTTCTCCCGAAGGAATACTAAAGGCCAACTCTATAATGATTGCCTAAACTCCTGATATCTGAGTGGAGAGGTGCTAAAATGGATTAGGCATGTGTGGAGGTACCTGGGTGGAAGTAGTAGCACAAGGAGCTGGCTGGATACCCTCTGTATCTTCCAAAGTCAAACTAGTGTCCACCTTCATCTTCTTAAGCACTAATTTTGAGCCTGTCTTTGTCAAAGGATATATTAGAATCTTTGGGTCAAGCAAAACATATTATGGAGTATTCAAATCTACTTTCACTGCCTGACAGAGCTCAGTAATCAAGAAGGGGAAGAACAAGCTCTTATTGTTAGCTCTAACATAATTCTTTATCTCTCAAAGGATCAGTGGCCCCACATTTACTGGAATTTCATTAATTATTGCTGCCATGGTCACCGCTCTATAAAGAGGAACCTCACTCTCATTCTGCACCGGTTGTACCCTGCTGCATATGATAGACAACCACATCTTCACCTTTACAATGAAGTCATGAGAATAAATGTTTGTCTTAAACATAAATCATGTAGGCTCCACTCCTGGACAAACCTTTGAAGCAATCCAAATCTTGTTGATGTGCTGGGATTTTACGGTACTTTCGATGCTTAAAACTAATAATTTTTGGGAGTTCTTAAGTATATTTTGTTAGATTTGATGTCATTTGTTGCATGTACAGGGAAAAGTATTGAAAAGATGAAAATGCCAAAGTGTTGCAGATTTCTGGGCAAAAAGTCATGCCATACGGGTGTCACACCCACGATGGGCCGTGGGAGAAGGCGTCTGAGTTAAACAGAGCACCCATATGCACAAGGAATTCCCCATACCCTGCCATGACGGGCTTCGGTCCAGCTATGGGACATCACATGGACCATCAAACTGGACCAGTGGAGCTGGAGCTACTAAGTCTTAAGTTGACGAGCTGCCATGATGCCCGTGAGAGACACAACGGGCCATCACAGAAGCCCATCAAAATGTGCCAGAGGATATGGGAAATTGAGTCTACTAGCCGACGAGATGTCCACGACGAGCTTCATAGCCATGACATCCCATCACCTCAGCTCGTGGAATTGAGACAGGGTTTACATCCACGATGGCCCATGGGGCATCCCGTTGAAAGTGCTGCATCCAGCTTTCCTAGAATAGTTAGGATTTGGTCTTCTTTGTCCATAAATACTTCCTTTTAGGTTTTATTTTTGGTTGTTACTTATTATTTTCGTACAATCACTACATTATTACGTTTGGTTTGACTTTATACCATAGTTTTTGAGATTAAAGATTGTTCTTGATTAATTGAAGTGTTCTTGAGACTTTATTCAAGATTTCAGATTTCTTTACTTCTTCTTGTAAGTATCTAATGATGCTTGTTCCAACAACCATTAATTGTTTACTTATGAACATGAGTATCTAAATCCACAACTAGGGTTGTGGGAACCATGAAGGATTAACGAAGTAGGAAAAGTACTTGGTAACTCTAGGGCGATGTTTATGCATGTATTGTTCTTCCCTTTATTTTGATTGTTTTTTAACGGTGCTAAACATTAGAACTTGCCTTATCCTTACTTGCCGGACCAAGAAGGTAATAGATGGGAAAATGATTAATCAACGACAAAGATTTGAGGCTATCAACCCTCATCTAATAGCTTGACCTTATTCGGGAATAGCTAATCTGAGATCCAGGGTAAGGGTTAGTAAATCATACACTCACGGCCGGATCAAGGCATGTGGTGAAATTCATCTATCTGCCGGACCAAAGATTTAAGTGAACCTAACTTACCGATTATGCATGCTAAGCACCACGCTAGTTTACTAAGTACAAGCACCTTACTAAGTTATGATCTCATGTGGAACACTGCCGTAGTCATCTCTCTTATTGATAATAACTCTCGAAACTGATTCTTGTTGCTTGTTACAAATCTAAGTTACTATTAATCTTGTTACTTAAAACCCCCTTTTCCAAGGGAAATAAACGGCTAAAAGTGCGAGTAAACACTAATCAACCATAGTCCTACCATATTCCCTGTGGGATCGACCCCAACCTTCATTGGGTTCTATATTTGAACAACGACTGCTTGCACTTCTAAAAAGAGATGTAATTTGGGCGCATTAAATTTTGGCACCATTGCCGGGGAATACAGTTTAGGATTAAGACAGATTGTGTTTATTTCACTATTAGTCCTTATTTCATGATTTTAATTTTTCTGTTGTTTTTGTTTTGTGACGCAGGTTGCACACCTATGCATGCCCAGTACAAGGAGTCAAGGCAATCCCTTGATCCCATACGATCCTGAACTCTCTAGAACTCTAGGAAACATGGCTAAAGAGGGAGAGCATGAGACACCCGAGCATATCACAGCTCGATTATTAGCTGAAGCAAAGCAGAGAAAAAAGGCAGGGGAAGACGCCCTTGCTGCTAAAAATGCTACAATTATAGGAAACCTTGCTTCTCAAAATGCGGTAGCTAAGCAAGCAACGCAAGCACGACAACAAGCTGTGAGAGACGAGGCAGCGGCTAGACAAAATTTACCACAGAACAGGGGCTGACAGATACAACAGCCAAGGCATGCCCTTTGCTACTATGATGATGATGATGATGATGATGAGGTGGAGGAATTGGGCATTACTGGACCCATAGTATTGCCACCACTGACTGAGGGAACAAAGTTTGATATCACCAGCACTATGATCCAGTTGTTGAACCTGAACGAACTATATGCTGGAAAGCCTATAGAAGATGCAAATCTACATGTCAAAAACTTTTCTCAAATTTGCAAAGCTTATAATCTACCAGGAGTGGGGAAAGATGCTATTAGACTGAGACTGTTTCCATTATCATTGACTGGAGAGGAAACTGTGTGGCTCTCAGAATTGCCCGATAATTCCGTATACACATGGCACCAGTTGAAGACTCAGTTTCTGGAGCAGTTCTTTCCTCCATCAAGGATGTTGCAGTTGAAGCAAATGATCTACAATTTCAAACAGCTACCTGCAGAGGCATTATATGAGACTTGGTTGAGGTTCAATAAGAAGTTGAAACAAGTTCTGAAACACGGAATCCCTTCAAGGCATCTGATGGAGATCTTCTACAAAGCATTGAATGCCAACACAAAAGCAGTAGTCGGCACTGTAACTGGTGGAGCATTCATGGAGAATTTGTATGTTGAAGCTTATGAGATGCCTGATAGGGTTACTAAGACCAACATGGCATGGCATACTAGAGAGGCTGAGAGTCCAAAAGGTACATATGCAGTTGGTAAGTCCATTGATTCTCAAGAATTGCAGGAGCTCAAGCAAGAAGTTGCTGAGATGAAGATGAGCATTGGGTTAATTACAAAGAAAATCCTAGATGAGGGAGTAGAGAAGGTGAAAGCCATTGTCTCACAAGGGAAAGCACCAAGTCCAGATGATTACTCATCCGATGAGGAGGTTAGTTATCTAAATGATCAAGAAGCGGGTTTTTAGGCCTCTGGACAAGGGAATCAAGGTCAGAACAGAGATAGAGATGACTACTATATTCTGGCTATAGAGACAAGAGAAGAGCTAGAGACAGGGATGGTGACTGGCATAAAAAGGATGGCTACAAAAATGATAGAAGTGGTCTGTATGTCCCTCTGGGAAATTGTGAAGATAGACCTGAACAACCAACCACGAGGGAGTTGATTAACAAAGTACTTCAAAAGGTTGATTCTACGGATACAAGCCTGAAAGAGATGTGAGCTGACCTTTTTGGTATGAGTCAGAAAGTGGAGGCTCATTCTGTCGCCATAAAATAGATTGAAACTCAGATGCAGCAGATGTCTACTAGCATAAATCTACATCAAAAGGGTACTTTCCTAAGTGACACCATTCAAAATCTGAAGAATGATCGACATGTTATGGCCGTGACTACCCAAAGTGAAAAATAGACTAGTGACCCTCCTATGCCTATAGTTGTTGATGAGCCAGCTGAGTCTGAAAAGGATGATGCTGAATTATGGTTGAGTCTGAGGAAAAGAATAGTGGTGAAGGGCCAAGTGAGAGGAACTCTTCTGAGTCAAAAGCGAAGAACAAAGAGGTTGTGCCAGTCTTGAAGCCCATGTCATTGCCTCCTCTACCTTACCCATAAATATTGAAAAAAAAGGTTGAGGACGACAAATTTCACAAGTTCATCTTCATGCTGAAACAACTTTCAGTCAATATTCATTTAGTTGAAGCATTGGAGATAATGCCCGGATATGCTAAATTGATGAAGGATCTGGTAACTAGAAAGAGAACAGTGAGTTTAGAGCCAGCTGATAATCTGCACCATTGTAGTGCAATAGCCTCCCATTCTTTGGTGCAGAAAAAGAAAGATCCTCAAAATCAATTGGGACAAATAATTTTCGACAAGCTATTTCGAGTTCAGTATACACTCGTTTGTGAGTCAATCAAGCCAAAGTGAGAGTGTGAAATTCATGACAAGAGAATACTTTTCCTCAAAAATTCATTTCCCTTCTTCCTTTTATTTTCAAAACATTTTGCTAAGAGATATTTTTTGGTGAGCCCATTTCGAGACAAGCAACTACGGACTCAATTCTAAAACTAAAACTTGGCATTTTTCCTTAAGAAAGTTGCTCTCAATCTATCATAGGGAAAAACCAACCCGGTTCGACACAAAAAATAAAAGGAAATAAAAAGAAAATAATCAAAACTTTTGCTCCTTGGTAAAGAACCGTGGTATTAAGAAAACCCTTGGAGTTTATTTTTAACTACTATTAACAAGGCAATATCCAATTTTGTGCTCATGATTCAATTAAAAACAAGCCTCGGCATAGGCCTTTAGCATATTTGTAAAGCACGGGTAGTAAGACAATGGGGCATGTAAGAGCAACCCGTCAACACAATTTCAACAACAAAAATCAAGCCCGGCGAGGGCACAAATAAGCTCAAAATAAAAACATAAACAAAAGGTCTCGGCAAGGGAAATAGCATCACAATCATCCAAAGTGCGCCGCACAAAGGCCAAATAAAATCTAGCAGAATGTCATCAAGGCCCGACAGAGGCAATAAAAACTAGTATCTCAAGTCCAATCATGGGCACCAACAAAAGCAAGCAAAGCCACCCCTCCCCATTAATATAGCATTACCCTCAATGCTAATAGTCAAATGGGAAGAGAGTGGAACTCCCTGGAGGACTAAGCCTCATCATCATCATCATCTGCAACTGTCTCCTCATTTGAGGCTCTCCCACTTAGGCCAGCACCACCCTTCCGGGAGTGTGCAAAAAGTGTGGAGTCTTGGAGAATCCTCTGAAAATCTGGATTTTGATCATCATCTAACTCTTCATCCTTATCACCAAGCAGCACATCATCTGCATAGGCTGTAAGCAGGTCATCCAAGGGTCCAGGAATTGAACGGGGTAGAGGCAAGGTGGTAAAATCTGCTTCTACCACCGGAGATTTACCTTTCCCTTGTGAAAATATTCTTGCAGTGTCGTGATTGACCCCTCTATGACGTCAAACCTCTTACACAGTAAGGTCAAGCTATCCATTACCCCTCGCACTACATCTTTAACAGCCCTGTTTATCATACCAGATAGCTTCATGGCTAGATCGGCCAGCTACCTCTCATGTCTATGAGATTTGTCGACCATGTCTTGAAGGCTACTTTTGGTCATAGAGGGTGCAAAGGCATGTGGGTGTGCCTCTGAAGTAGTCTGGGAGGGAGATGAAGCGTCTGCTCTAGCACCAAGCTCATCACTGTCAACCCTACTAAACTGCTCAACCGTTTTCCTCTTAAACTTGGGGGCATCCTTGTCTGTTTTCTTATCAAGATCGATAGTCCCAATAACGTGAGTGAACTTGTCACAACTTAGGATAGGGACATCGGCCTTAGCACAAAGCTTAGTAATTAGCACCGAGAAGGGGAATGAGTCATTTCCTCGATGGGCTTTTCTCCTTATCACCATAGCCGTTATTTCCCCAAAGTTCACATGATCCTCCGTCATAATGGCTGCAATTAGAATGGCCCCATCTTGGGTTATCTTCTGATCATTTTGGGAAGGCAAGAAATGGTTGCGAACAAGATCATACCAAAGGAAAGCCTCGAAGGTTAGGGACCTCCTTGAAATATCTCCCCCCATAGTGGACCAAAGAGGGATATCTTAGCAATGACGGGGGTTGTCTGCTGATATGGCTTTGAGTCAGCCATCAACCTACCTAGAAGTGTAAGAGCAGGCTCAATTGGATGACCCCAATAGATAGCATTGATGGAAGCTAGGGTAACATAAACTTTCTTTCCCCAGACGATAACTACATTTAAGTTGGGGAACTTCTCTTTGTTTCCTTTTTTAGCCCTTGGAATCTTGTGTGGCATGATAGGCCGCAAAGAATTCTCAGACTATCTCCTCATAGTATCCCCCAGGTACATCCTGAAATGGCTGCCACTCTCGATCAGCAAATTATTGGTGCATGTTGGGCAGCTCACTCCCAACTTCCCCAGGTTAAAACTCTGCTCCACAATGAAAGTTCTATTATTGTCCCATTTATAGTAGGCCTTCATGCCTTCCACCCCAAAGTGAAGCTTTGATTCTTCCACTACAGTCATTTTCCTAGGTTGGCCTCCCATGTTTCTCCTGCTAGAAGACATGTTTTGCATATAGTGATGTGAGCCAAAAACAAAAACAATGCCTAAGAAGAAGTTAGCAAACTATAAAGGATGGAATGCAATGGACTAGAAAAATAAAGTAGGTGACTGATGGCTTGTGCGGACCACATGTGAAATGCACCAGAAGGAGTGCGTGTCACATGTGCTAGCGCACAAGCTACTAGAATCCTACAGGGGTTTCTCCATCGAGGTGCGAAGCTGGTGCGATTCACACCATCCAAAGTGTGTGTCGCACCATGCATTGACCCTCGGAGCAGTGATTGGTTTTCTATTTTCAACATGGTGTGATACCTTATGAGACTCGCACATCAAGATCTATGCATCGCATGCGAAATACACAAAGGCATAATTGGAATTTTGGTTCCTTGTGTTCTTGTGAATTCAGCATGTGATCTGTAGAGCAAGATGTGCTTAGGCACTTGGAACCACTCAACAAACCCATCAATATTAACAAAGGAGGTAAGGAATATTGTGACCACAACTTTTGAGTACTTAGACTTCCCCGGATTTCCATTAACACAACAACAAGTAAGAAAGGAACTCAACGACTTCCCTTAAGATGGACATTATCCCGTCTATCATTAGGAACATTAAGCCCTCACTTACAACAATGGGTACCAACAAATTTAGCAATAATTAACCCCCTCCCTTCACTAGATCATACACCCCAAATATAATGCTCAACAAGAATCATGGGTATACAATCAGCAAAATTCAGCCTCAAGAGTTAATTTTCAATCAAAACTTCATAACAAACGATGATTAGTCCTTAAGAATGATGTCACCCAATCTATCATCGGGCTAAACCATTCGTAAATCACAAGTAGGTTACTCAGACTTCACCCCAAACATAGATTTCACGGCTAAAAATTTCTATCGATCAACATGCATTAACAAAATTGAAGTTCTACCAAGTTGACACTAAGCAATCTCATCAATATAATTCAAAATTGGGGACCCAAAATTTTTGGAACCTACCCAAAATCAACATGGCAATTCTATTAAGCATGCTTCACAATATGAGTTCCCAACTTTCATAAAAATAAGTATTTAACATCGAGGAGCTTATCACAAGTGAGGATTATGAAGGGAGGAGTGAAAATTAAAGCTTTTTTGACTTCAACAATGGTGACCCAAGCATACCTCACCGGAGAACGATGGTGGCAGTGGTGGTGTAGCGGTGGAGATGGCTGGGAGAGAGGAGAAGAAGATTTTGAGAAAAGTAGAGAGGTTTGTGTATGGTTTTGGGAGAGAATTATTGATAGTTTGAGAGAAAATATGGTGGAAGAAGGAGAAGAGAGGCGGTTTTAAAATGAAAAGAAGAAGAAAAGTTTATCCGGGTCATCTCTGGGTTGGGTCGGTCAATGGGTTAGGTCAATTAAAATTCAAATTTACCTTCCGTGTGCCGCGACATGCGATTCGCACATCGCCCCCTTTTCTCCCCCGGTTTGCCCAAGTGTCTATTTTGGCATGCGATGGAGGTGCGACACGCACTTGGGCTCATACGGTTCGCACGGCCTAGTGCACGTCACCTCTAATTTTTCAAATTTCCTTCAGGCATTCTGATTTGGCATGCGGTGTGCTATGCGATATGCAAAATTACTTGTACGGTCCGCATAGCCCATTTTTGCCCTTCTTTTCCTTATTCATTTTTCTATCCATGCATTCCCTACAAACACACCAAAAACAACAAAAGATAACCAAAAACAAATAAAGAAACTTGGGTTTCCTCCCAACCAGTGCTTGATTTAACGCCACGTCACGGCACGACGATACTATCTCTATCAATTATTCTTTGGGTTGGTGACGATGTCGCTAGGCAACGTCCCTTTTATCCTCATATTTATTTGGCTTGAGAGCTGGTTCATTTGGGCCTCAAGATGCTTGATCGAAACTGAGTGGGAGCTCACAGTTTGGTGAGGTCTTAAGACTTCACTCTTTAGCTCGCTCACTCCCGTATTTATGGTGTCCGTCTTTTTAAGAACGAAGGATAACATGTCCTCCAACTTGGAATAGTCGGGGTTGCTTGTGCCCAGTTGGTAGAGAGAGTCTGACTTGTTCGGAAGGATATAGGGATTCGAACTCTTGTGATTGAAATGATCACCATCCTTATCCATATCCCACCAATTTCCGTCTCTTTCTTTGTCTCAAATCCAACCTTGGTTCTCCTCCCTCAGGCAATAATACTCGGGATGAGAACCCGCCAACACAAAGCACAGTTTGCCATCAACCACTGTCATTAACTCATCATCACTCGCTTTGATTTCCGTGTACTCACTGCATTCACTGTCTTAGCACCACCAACTCCCATTACATTCTTAGCCTCAAATCAATTTGTGTCATTATTTTGTCCATTGTATTATCACGCTCCTCATCCTTCTTCCTCATTTCATTAACCAAGATAGATGAGGGTCCTCCCGAAATTGGCACATCAGCTTCTCTTGTATGCCAAGCTTGATTGGTTTTTGTCATTTGCTCTAACAAAGTCGAGGCAATGGGAAATTCTAAGTCCATTAAGGTTCCACTTCCAAAGTTGTTAGCCACCGACTTATTTAGAGAGTTCAATGACTGAGAGAAGCTTCGTAGTAATACATTGTTCGATAACTCATGGTTCGACCACAAGAGAAGCTTCTTTTTGAACCTCAACCAAACTTCATGTAGAGGCTCATCCGGGAGCTGCCTAAAGTTGGTAATCTCATCTCTTAGCTTCATCATTCTACATGGAGGAAAGAATCTCGTTTTAAATGCCTCAACCAACTCGGCCCAAGATGTGATAGTGTCATTTGGCAACTCTTCCAACCATGTTGTGGCTTCCCCCGTCAAGGAAAAAGGGAATAGGTGTAATCAGATGGACTCGTGGGAGATATGTTGAAAAATGAATGGTTGGCAAATCTCCACAAAATTCTGAATATACCGGTTGGCATCTTCATGTGTTGTTCCACCAAATAGGCCCTTCATTTGGATTAAGGGGAGCATGGTGCTAGTCACATAAAAAATAGCATTTCCCACCATGGGGCTAGGTGGGTTGCACCCACACCCCCTAACATCATAGGCTCAGCCTCGTTGGCCTCCATGAAGCCGTCAACGCTCTCGTTGTCATCGATCTCATTCATAATCTAGCCTGCTTAATCACAACACAAACAATAAATAAAAGTAAAAGAAACAAGCACTCTCAAAGTGACTTCAAATCAATAGTCAAAAATATCTATCAACTCAAGTCCCCGGCAACGGCACCATTTTTGATGAATGCTCAAATCGTGCTCCCCAATGTTGGAGGTCACGGCGATCGTGCATCAAAATAAAATTTATAATTTTCAGTGAGTGTCTGAACGTACCCAAGGTACTTGGAGCTAGCTAAATGAAGATTGTGCAAAACGAGTTCACAATGAGAGTAAATGCTTAAAACGAGAAAAGTAAAAGGTTGGGGGAATTGGGATGTTGTCACTACGATCACAATTCAAATTAAAGCAAATAAATGAAAGCGGGTGTACCAAATTGAGTAGGCGACTAGGGATGTGTATCTGATGGGGCTTTAATCATGGTCTAGGATGATTATCAATTCACACTTATTCTCTCTTATTGACATAAGTAGCATTGGTCATGGGTATGGATTGTTATCTTTCGATCAACAACCATATATCCGATAATCTCAG
The DNA here is from genome assembly GCA_003996215.1 of Jaltomata sinuosa. Lineage (NCBI taxonomy): Eukaryota > Viridiplantae > Streptophyta > Magnoliopsida > Solanales > Solanaceae > Jaltomata > Jaltomata sinuosa. Next base: position 191,424 of record QJPP01000025.1, read on the forward strand.
TTAGAGCATCATTGGTTTGATTGACAAACAACCAATCTAAGCTTGGGAAGGTCACACTATCTCTAACTTAGACCCTTAAGTGGGTGATTCCTTTGATAAGAGCTATTTTTAGCCTCAAATCTAGATGGGTCTCAAGTTCCCACTAGTAATTTCACATTTGAAACCATGAAATCCTCTTTCAAGCAATCACATAGTCAAGTAATGAAAATGAATGTTTGTAACCACCAATTTTAGGATTAAAACTTGGTGAAACTACTAGACCCATGTCAAATAAGCAATTATAAAGATGAATTAACAACACCCACACCCATTTGTCAAGAACCCATCATCAACACACCCCTAGACAAGAGAAATTAGCCACTCATAGCAAAGGAGAGAGATATACCAAATGGGTAAGTCAAAATCCTCTTCATTGGAGCTGAATCTCAAGTTCTAAGCTCAATTTAAGTACACAAATGGTTAACCAAAAGAATGGATTCAAACCCTCTTCTCTTTGGACAGGAAAGCTTGCTCTCAAGGCAAAAAGCTTTCTAAAATATTTAGGACTGAAAATGTTATTACAATTGTGCCTAAATTGGCCTTTAATAGTTTCCCAAAACTTCACTAAAATTTAGGACAAAATTTTCCCTTTGGGTTGTTGATGTGCCGCCATTCTACGGCACTTTTGACTCCTTTAACTAAGAATAATCGTGAGTTTTCAAGCAACCGTTGTCGTTTTTGATGTTTTTATGTTGTATTTGCAGGAAATGTAGACAAGGATAAAAAGGAAGTAAAAATACTCAAGCTAAGAAACAAGGGTTGGGCTTGACGGAGGACCTGACGGCTCGTCACACAGGTGACTGACCGTCAGGAGAGCCACCAAACCTGGCATCAGCTAAAGGAGACACTGGATAGCGGTGACGGTTGGCACGACAGCCCGTCACACCCGTGATGGACCGTCAGCCAAGCCGTCAAGTGGGAGCTCAAGGAGAGCCTGCACTGGATAGCAGCGACAGTTGGCGTGACGGCCAGTCGCATGGGTGACGGTCCGTCAGCCAAACCGTCAAGTTAGAGCTAAAAGATAGCAAGCACTGGATAGTAGCGACGGCTTGGAGTGACGGCCCATCACATGCGTGACGGTCCGTCAGGCGACCCGTCAAACGCGACGCGGGATTCCGAAAATTCTATTTTTGGACTTTATTTCCTTGACTACTATAAATACCCTGTGTTAGGTTTATTTTAATTATTCATTACCCAATAGTTCTAGGATATTTTTGAGCGACTTTTGAGAGGAAGAAATACGACAAACACGTTTGTCTTCTTCTTTATCATATTCTTCCATTGTTCTTGGGATCTTGTTTTCTTGTTCTTGGATAATTGAAGCTTGTGTTCATATATCGTAAGAATCTCTTCTTTCTATTTTGAATATGATTTTCTTCTCTTCTCCTATTAGCATGAGTAACTAACTTCCCACAACTAGGGTTGTGGGAGCCATGGCGAAAGTAGCAATATAGATTCTGGGTAGCGTAGGGATCAATCTTTATGTTGTCACGTTGTTAATCATTCATTATTAACGTTTTCTAGTGGTTGCAAACATTAGGACATGCCTAGGTTTAATTTGCTTGAGTAAAGAGATTAAAACCGGGAAATTTGATTAACTACGAGGATTCGAGACTACCAACTCTCGTCTTATGATTAATGTTGTAACTAGATTAATCTACTTGATGTTTTAGGATTGAAATAAGCAAGCTCACCTTTTCAAGTTCTAGAGAATTGAAAAGGAAATTCGTCTATTTGGTTGAGAAACCTTTAGATGATACCATTAATTCAATCACATCGTGACATGCATATAGAAAGGACCCGGTTAAGCTTTGAGTCGACATTGTTACGACGCCATGGTGAACACTTCCCTAGTTCACTCTCATATTGATTATTCATCGTACATTATTATTTGTTTTGATCAAATATTGTTCACACAAACCCCCCTATTTACCGGAAACTATTGATTACTAGTCATCTAATTCACTAACGACTTAATTTGCACCTTATTCCCTGTGGGATCGACCCCAACCTCTGTTGGGTTCTATATTTGACGACGACCGCTTACGCTTCATAATTGGAGTTGTAATTTGGGCGTATCAAATTTTGGCGCCGTTGCTGGGGAATTACGGTTGTTTATTAAGTCTGGTGTGTTTATTTGACTCTTAGTCATATTTCCTGATTTTACTTTTATTTGTTGTTTTTGTTTTCTACAGGGTACTGAGTTGTGCATTCCAAGTACCCGACGCTCGGGTGAACTAATATTACCCTACGACCCCGAGCTCGCAAGAACGCTAAGGCAAACCATGAATACACAACAAACGGAGGAAGCAAGGCTCGCTGCAGAACAACAGGCTCAACAGGATCAGCATCACTTGAATGCCGAAGATATAGAGGATGATACTGCATTAGACGGAGTTGGCACTACAGGCGCCATTTTTCTTCCTCCACTAGCGCTCGGGGACAAGTTCAACATAACTAGCACAATGCTCCAGCTGTTGAACTTAAAGGGATTGTTCCGTGGTATGGCTGGTGATGATCCAAACCGACACCTGATGAACTTTGTGGGTATCTGCAAGTCGTTCGAATTGCCTGGAGTAAGTCAGACCGCAATTAGACTCAGGTTGTTTCCATTGTCTCTACATGATGAGGCAGCACTATGGTTGACAGAGCTAACCCCCGACTCTATCGCAGCCTGGGGAGAGTTGAAAGGAGCTTTCCTAGAAAGGTTCTTTCCTCCCTCTAGGATGATACAGTTGAGGGATGAAATTAGCAATTTCAGACAACAACCTCATGAGGCGTTACATGAGACGTGGTTGCGGTTTAAGAAGAAGCTGACACAATGCCCAAACCATTAGTTGATCGATAATTTCCTGATGCAGACATTTTACAGGGCACTAAATTCGGCTACCAAGCCGACACTAGATAATGCAGCAGGTGGAGCGTTTATGGGTATCACGTTTATCGATGCCACAACTCTTCTGGACCGGCTCACTAAAACCAACAGGGCCTGGCATACACGGTACACAGAGATGGCTGCTAGCACTCATGCAGTCGGTATGTCAGCAGAACAACGTAGGAGAGAGGAAGAGCGGGACCAAGATATGGCCCATCTGAAAACAGAAATAGACCTATTGACAAAACATTTGCTGTCAGGAGACATGGAGAAAGTGAAAGTTGTGGGTTCCCAAAGTAGAGCAACAGAGTTCGAGTCTGATGAGGAGACGAATTATTTAGGGGGTTTCCAGGCCAATGGCCAGGGAAACCAAGGTCGGAACTATCAGAAAGACAACTACTATAAAAAAGCTGGCTACAGAGACCGTGATCAGGGGAACTGGATGAATAAAACTGAAAGAGATGGGTTGTACGTACCACCTAGTAACCGAGAAAGAAGTAGCAATAATACAGGGACGTCCAAGTTAGAGAATATGATGGCAAAGATGTTGTTGAAGGTAGAATCTACTGACTCCGGAGTCAAGGAAATGAAATCTGAATTATCATCATTGAGTCAGTTGGTTAATTCTCATTCCACCTCAATCAAGCAGTTAGAGAAACAAATGAGTCAAGTCTCGGCGTCTCTAAATCAAAGGAAAGCTGGAACATTGCCGAGTGACACCATTCAAAACCCGAGAAACAACGGAAATTGTATAGCAATCACCACCAGAAGTGGTAAGACATTATCGGAATCACATCCGATAATTCAGACCAGAAAGTTAGCGTTGCTGAGAAAGATGAGTTAGTAGATGCTGAAAATATGGTCGATGAGGGTGTGAAAGTGTCTGTTGAAAAACCCGGTACGGAAGAAGATGCTACTCAAGTGCTCACGGATAAAAGCAAGGAAGTTGAAAAACTTCCAACTATGATGCCTCGGCCACCACCTCCTTTCCCACAACGGTTGAAGAAGAAAGTGGAAGATAGCAAGTTCCCGAACTTCATGACCATGCTAAAACAGATATCAGTAAACATCCCTCTGGTGGATGCGCTCGAACAAATGCCCGGTTATGCCAAGTTCATGAAGGACTTGATCACAAAGAAGAGGTCGGTAAGTTTTGAACCGGAAGACAACCTCCACCATTGTAGCGCCATTTCATCAAGGTCGCTAGTCCAAAAGAAAGAAGACCCGGGTGCATTCAATATTCCTTGCACCATAGGGGAGTTGAACTTTGCAAAGGCTCTTTGTGACTTGGGGGCTAGCATAAACTTGATGCCGTTAGCCATCTATCGGTAGTTGGGCATAGGAGCTCCCAAACCGACGACTATGAGATTATTGATGGCTGACAGATCGGTGAAACGCCCGATTGGTATTTTGTATGATGTACTTGTGAAGGTGGGGAAGTTCATATTTCCGGCAGACTTCGTGATTTTGGACTGCGAGGTAGACTTTGAAGTCCCTATTATTTTAGGACGACCCTTCTTGGCAACCAGAAGAGTATTAGTAGATATGGAGAGCAACGATCTGACTTTCAGGTTGAACGATGAGGTAGTGAAGTTTAATGTGTGCAGGTCAATGAGGCAACCGAGGGACATGAATGTCGTCTCAGTTATTGATGTTGTTGCAGAATCTGATGTGATTGTTTCTGTTGAAGAGAGACTTGTTGTAGAGATATTGGAAGTAGTCATGATGAACTTCGATGATGATGGCGTCGAAGATTATGAGGAAATTGTAAATGATGTGGTTGGAATGGGGTCATATGGTTACGCCCTAAAGAAATTGGATCTCGATTTAAAGAACAGACCGACACCTCCTACAAAGCCTTCTATTGAGGAAGCGCCGGTATTAGAGTTGAAAGAGTTGCCAGGCCATCTGAAGTATGCATTTTTGGGTGACAAAGATACCTTACCTGTAATCATCGCTACAGACCTTGTGCAATCTCAAGTTGAAGCATTATTATCCACTCTGAGGAGACACAAGAGAGCAATCGGCTGGACCATTGCAGATATTATTGGCATCCCACCAGGTATTTGTACTCATAAGATACAGCTAGAAGAAAATTGCACTCCCACCACCGAGCACCAGCGGAGACTGAATCCGCCAATGCAAGAGGTGGTGAAGAAAGAGATCATCAAATGGCTCGATGCTGGAGTGGTTTACCCAATCTCTGATAGAAAATTGGTAAGACCAGTGCAATGTGTTCCTAAGAAGGGAGGAATGACTGTGGTAGCAAATGACAAAAATGAGCTGATTCCATTAAGACCTGTCACGGGCTGGTGAGTCTGTATGGATTACTGGAAGCTAAACTCCTGTACTCTCCGTGATCATTTCCCCATGCCCTTTATGTTTCAGATGCTGGATAGATTAGCTGGAAGAGGTTGGTATTGCTTTTTAGATGGATATTCGGGGTACAACCAAATATCTATCGCCCCGGAAGATCAGGAGAAGACCACTTTCACCTGCCCCTATGGTACGTTTGCTTTTAGACACATGCCATTTGGTCTTTGCAATGCTCCTGCAACATTCCAAAGATGCATGATGTCTATCTTTTCTGGTATGGTGGAGAACACATTGGAAGTCTTCATGGATGACTTTTTGGTAGTGGGTGATGCATTTGATGATTGCTTTGCTAATCTGGGTCAGGCATTGCAAAGGTGTGAAGAGTCAAACCTCATGCTGAATTGGGAGAAATGCCACTTCATGGTGAAAGAAGGCATTGTATTAGGACACAAAATATCTATGAGAGGTATAGAGGTGGATAGAGCCAAGATTGAAGTCATCGAGAAACTACCTCCACCCATTTCAGTAAAGGGTGTGAGGAGTTTTCTTGGTCATGCCGGGTTCTACCGAAGATTCATTAAAGATTTCTCTAAGGTTGCTACCCCACTGTGCAGGTTGCTTGAAAAGGAGACTAAGTTTGTATTTGATGCTGAGTGTTTGAGGGCGTTTGAGTGCCTGAAAGAAAAGTTAGTGGATGCTCCTATTATAATTGCCCCAGATTGGTCCAAACCGTTCGAAATAATATGCGATGCGAGTGGTGTGGCACTTGGAGCTCTTCTAGGACAGAAGCGGGACAACCTTTTTCACCCCATTTATTATGCTAGTAAAGCATTGAATGGGGCGCAAAAGAACTACACAGTGACAAAACAGGAGCAGCTGGCTATTGTATACGCTTTTGAGAAATTCAGAGCGTACTTACTTGGTACAAAAGTGGTGGTGCACACAGATCATGCAGCCTTGAGGTATCTGATAACCAAAAAGGATGCAAAACCTCAACTAATCCGATGGGTGCTATTGTTGCAGGAATTTGACTTTGAAGTCAAAGATCGTAAATGGTGTGAGAACCAGGTAGCGGATCATCTGTCCAGGCTTGAGAGGGAAGAGAACGTAACAGATGAACCGGAGATTGATGATGCATTCCCGTATGAGCAGGTGATGGCTGCGTCACTTGATATGGTGCCTTGGTACGCTGACTTCGCAAATTATGCGGTGAGTGACATGATCCCGGAAGATTTGAACTTCCACCAGAAAAAGAAGTTTCTCCATGATGCAAGTTTTTCTGGGATGAGCCGTATTTATTCCGGTTGTGTGCTGACAACATAGTGAGGAGATGTGTACCGGAAGTGGAAATGACAAGCATCTTGCAAGCTTGCCATTAGTCCCCAGTTGGAGGACATCATGCGGGTAATCGAACCGCCCGAAAAATCTTACAGTGTGGGTACTATTGGCCGACAATCCAGAAAGATTCCTATGAATTTGCCAAGTGCTGTGATCGATGCCAACGAAGAGGAGCAATCTCTCACCGACAAGAATTGCCCATGTCCACTATTTTGGAGGTTGAGTTGTTCGACGTATAGGGAATAGATTTCATGGGCCCTTTTGAAAGCTCTTATGGGAACCGTTACATCTTGGTAGCGGTGGATTATGTTTCAAAGTGGGTTGAGGCGGTTGCTTTGGCCGATAACGAAGGTAGAAGTGTGGTGGCATTTTTAAAAAGAAACATCTTTGCTCGGTTTGGCACCCCTCGCACAATCATCAGTGATGGAGGTTCACATTTTTGCAATAAGGTGTTCCAGGCTGCTCTAGCAAAATATGGGGTGAAGCAACACAAGGTAGCCACACTTTATCACCCCCAAACCAGTGGGCAAGTCGAAGTGTCAAACCGTGAAATTAAAGAAATCTTGGCAAAGTCTGTGAATGTGAACCAGCGAGATTGGGCAAGAAAGCTGGATGACGCACTCTGGGCGTACCGAACAGCGTTTAAGACGCCAATAGGTATGTCCCCTTACAAATTTGTTTTTGGTAAAGCTTGTCACTTGCCCGTGGAACTTGAGCACAAAGCCCTTTGGGCGCTCAAAAAGTTAAATCTCAGTTGGAAAGAGGCATCGGAACTAAGGTTGGAACAATTGAATGAGATGGACGAATTCCGATTGCGAGCATATGAGAGGTCCGTTCTCTACAAGGAACGAATGAAGCTGTACCATGACAGGAAGATTGAGAAAAGGGAGTTCAAGGTAGGGGACTTGGTATTGTTGTTCAACTCCAGGTTCAAATTATTTCCCGGGAAACTCAAATCCAAATGGTCTGGACCATTCAAAGTACACCAAGTGTTCCCATCCGGTGCGGTCGAACTCGAAAATAAAGTTGGTGAGTTGTTCAAAGCCAATGGGCAGAGGGTAAAGCAATATCTGGGCAATCCGGAGGAGGTACATGTTCTGTCTCTAGTGTATCTTGATGAAGTCTGAGTAATCAAGACACCCGCGTCGTGCCGCGACGTTAAATCAGGCGCTGTATGGGAGGCAACCCATAAATTATTGTTGTATTATAGTCTTCGAAAAAATTGATTTGTTAGAATTGGTTAATTTGTGCGTTGAGTGTGCAGGTACAAAAAGGGGGACGTAACAGCGTGTTCTGTCTACGAGTGATGGTTCCTATTGACGGGCCGTCAATTGTATGACGGACAGTCACACGAACCGTCACATGATTAACAAATATTCATCCCACTGTCTGGTAGCGACAATAAGTGCGACGGACCGTCACAGACTTGACGTACCGTCAACTCAGGCCGTCACCAAGGCACTCACAAAGACTCACTGTCTAAGTGAGATGCACCAAGTGACGGACCGCCAAGTTGTTGACGGGCCGTCACCTTAAGCCACCACATCAGGTAAGTTTTAATTTTTTGTGTGACCCGACCCGCTTCTCACCTCAACCCAACTGAATATATTAAAATCATCTTCATCATCTTTCCACTCATCTTCTACTCTCAAGCTCCAAACCTCCATTAAAATCAAAATCCCCTTTTCCCCAAGCAAGTCCCAGTTCCCCATTGTCCTTTCTCTACCTTGTCCAAAACGCAAGAAACCAACAAATTCCCGCTAGTTGTCCATCGGTTCATATAAATCAAAAGGGAATAGCGATTTCTTCTCACTAACAAAATCAAGGTATGATTCCAAACTCTTTCTCGTTGGAATTATTGAGTAGCATCGTACGAATTATCGGAGGAAATTGTTGGGTTTGTATGGTTGTGAAATTGTGATAATGTAAATGTTGTTGGGTATGAGAGGGTATTATTGTTGTTTGAAATCGTAAGTGTGACATGGGTGAAGTCTTGAGTAACCCATGAGATCAAATACATGAGGGGTGGTGACTTTGGGAAACCAAATCCCACAAAGAAGGAGAAAACCCGTAATCGAGCATAAGGTGTTCGAGGAAATGCCTCAAAGAGAGTGAAACACGCTTTCTCAACTTGACGGTTGGCATGACGGCCCGTCACACATGTGACGAACCGTCAGTTAAACCATCAGGTTGAGACAGTTCACTGTCTTAGAGTGACAGCCGGTGTGACGGTCCGTCGCTCATGTGACTGACCGTCACCCATACCGTCACTCCAAGACAGTGGCGACAGTTTAGTGTATCCTTTTCTCATGTGTTCGAACTTGTTCTCGTGCAGGTACATGGCCCCCAAACAACAACCGCCTCGCGGTCAAGCACAAAAGAAGAAAGAAAGGATCGCTACAACTCGGACCCTAATTGATGAATCGAGTAGCGACGAAGAAGCAGTTGAAGCCCCGACTTACCAGACTAGGCTAGCTAAACGAAGAACCACCCAAGTCTCCCAGTCTGAAGAGGAGAGTGGGTCATCTAACAGTGAGTCGGGGAGCGGTAGTGGATCGGATGAAAGTGGTAGCTCCAGCCCCAATCCGGAGGATGTAGGTGGTCCTGAAACCACCAAAATTGCAGGGAGTGCACCCATGGACAGAGAATCGATCCGGTGGGCATTTAAGGATGCTCAGAAGCACTATCTTGATGGTCTTACCAAAACGATGTCGAGAAGCCACAAAAGACCGATAGCTGAAGAAGTGCAAATCATGACCACGGATCTGCCTGAATACCCAGTTCTTCAGACACAGTTTCAGAGGTATCAGCTCGAGTGGATGAGCTCGCCCCCGGGATTCTATTATCCAGAACTAGTCCGGGAATTCTATGCCAACTATTTGGCACTGTTGGAGAGCAAATGTGATCCAGGAAAAGGGGTTAAATCAGCACCAAGGTAGGACAGGGTGCCAGTTCAGGGTAAACAAGTGGACATCTCACGGGAAGCAATCAACAGAGTGGCCCTGAATACATCCCTCCACCTGATATGCCAGAGTTTCATGATAATATTTCCAACGCCTACTCGCAAAGACCATGGTTAGCCCGAACATTGACTGATGGCTCACCATCCTGGCTAACTCAGAGGGGACGGATATCGAAGCAATCACTAAGCTTCGTAGACAAGTTTTGGTGGGCGGTTGTGTGGTTCAGGTTATTTCCAACAGGAGGAGACAATAATTTGGATGAGGGAAGAGCCATCCTTGTGGAAAGCTTGATAGTCGGGTACGTCATCAACTTTGGAATGATAATTGCAGACGAGATGCGGACCGGGGCCATAAAAACTACTTCTTCTTTGCTGTTCCCGTGTCTAGTGACTGAGTTATGCAGGCGTGCAGAGGTGCCAATATGGGATGGTATTGATAAGCAAGTGACAGCGTCATCAAAGTAGAATATTGACAAATCAAAGGATGACACTAAGTTTGAAATGAGGATTCATAAGCCTCAGGTCTTCGAAGAGCCAACCACAACCACCTCCGAGGCAACTGACACCCCATCAGGCACAGAAATGCCACTTGCGGTGTTTGATCCGAAAACTTCACAGACAACGAGAGCTACTGCTGAAAGCTCTGGCACTGTGGCAAGGCCTCCTCTACCACCAGAATATCACATGAACCCCCAAAATTTTGCTAAAATGGTGCAAAAGCAGAAACAGTTGGATAAACAAATTGCTGCATGGACGGACTTGTTTAAACCCACCATTGATGAAGCAATACGGGAGGCTCTGAAGCCATTTGAGGGGATGCACGCAAGGGTCGATGCGATGGAAACCCGGATGGATGCAAGGCTAAACAAAATGAGCATCTCGGACCTGGCGAGATTTGATGCGGTGCTAAAGAAGGTGAAAAATGATATCACAGTCCTCAAGCAAGAAAAAGCGCTTTATGAGGAGACTTCGGAGTTCGTGGACTTGGACGAAGAAACCACGATAGTGGATTTGATGGGTCGGCCACTGAAAATTAGTGAACCCCAAGCAAGCGAAAGTGGGGTAAAGAAATCAAAGAAGAGGAAGCACAAAAAGATATCAGCTGAAGAGGACGAGTTAGAGGTCGCGAAGCAGCGGTCGGTAATAGATGAGCAGCTGCGATAGGAAAGAGTGCGTGCCCAAGCAGGTGGGGCATCTTCCAGTGCAGTACCGGAGTCTGAAAAGACCCCAGATGTTGATGAGCCGCGTACAGAAACCTATGTTTCCCAGGTACCCCTATTCCTTTATTCTGAATATCTGTTTCCTTGAGCATTGAGGACAATGCTAAATTCTTTTGTTAGGGGTAGGAGTACCACCACCGGAGGTTTTTGTTGCCGTGTTTCTTTTCCTTCAGTGTGCTATCTAGTAGAACCGGCATGTTTAGATTGTCGTTTAAATTTTAAAATTATGTTGTGATGTCCGTAGCAAGCATGGCTTTTTCATAATTGAACTAAAAGGAGCCCCCTCTGAAAATTATGATTTTGTACTTATGTTTGAAACAATTGACTGTTCTGGATCCTTGAATATCATTGTGTGGTTATGATTGGAATAAGTATGCTTAAGCCGAGCTGTTGTTTTGATAGTTGGTAGTTGTATGGTTTCTTGGTGCCAAGTGTGTGTGAGCGTATTATTATAAATTCTTACTCTGTGCATGCATCTAGAACTTGCCCGGTCTATTTTGTTAAGTTTGAAGTTGGTTGCTTAGGAAAGGATCACAGGCCCTTTTTATGTGCAGTCCACTTAGCCTATAAGACCGTCCAAATGCAAATAATCCCTTTTGAACCCTGTTTGAGCCATAATTTGTAATGACCCTTCCGGTCATTTCCACGTATAAGTTTGTGAAGTCAAGCAAAATCGATCAAAAGATATCGTAACGATCTTTACAAATTTCTGAACTTTGGGTCAAATGTCTCAGGGCTTTTCTCTCAATATATAAATGAGTTAGAAGTCCCCGCGAAATACCCAATCGCAGGTCTTAACGAGTCTAGTTTCCAACACACAAAACCTCACGTCCAACTGATCTCGGAGTAAAAAGTTATGACTGTTTTACCGCGGACTGTCTGGCAGAAAACGGGTTACGTATCGGGTCGTGAACCGGGTCGGGTTAAACTCGATTTAAGCCTCAACGTCACGTTTTAAGACGCCATTTCAGTTACGAAACAGTTATAAAAAATAAGGGAGGATCCCGAGAGAATTCTTGAGTATCGAAATCGTGCGTATTTGAAAGTATTTTATTTAAAAGTCGAAGGTGGTAGGAAGTTATGTTATATTATTATTACCTTTGCAAAATATTTTAAGGTTTATGGAAAATATTTTTGATACGTTATAATTGTATATATATTTATTTTATAAAGTTTTTATACATTGTATTATTTTAACAGAGATAGTAAATTTAGTTATGTTTAAATTAATTATTATAATATAGTAGGTTTTATTCGAAATAATTTTTTAGTAATTTTGGTATATTTAAAAAGCTATATTTATTTTACCACGAATTTATGCAATACCCGAATATTTACATAACGGATCAATTGATGAGGTGTTAAACACCTCCACTTCCACGTGGAAGTGGAGGAATAGTCCAACACATGGTATCACCAACAGATGGCCTCAATTCATCACTTTGGCACTTAATTGATATCCTTTGTGTAATTCCTTCCTAAATACCACAATCAGAATGTTTCTTTTCATAAACCAACTGGGTGGATTGAAATTGTAGTGGATTGAGATTGTAGTGGGCGCTTCAGCAAATTGATTTTGGGGTTCAGAATCATGTTGAGGAAAATATTTTGGTGTTGTGTTTAATCCCCAAAAGAAGTTAATTATCTACGTCAAGTTATTCAAGCCCAAATCCGATTCTGATTTAGTTTTGGATTTTCTCGGAGTGGTTCGAGCTTGGACATCGTTGTTCTAGCAGCTTGTCATAGAACGACAGGTAGGTTACAGTTTATTTTCCCTAGACTCCGCATATATAGAATAAAATTGTATTAATGGACATCCTTGGGTTGGTTTATTAGGTTGGTACCACAAACCTCGACCGCTTTATTTATGTCCGCCTACTTTTGTTCCTCCATTGCTTGTAGTATTTGCCGATATATTTTATTTACCCTTGCGGTCCTGTGAGGCCTTGTTGACTATGGAACATAGAAGGTGGGATTTTGGGAATGTCCGCGAGTCCCGGGCATAGAATTATCCTTCTAGGCTGGTTATGCTTGCTGAGTAGCTGTGGGCCTGTGCAGGGTCGATAGGTTGATTGTGAGCTGCGGGGCAGCAATTGTGTGTGATCATACCATTTCCATGCATATAAAGAGGTTTTATCCCTGTTTTACTGTGGTTTTGGCTTCGGGCCTACTGGCACTGTTTTCTAAACCTTGCATGGCCCGGGGGGCCCGTTTTTGATGGAAATGATTTGGAAATGGTTTGATTTGACTTGTGAGTATTCTTGGGTAAAAGAAAGTAAATTATGTTTTAAATCATCAGTTTACGATTAACGCTAGACTCGGCAGGGCCGGAGTGCTAGTTGAGTTTTCTTATTATTTGAGATGATTTTTAGCCTCGGTCGGACCGAGCACCTGAGATGACTTTTTACTGTTTAGACCCGGTTATGCCCGGGCACCCTTGGAGGGGTTTTTGAGACATGTTCCTACTACTTTAGTCCTGGAAAGGGTCTGGGCATTGCATATTCGAGACTGGGTCTCTATTCGGATACTGAGTTTTAGTATGGGGTCTGGGACCTCCATGGACCTTGCCATCCGGGCCAGGGGCTACGGGCTGCGTGTGCCGGAGGAGGGATATACGGTGGAGTAGAGGTATACGGGCAGTGTCCTTCCATGGAACATACCTGCTGGGCCGGATCGGCGCCGAAGGAGGTACATACAGAGATACCATGGCACT
>QJPP01000026.1:600000-754500 GCA_003996215.1 Jaltomata sinuosa
CATTATAGGTAAAGTTATGTTTTCTTTATTTCTTCTGCATACCTGTTTTTAAAATAGAGTGGTAAGGGTTCTCCTATCTAGGTGACTTAGAGTAGGTGTTTGCATGGCCCGATAGTTGGGTCAGGATAATTTGGTATCAGAGCCTAGGATACTGGTCTCCCAATACAAGAGCAAATGTGGAATAGAGTCCTGCAGATTGGTATACTTACATCCACATCTAATCTTCGGGAACCTATGAAGCATTCTAGGAAATTATTCTCCTTCTTTCATTCCTTTTGTGCTATCTGTTGCTTGCTTGTATGGGTTGAGTTCAATTGGTATCTCTTGGTTCCAATTGGTATCTCAACGAGGTAGAAGGATGTCATTTGACTCTGGCTGAAATGACACAAGCAAGGAAAATTAGAACCGGGAAGGTTCCAATTGGTATCTGTCCTTAGAGGCTATGTGAGTGCATGGATGATCGGCTAACAGTCATCCATGAGGCAAATAAAAGATAATGAACATAACTCGATTGAATGCTGAAGTTTGACACTTGTGATTGTGTGCATTGCACTACCTGTATGACTGCAAATATGTGGTGTGTAATTGCTTGCCTCACTATGAAATTCATGGTTAGGAAGGGGTCATGACTTGGTTATGTGTGATTAGTTTTAATAATAAATTTTTATGTGGTTTAGTTGGAAGATTATGTATTATGTTTCATGTATGGACTTACCATTGTCAAAGATGGTAAGGGGACAAAAGGATTTGTGACTGTGGAGAAACTCTGGTTTTAGGATAGTTGGGTACTGTAGAGTCTTGGTGCCATAAGGGGTCATGTTGTGACCAAGATAGAATGGTGGAATGGCTTTTAATGCTGGAGTTGGCATCGACAAATGAATTAGGGAGGCTTGGGATAGAGTGTATAGGTTCTTGGGTATTATATCTTGGTAGCAAGGGTTGTTCATGAAGTGTAGGATTTTATAACTTCAAGTTGTATGTTTTCTCCTAATTATTTGAATGATATTTGATGTGCCATGGTTTTGCATCACCTTTGACACTTAAAACTTGGAATTGGAGTATGTTCTTTAGAAATTTTTAGTAGTTTTGATTTGTTTTTGAGTATTGTGCAGGAAAACAAGGTTCGGGAGCTATGAACAGAAAAAGACTGCAAAATAGGTTGGAACTGACTTCCACGACTCAACTCTACTAGTCATGAAAGCACCCACGAGTTGTGGAAGTTAGACGTGGAAAATATTGCAGAGGTACCCAGAAATAGAGTTTTCATGAGAGGTTTTCACGAGTCATGGACCCATCCACGAGTCGTGCTGCCTATCCATGGAACCTGATCAGAGGAGGAGCAAAAAACCTCGAGATCCACGAGAGGCTTCCACGAGTTGTGCTGCCTATTCATGGAAACTGATCCGAGGATGAGCAAAAATCCCAAGTTCCACGAGAAGATTTCACGACCCATAGAAGTTTCCACGGATCGTAGAGTGTCCAGGGAAGTTGCTGAATCTAGTTTTCTTTGTTTATTTAGGATAGGAGTTGTGATGTCTATAAATACCTTTCCTAGGTTTTCTTTTACGTTTTATGCTCTATATTTTGTAGCAAACATATTCGTAAACACTTGGTTTTGATTTGTTCTTGGTTTTGAGAGATTAACACATTCATTGGTTCTTGATTCTTGATTCTTCTTCAATTATTCAAGTTTTCAGATTTCTTTACTTCTTCTTGTAAGTATATAATCATGAATTCTTCTACAACTTCTGATTGTTTACTTATGAACATGAGTAGCTAAATCCATAAGTAGGGTTGTGGGAACCATGATGGATTAACTAAGTAGGCAAAGTACTTAGCAATTCTAAGATGGTGTTTATGCATGTATTGTTCTTCCCTTCGCTTTGATTGCTTTTTAATGGTGGCCAACATTAGAACTCGCTTTATTCTTACTTGTCGGACCAAGGAGGTAACGAATTGGAAAAGGGTTGGTTACAATAAAGATTTGAGGCTATCAAACCTAATCTAATAAATTGATCTTTTCTGGGAATAGCTAATCTGGGATCAAAGGCAAGGGTTAGTAAAGCACACGCCCGCAGACGGACCAAGTTGCATGGTGAAATTTATCTTTCTAAGGAATCCACCATTTAGGTGAACCTATATTACCGATCTTGCATGCTAAGCACCAGAATAGATTGCAAGTACAATGCCTAGTGCGTTATGAACTCATGGAGAACATGATAAGTGGGTAATTTACCAACTTATATAGCCTTTAAGCTTACACTTTTGCCATCCTAATTGAGAGAAAATAGTGCATTTGTCATGATTTGCTTTTATTATACATGTGTATGTGATTTAGAAGTGATCGGTGCAGAATCGGATGAAAATAAGTCAAGATGGAGAAATTCTTAAAATCTGGGAAACTCAGGGCGATCGCACTGTACTGGCGCCAATAGCGCTAAGAAACAGGACAAGCTTGTGCTCAATCACGGTAAGATGGTGCCATAGCATTGCAGAGAGAAATGGTCAACTCCAGTCAAAGACAAGGGCGCGATTGCGCCAAGATAGCGCGATTGCACTAACCAGTGTAAACCTCTTAAGCGCGATAGCGCTGGATTAGCGCGATGGCGCTTCACTGCACCTAAATGTGAAAATGGGCAGAAATGACATTTTGCCCTTTTGGAAAATCCAATCAATACAAAAGACTCCTCAGCCATTTTGGAAGGCAGCTTTGGCAAATTTCACAACCCTTGACAAGCTTGGTGAGCAAGTTCATCAACCAACACCATAGGAGTGAAGATTTGGATGCTCTTTATTGTAAAAATCTTCCATTCTTCAACTCTTGTTCTTAATTGCTAATATGTAGGTGTGATTGTTGAATTGAGATTTGGGTTTCGTATTAGAGATAATTCTAAATTTGGGTATTTGATTCTTATCTTGTGATTTCTATTGATTAATTATGTGGGTCTATTTAATCCTCCATGCTTGAATTTATAGTTAATATTGCAAACATTGACTTAGCATACTAATTTGGGTTTTTGCTTGAGAGAGGATTTCCATAAACTCGAGAAGGTTCAATAGTGGGGATTTGGGATTCCATTCTAGATTGAGGCTAGAAATAGCTCAATTCGCCAGAAACCCCCATCTAAGAGTTGGAGCTAGAGATAGTCAACTCACCCAAGTTGAATTGGTTAGTTATTGCTCACTCGCGGTGATTTGAGAGAACAGACGAGATATATGATTGATTTGTTGATAGGCTGTTAGGCACACCTTTAACCAAGGCTACCCACGTGTTAATTGGGTGCAAGTCTTGTTAGTTGAATTACCATTCCCAAGTCTCCCTTGTTGTCCTTGATTAGCTAAAGCAAGGTGAAAGCCATTGATCAAAATCTATATTTTATTTGATTTTCTTTATCTTTTTTTTAGGCTAAACCCCCCTCTTTTCGATATCTTTTCTTTTGTTAATTGAACTTCCATAAGTTGCTTAGATTCTTTATTAGCTCGATCGCGATTACATTATTCTCTTTGGGTTCGACCCCGACATCCATTGGGAATTATAAATTTGTTTTTCTTAGCGATCGCTGATACCTCCTAATTAGAGAGTACGTTTGAGTGTTATGAAAAATGGTGCCGTTGCCGGTGAATAATTTGGCATATTGAGTTAGTTTAGAATTTGAGTTTATTTACTCTAGTTCAATTTTGTGAATAGTTGTTTTTCTTTCATTTAGTTTTATTTTGTTGATTGATTTTATGGCATCTCAAAATGATAGAGATGTTGGTGGTTGCAACCCTTGTTATAATGATCCTTATTGTTATTGTGAATGACCCCACCTTCGGTGAAAATGTAAGATTGGCCCTAGGAGAGGGAGGTATTCACCTTCTTGTTCCTATGATGGGCATAATTGCTATTTGTGTGGTGGTCGTGATGGACGTTGGAGCAATTGCCCTAAAGACTATCCTCCTCCTCCCTCTTATGTTAACAATGTCCCTATTGGTGCTAATGATCTTAATAGAAACTATGAATCACGAAGCAAAGAAGGCATATATGCTAAGCTCCAAACTCTCTTGGCTTCGCTAGAAACCCAAGAGGAGGGTGTGCAATCCATAAAGCAAATCTTTATGGACGCAAGGGCCAAAGAAGAAGTGGAGAGAAATTGTTCCACACAATCCATGGCGAATTTGTCCACTCCTCTTGCTCAAGATGATAAAGAAGACACCTACCTGGAAATTATTTATGCCATGCTTCAAACTCTCTTGGCCAAGCAAGATATCGCAGAGGAGGGTGTGCAATCCATAAAGCAAGGCTTTGTGGATGCAAGGGCTAACGAAGAAGAGGAGAGGAAGAGTGCCACACAACCCATGGCAGATTTGTCTACCCCTCATGGTCAAATTGATGATGAAAACCCTCTGAGCCAAGCAAATGAACATATCTCTAACATTGAGCTCAATCAAATTCACTTTGAGGATGATGATGAAAATTTGCAAAATATGACATCCCCCGAGAGTGAGTTTGCACCGGTAGTGCTTGAACCCCAACAAGAAGAGAAATTTGTATTAGGTGAGGTTGTGAGCCTAGAATGGGTGCTAAATTTGTATTACACTTTTGCCATCCTAATTGAGAGAAAATAGTGCATTTGACATGATTTGCTTCTATTATAAAAGTGTATGTGATTTAGAAGTGATCGGTACAGAATTGGATGAAAATAAGTCAAGATGGAGAAATTCTAGAAATCTGGGCAACTCAGCGTGATCGCACTGTACTGACGCCAATAATGCTAAGGAAGAGGACAATCTTATGCTCGATCATGGTAAGATGGCACCATAACACTGCAGAGAGAAATGGTCAACTCCAGTCAAAGACAAGGGCATGATTGCGCCAAGATAGCGCAATTGCACTGACCAGTGTAAACCCCTTAAGCGCGATAGCGCTGCATTAGCGCGATGGCACTTCACTGCGCCTGAATGTGAAAATGGGCAGAAATGATATTTTGACCTTGTGGAAACCCCAATCAATACAAAAGACTCCTCAGCCATTTTGGAAGGCATCTTTGGAAAATTTCACAACCCTTGACAAGTTTGGAGAGCAAGTTCAACAACCAACACTATAGGAGTTAAGATTTGGATACTCTTTATTATAAAAATCTTCCATTCTTCAACTCTTGTTCTTAATTTCTAATATGTAGGTGTGATTGTTGAATTGAGATTTGGGTTTTGTATTAGAGATAATACTAAATTTGGGTATTTGATTCTTATCTTGTGATTTCTATTGATTAATTATGTGGGTCTATTGAATCCTCCATGCTTGAATTTATAGTTAATGTTGCAAACATTGACTTAGCATACTAATTTGGGTTTTTTCTTGAGAGAGGATATCCATAAACTCGAGAAGGTTCAATAGTGGGGATTTGGGATTCCATTCTAGATTGAGGCTAGAAATAGCTCAATTCACCGGAAACCCCCATCTAAGAGTTGGAGCTAGAGATAGTCAACTCACCCAAGTTGAATTGGTTGGTTATTGCTCACTCGCGGTGATTCGAGAGAACATATGAGATATATGTTTGATTTGTTGAGAGACTGTTAGGCACACCTTTAACCAAGGCTACCCACATGTTAATCGGGTGCAAGTCTTGTGAGTTGAATTCCCATTCCCAAGTCTCCCTTGTTGTCCTTGCTTGGCAAAAGGTGAAAGCCATTGATCAAAATTTATCTTTTATTTGATTTTCTTTATCTTTTGTTTTAGTCTAAACCCCCCCCCCTTTCGATATCTTTTCTTTTGTTAATTGAACTTCCATAAGTTGCTTAGATTCTTTATTAGCTCGATCGCGATTACATTGTTCTCTTTGGGTTCAACCCCGATATCCATTGGGAATTATAAATGTGTTTTTCTTAACTATCACTGATACCTCCTAATTAGAGAGTACGTTTGAGCATTATAAAAAATGACGCTGTTGCCGGGGAATAATTTGGCATATTGAGTTAGTTTAGAATTTGAGTTTATTTACTCTAGTTCAATTTTGTAAATAGTTGTTTTTCTTTTTATAGTTTTATTTTGTTGATTAATTTGATAGCATCTCGAAATGATAGAGATGTTGGTGGTTGCAACCCTTGTTATAATGATCCTTGTTGTTATTGTGAATGACCCCACTTTCGGTGAAAATGTAAGATTGGCCCTAGGAGAGGGAGGTATTCACCTTCTTGTTCCTATGATGGGCATAATTTCTATTTGTGTGGTGGTCGTGATAGACATTGGAGAAATTTCCCTAATGACTATCCTCCTCCTCCCTCTTATATTAACAATGTCCCTAGTGGTGCTTGTGATCTTAATAGAAACCAAGAATCATGAAGCAAAAAAGGCATATGTGCTAAGCTCTAAACTCTCTTGGCTTCACTAGAAACCCAAGAGGAGGGTGTGCAATCCATAAAGCTTTTGCTTTATGGATGCAAGGGCCAAAGAAGAAGTGGAGAGAAATTGTGCCACACAATCCATGGCGAATTTGTCCACTCCTCTTTCTCAAGATGATAAAGAATACACCTACCTGGAAAGTATATATTCCATGCTTCAAACTCTCTTGGACAAGCAAGATATTGCAGAGGAGGGTGTGCAATCCATAAAGCAAGGCTTTGTGGATGCAAGGGCTAAAGAAGAAGAAGAGAGAAAGCGTGCCACACAACCCATAGAGGATTTTTCTACACCTCATGGTCAAATTTATGATGAAAACCCTTTGAGCCGAGCAAATGAACATGTCTCTAACATTGAGCTCAATCAAATTCACTTTGAGGACGATGATGAAAATTTGCAAAATATGACATCCCTCGAGAGTGAGTTTGCACCGGTAGTGCTTGAACCCCAACAAGATGAGAAATTTGTATTAGGTGAGATTGTGAGCCTAGAATGGGTGCTAAATCAAGCTCACCAACTTGAGGCCTATGGGGAACAATGAGAAAAAATATTATCAATGTTCGAGATATTGTTGAGAAGGCATGCCAAGAGACGTCAAAAAGAAAAGCTTCTTGAAATTGCTTTCCAAAATTGAGCACCAATTTTAATGCTAGTATTGAAACTTGCACGAACGTGGGTAGTAGTTTTGAGTTGTTCCTTATTGAAGAAGAGGGCACAAGGGATGATCGTGAATCGACAGTGTTGTGGCACCCAACTACCTCATACATGAATCATGATGCCGAAATCAAGCGAATGATACTAGAGTTGCATGGCAAAGTCCAACGATTCATCTTAAAAGACTCTAGTTCATTCGAAAATGAGGATGTTATGAATGAGGCAAGTTTGAAGGTGGAGATGCCCAAATCTTACTCCAACCACTTTTTAATCTTTAGATTGATTAAATGGACGAAAGTTGAAGTAATCAATCTTTTGGAAGACCTTGGAAGGAGGATGGATCAAGGGTTATTCAGTTTTAAAGTTGTAATGGACAAAAAGCAAAGCAACCTTCCTCACTTGAAGGAGAAAAAGTGCAAAATGCAAAACCACAAAAATGGCCTTCTCATGTCCACACTTTCACCCCGAGATTGTCACCAGATGTTTGATTCAAGTCTGGGTTAAAAGTTCAAATCTTCCAAGTGGAGATCTAGATGGTGAGGTAACTTGTGTCGCTCTGCAATATTAAATTGTGTGTTGGATGGGAGGCAACTCATCGTTTCAAAATTTTAAAGGTTTATAATTTTAGAGTAACTTAGTTGTAAATTTTTGACTATTCCATAAAGTTTTAAGTCTTTTTGAGTTGTTTAGGCAGGTTGAAAAGTGGAGGCCTCATAAAAATCTAATCAAGGACCAAAAAGGGTGCCAAAATGACATGCTAAATGGGGTGCGAACGCACATATAAGTGTGTGCACCGCACATGCAATCTCACTCCAAAATAGTGAGGCTGCCAAGAAGGTTGAGATGTGCAAAATGGGTGCATTTCACTCCTGGAAATGTGCCCGTCGCACCCAAAAATAGTAATCTTCTAAAAATTAGCTGGAACATGCGACGTGGGTGTACTTTGCACTTGGAAGTATGCCCGTCGCACTAGCCATCGCACATCAAACTAGTGAGCTGCTAAAAAAACTTTTAGGAAAGTAGTGCAGTGCGATCGTGCTGCCTCAGCGTTGATGGCGCTGAGAAAATTTTCACAAAGAAGCGCGATTACGCTACTCTACCACGATCACACTTAAGGAAATCTCAGCCAAATATTTCAAAACAACGGGAACTCTTCAGTTCCTCCACATCTTCTAAAAGTTCAACAGGTATTCTCCATTTCTCAAATTCCCTCTTCCCCAGTAAATCCCCAAAGTTCTATACTCCTAAATCACGGGCAAAAGAAATTGGGCCTACTCGAAATTACAAGCATGAGTTGTTTCCTCTCTTCTATCCTCTTTTGCCTACCTAAATTGTCCATCCATGTATGTCTCTATTTCTTCCTCCATTTCATGTTTCTTGGTTTGATTTTATGAGTTGAACTCTTGGAGTTGAGTGACAAACCTTAGGGAAGTCTTGAGTACCCAAGGCTTCTCCATTGTTGTGGAACTTGAAAGACCCAAATCGTATTGTTGATGCATTTAATGAAATTGAGTATGAAAAGGTGTTGTTGTTGTGTTTGGTGTTGAGAAATACCCTTCAAAATGGATAAAATTCAAGATCTGGGTATAAAAATCAGAATGGAGGATTGTTTGGTCAAAGAAGATGACTGCCCAGTTGCTCAGCACCATCACGCGGTTCTAGAATAATCACACTACCTGTGAGCAAAAAGTCACTTGCGCGATCGCGCTACTGTGATGCAATAGCGCCAAAAAAATGGATTTTGCACAATTGTGCTAATGTAACGTGATAGCATAGAGTAACTGAAGCCGACACAAAAATAGTAGCTCTGTCCAGAGCTGCTCCAACGCCTTCCAACTCACTTTTCATGCTTAAAACACTTGTTTTTCATTGTGCTACATGTTGTGACCACATTCTTACCTTAAACATGATTTTTGTAGGTACTTTTGTGACCACATTCTTACCTTAAACATGATTTTTGTAGGTACTTTGATTTTAAAAATGAGTACTAGTGCATCAAATTCAGGAAGCCAAGTGGATGAAATTATGGAAGAGGAGTAGGATCGCACGATGTTTATGTTTCTGTCCTGTGAGGAACGATATAGGACATACTTATCCAGAAAAGTGGTCCCTAAAAGGGGCATTGCAATGCAATGGGTGGAGGCGGCCTTCCCTGAATTTGTTGGCCAATTGCGTAGAGCATATTGGAACTATTTCATAGCTCCACCATGTAGGGCTAATGAAATAGTTGTTCGAGAATTTTATGCTAATGCGTCGGCCATAGACTTCAAGGATCTGGTAGTAACTGTCCGGGGGAGAACATTTAGATTTGGAGCCAAGGAGATCAACAGGTACTATGATCTTGATGATCATGACACTACACTTCTGGGGAGAAAAAAAATCTATAGGCAGGACCTGGATTGCCTCAAAAGTCTGTGAAGGAGTAGAGCCCACATGGGCTATGTTTTAAATGAAAATCTACTCTCTTGACTTCACTGTGGTGGCAAAGATTTGGTTGTCCATCATATGCAGCATGGTACAACCAGTTCAGAATGAGAGTGAAGTTCCTGTGTACAGAGGGGTGAATAAGGCGGCAATGATTGATGAAATTCTAATTAATGTGGGACCACTGATACTTTGGGAGATGAAAAACTGTGTCAGGGGAAACAATGAGAGCTTGTTCTTCCCTTCCCTGATTACTGAGCTATGTCAGGCAGCGGGAGTTGATTTGAATTCTCTGGGAGATGTTTGGATTGATCCGAAGATTCCCATTCATCCTTTGAAAAAGACTGGCCCCTGGGAATGTTCTTAATAAGAGGAAGGTGGATTCTAGTTCGACTTTGGTAGCTAAAGAGGGCATCCAGCCGTCTCCTTGTACCACTACCTCTACCCAGGTACCTCCACCCATGCCTAGACCATTTCAGCACCTCTCCACTCAGATATCAGGAGTTCAGGCATCCATTAGTGCATCGGCCACTTGTATTCCTTCGGGTGCACCTGAGGCCCAGATCAAAACACTGAATGATGTGGTTAACTGCCATAAGAAGATTGAAGAGAGCCACCAAAGGTTGGAAAAGAAGTATGAGGAGCAAGGGAAGAAAATTAAAGCAATGAGTCACAGTCTTGATGAACAGAAGAAAAGGGACAAAGAAAGAGATAAATTGCTGAAAAGGATGTGGAAGAGTATAAAGAGCTTTTGTGGGGGTGTTTTATCCCTTTTTGGATTTTCAAAGAATGGTTTTCGACACTTAGAAGTTATTTCAAAACTTAAAGGAAATTTTAAAATAATTCTAAAACAAATAGAGTCGCCACTTAATTTTTATAAGAAATTAAGAAAACTTAAAAGAATTTTAAAGACTTAAAAACAGAAATAAATCTTTAAAATTAGAGAAAATGGTTAAGGGTTCAAGTAACGTCTTATGAAGGGTTTTAAGGAACTTAAGAACGTCCGTTTAAAAACGGTTGACCAAACAACAAATTTTGACTAACTTAAAAAATGATTAATTTTGGAAAAAAAGAGAGTGAAAAATATTGTAAGAACATGTTTTCAAGAAAATAAGCTACTTTGTAGCTAAGTTAAAAATAATCACTTAAGGAGAAAATTATTTAGAGGAAAAACTTGTACAATTTTCAATTAAGAGTGAAATAAATAAAATTGCAAATTTATCCAAGACAATGGTTATTTAAGGAAAATGATGATTTTAAAGAAAATCTCTTTTGAGTGGAAGAAAATGCATTGATTTTAAAAGAGTCAACCAAAGAGATTTTAAACTAACTTGAAAGGTGGATTATCAATAAACAAAAATCCATTTTTGGCCAAAGAAAACTTTGTTGAGCAATGAATAAGCAAAATAGCCATTTTTATTTGAAGAAAAATCTATTTTTAGGCCAAATTAACATAACGTCTAACTTTTCTTATTTTTAACCGAACAAACTTAAGTTACAAGATTTTGGACAAAATAAATCAAAGATAAAATTAAAAATAACAACACTTTAGGGGATCTATATAGATTTAAAAAAAGTTAGTTAATACAATTAATCAATATAAATAAATAAAGAGGAAAGGTTTAGGAGTTGGGCTTTCAGGCCCATCGAAATCTGTCCAATTTTGGACTTGGCAATTCATGGACTTGGTTCATTTTTGCCCCATACATCATCTGTATATCAGCAACTTCTTTTCTCCATTTTCGTGTATATCAGTGTATATTTCAAGTATATTAGCTTCCATTTATCCGCTTCTTCTTCTTGGTTCCTGCATGCTGGAGGCGTATTATCATTGCATATCACTAGTATACTGATGTATATCAGTATATACTAGTTGTCTCTAGAAGGAAAGATGCAAGCCAAGAGTCCAAAGGCTCGAGTGAAGGATTTCATGCATAGAGAAAAGAAAAGTGAAGGATTAATTATCAATTTAAAGCAAAATCCAAGTCATGAGCAGTAAACCATAAGAAGAAATTCATACAAAATGCAAAAATTTGTATATTCGAAGGCAAACAATTCATAAACTCATGATCAGAAACAATGACATATTGCCAACTTGTTGTATCTTTCAAGGAATGCATTGGAGATTTTACTAATTATAAATTGGCATAGCAATTTAGCCTCGAGACAATGTTTCTCAAGCTAATACCCAAAGGAATTAGACTTAACATAACCAAGGTGTACCGATAAATATACCTATGGTTCAACCAATGTAGAAATTACTCAAAGACCAACTTATACACTTAGATTCAATGAAGACATAGAGGAGAAAATCATGATCCAAATTCCGATTGTAAAGATATTTCCTTTTATTTGATCGAGCTTAAACATTAACCCATGAATCGAGGCAAAAGAAAGAGCTCAATCATGAAGAAGGAAACATATAAATTTGAGGGTCGTAGGCTAGACAAAGCAATTATCTCAATCACAACATACACATCTGATTGCATCTTTTAAGAAGATTCTTTATCCTTTGAGAGCAAAGATATTAAATAAGTGTTCAAAACAAAGCAGGCAGGGGAGGGTAAGATAAAAACACATGAGGCAGGCTCCACATTTACCTTCCTATCACTTAGATTGATGAACAGTATGCTAATTATGGGGAATTACCCTCATCCTCTTAACAGACTCAACATAACAAGTAACATCCAAGGATTCAGGTGAGAAGTTCATCGTAAAGTGATAAACTTAGGAATAAAATACCCAATTCATCTTATTTAAACATGGTTAAGGGAGGGATAGCTATTTAACATAAGAACCAAATTGTTCGTTAGCTATTCTTGAGAGATTTTCTCTTTTCCTTACGTTATACAAATAAATGTGATCTCAAAACAGTGAACTTATGAGGATGAAAGCAGGCTATTATGAAGCTCTTTTCATCCCCCAGTTCCAAATTTTTGAGGATGACAGAGAGCTACTTCATATGACAAATCTATTAACCTCACACAACACTATAGGATTTGCAAATTTGTTCAAAACATACCAATCTTCACAGCATGTGGAATTGACTTCTAACAGGTCCTAAGATTAGCAACAAACAAGAAAATTCTTCTCATATAGACCAACAAAATCATCAACAGGCATTCATACGCACAAGAGGGATAAATAGGAGAGTTTATGCAATAATAAGGCAAGGATAATATCTTAACCTCCTAAATTTAAATAGGAAAAGTCCATAAATAAAGCATGAGAGCAATGAAAGGTCATCAAAGTAATAGATCATATTCACACCAATTGGAACAAATTTCTTTGGCATATGAGATAGCCATACCAAACAAATATTTTGAACATCTAACTAAGGGGAAACAATAGGGGATATCGGGTCTTTGGGAGCATCTGGGAGAAGTCAAACCTTGTGGATTCAAAGCTTCTCCCAAAAGCTCAACCATTACCCAATAACTCAACCCACTGTTCCCTTAATCACATAAACTAACCATAACCAGCCGAGCTATGAACATAAACTCAATGCCAATTGACCATCCATAACAAACCAACACACAAACGAGGCTAAATAAAATATCAAAGTAAAGGGGTGATTTTACCTGTTTCTGGTAAGCAATACTGAGATGAAATGAGTTGAGTTTTCTGGTGGTTATCCCGATGGACTCGAGATTCCTCTTTCAAAATACAACAAAGCAGACTCAGAAAATATTTCAAGAAAAATAGTGTTCCTAGCTTTCTTTCACCTCGAATTCTCAGATTTCCCCAAAAATTAGAGAAAAAGACTCTCCAGGATTTTTACTATCTGAAAACTCACTCCTCAATAGTGGAGAGTGAGGGCTTTATATAGAGGATTTTTAGGGTTATAACGGGAGGAAGAATGGGGGGAAAATGAGTGAGAATTTCGAATAAAACTTGAAGGATTTTGAAATTTAAAACCCCAAAATTGCTTGATGATGCCACGAATGTACCTTGGGGTACGAAATTAATCATAGATCGATGATATTGAGGATCATCAGCTGATTTTTCAGGGTGAGGGATGCTTGAGAGGCCACCTGTGATTTCTGGAAGCTTCTAGAAGATGAACAACTCATCTTTCTTACTGGAAAATGGTGACAAAATGGAATTGACGGAGGGTATAATGATTGTGGCCAAAATAGACCCAATTGAATTAATTCAAAGAAATTAGGTCGTAATTGGAATAGGGACGAACTAAATATGATTAATTTAACAGAGCTTTTATTATTTTAAAACAACCAAATAATTAATTTGCTATCATATTTAGTCATGTGTTTATAAAAAGGCCAATTTCTACAATTTAATTCTGTTTGAATTATTTTGATCAAAATAGACAATTTTAAACAATTTAGAATAATTTTGGAAAAATTCTTTGAATATCTATTAAATTTCTTGAAACAATATACATTTATATATATTATAAATATACGTAGATATATGTTATTCATGAAAATTATAGAATATTTTCCGGAATTAACCTGGAAAATTTCTTTTAATCGCAAAACTAATTATTTTAATTGTTTAAAAATCTAAAAGCTCGATAATTAACCAGATAATGGAGGGTAAAAATTGGGTGTTAACAACTACCCCTCTCTTTGAGTAGGGTGAGTGTAATGAACCCTGGGCAAAGGGAATTGACGATCCCAATTTTATCCGACCACTAGTTCTTCCTTTGGAAGGAATTGGTTTTAGCATGAATTTTAAGGAATTATGGCCGAACTCCGGTATTGAGTTTCCTACATATCTCAGGTTACGTGAGAATTCAGGCCACTTGTAGTTCAAAATGCTTGATTTCACACGCGATTTTAAAAAATTCCAAACTATCCCGGTTTTAGAGTACGGAGAGACCAAAAAGCTGGAGAGTAAGGAGATTGGGGGTTTGGAATGCAGCCGAGTTTTCAACATAGAGCCTGCCTACATATCCCAGGACTTAGGAATCAGGCTGCTTGTAGTTCGACTCAATCAGTGTAAAAGGTAATCTTTATATTAAGACAATCTTTGGCTCGGGATGAGTGACAAAAAATTGAACTATAGAAAAGAGGCTTGTAACCTCTCAACTATGAATCTGGAGCTCTTCACACCCATAAGCAAGATTTTACCTGGACATAATTTCCAAAGCTCGAGGTGTATTGTCACCCAGATTTGAAAAGAAGGACAGTTGTTTCCGGAGTGAGTTTAGAAAATCCCTGGATACAAAACTAAGATCCAATGACAGAAAATACCCACATGCCTTCTGACAGGGGTGTGGTTTGATTGAAGCGGAAGCCGATTCTTAACTCCCTCCCAAAGAGTTTGATATTATGCTTTGGACTATATCCCAGTTTGCTGCTAAGAAAAAGTTCCACGTTATGATGCATCTCTTTTGGTGTAGACCGCACCTATGGTTTTGTTTTGAGAATTTCATCCTTCTTGGATGCTCTCGGAAACATCTCAAAACAATATGGTTAGTAGTAACATAATTCCATTTGGAGAGATAGTTCTTTTTCCATACCTCATGCTTGGATTATGTTCAATCCTGTGTTGTGACGTCTTTCACGTGTTTTCACCTGTTGTTATAATTCGAGATTTTCATCCTCTTGGATGATCTTGGTAATATTTTGAAATAAGATTGTTAGTAGTAAAGTATCTCAATAAGGAGAGATAGCTTTTGTACCTCATTTTCCGATATGTTGATTTCTGAAGAAGATGTCATCCTTTCTTGTCCCTATCTTAGGAAATAATGACATCCACGACAAGTAGACATGATAGCCTGGTGCACATTCCCGTTACTGTGACTTGAACACCTTGCACATTCTCGTTGTTGCGGCTTAGTAGTGCTAAATTTGCACATTCTCATTGCTGCAATTTGAACACTCTGTGCATTCCCATTATTGTGACTTGAACACTTTGTGCATTCCCGTTGTTGCAACTTATAAGTATTAGATTTATGCATTCCCATTGCTGTGACTTGAACACTTTGTGCATTCCTATTGTTGTGACTTAAAAGTGTTAGATTTGCGCATTCCCTTTGCTGCAATTTGAACACTTTGCGCATTTCTATTGTTGTGACTTATAAGTATTAGATTTGCGCATTTCTATTGTTGCAGCTTGTAAGTATTAGATAATCCAACTGTAACGAGGTGGATGAATCGATATTTGCAAAATAGGCATCTCATAGCGATAGAGTTAGCCTAATGATTGCAGTTTAGGACGAACGCATAAGCAAAGTGAAATAAGTATTCAATTAGCCTAATAGTCACTTTGTAGGGTGAATGACCCAAACATCATATTGGAAAATATACAAATATACCAAAAGAGGTAGACGTCTCCACATGAATATGCCACTTATGGGGTGGTTGACCCAATTCAATTTTAAGTATAAGCCCTCGAGTGGGTGAGTAAATATATAGAGTGCTTATGGGGGGTTAACCCAAACACAATTGCAAGTATAAGCCCTCGAGTGGGCGAGTAAATATATAGACCACTTATGAGGGGTCGACCCAAACACAATTGCAAGTATAAGCCCTTGAGTAGGTGAGTAAATATAGAGACCGCTTATGGGGGGTCGACCCAATATCAAAGTGTGGCCCTTGTGGCGATGAAACGTGATGATTTTTCAAATGTGATAACTTTCTTGGTCGTCTGAATATGATGGTCTTTGTGACTGCTTGTAGTAGTCTTCTTATATGATAACCCTCTCGTCTATTGGTGACAATCTATGACTTCAGGTAAGTCATGCGTATCTTTTGACTTTGGATAGAGGCAGCTTACAGATGTCCTTCAAATTGCCAGTTTTATGGGTAATCCTGCACTTTTATCCAATTTTGGATGTAACGCGACTTACTGATTTCCCTTAAATTGCTAGCCTTTGGGTAGTCCTGCATAATATCAACGTGGATATGACGCGGCTTATAGATAACCCTCAAACTATCAAATTTTAGTACTCTTGCATATTTTCCAATTTCAGATATTGTTGCTACTTACGAATAACCCTTGACCTGCCAAATTTTGGGCGATCTTGCACACTATCCTATTTCAGGTATCGCTGCATCTTATAGATAACTCTTAGCCTGTCAAGTTTTGGGCAATCTTGCACACTATCTGGTTTCAAACATCGTTGTGGCTTACAAACGACCTTCGACCTTCCAACTTTGGGAAATCTGATCCATCATCCAACTTGGATGGTGGCTCACAGACATCCCTCAGACTGTATGCTTTCAGCCTCGATGAAAAATATTATTTGATCATCGGAGGTGACAAGGCCCTTGCCACACGATCAAATATAGTTGCATCTTCTAGCGATCGGCGCTTCTGAATAAGAAAGCATAAATATCCTCAACGTCAGACTCCATCGTCTTACACGATATCGGACATGAATATGCTGGATGCCAGACTTGGCATAATAAATAATAATATCCTCAATGTTAGACTCCACCGTCTCACACGATATCGAATATAACGATGCTCAATGCGAGACTTTGTATAATAAATAGTAATATCCTCAACATTAGACTCCACCATCTCACGCGATATCGGATACAAATATACTAAATGCCAGACTCGGCATAATAATAAGGAATAAAATACATCCTCAATGTCAGACTCTTCCATCTCACGCAATATCGGATATAAATATGCTAGATTTGACATAATAAAGGATGCGTAAATATTTGTGTCATAAATATACAAATTAAAATATCCTCAACGTTAGACTCCTCCGTCTTACGCGATGTTAGATACAAATATGCTCTTGAGTCGATCCCACGCTGCCAGTGTGACTTAAGGACGCTTCTGAATGTCATCCTCTTTGAAATCGGCCGGTAGAGGGACATAGTACTCGCAACAAATGTATCTGTGGTATTAATGATAATGATGGTCCTGGAGACATGGTCCTCTTGACATGCAAATAAGATATGGTCCTCTTGACATGCAAACATGATATGGTCCTCTTAACATGGTCCTCTTGACATGCAAATATGACAATAACGTGGATGATCATGCAATGGCATGTGTAGCAGTTGCAAAAAATATCACCTTCAGCTTTTTTGTTGTCCTGTTGACTCATGTGTGTGTACCATTTTCGAACATCGTCTGTTCGTGTTGACTTCTGACTTGCTGGGGTTGGCGGAGAACATCTTCGATCTCTCATTTGGTGTCCTGATTTAAAATTGACCCAAAAATGTCCTGATTCATTTGGGGACTTGAAGATATTGTGAATCTCTCTTTGTCCAGTAGTTCTTGCAAACTTTACAAGAAAATTTATCCGTCCTAGGAGTTTTGCTTCTTCCGGCTTCTTCCTGCCGCTTTGGCTTTTCTCGCCAAATTTTAAGGTATCTAATCTCGCGGCGTTTCTTTGAACGCATTGGATAATGAGGGATTTTCACTGGTTTCTATCATACTTTTTGGGATAACCTGCATCCACAGAAAATTGTTAGTTTTTGGTGAAACTGATCTGTGTTGACCTCCTTCGATCTTCTGCTCTTTGCTTTGTCTTTTTTGGGTGCTTTCCATTCTCGGGTATTCATCGTCCTCGACTCCCCGGGTAATGGTAGACATAAGACAAAGTCAAATTATAAAAAGAGTAAAACCGATATGTTTGTAAGGATTTTTCAAACAAGTTCTTCGGAAAAAAAAGAATTTTGAAAAAGGATAGTTTGAAAAGGTCTTTGCCTATCATTTCATGTGCTAGCTTAACGATTGTCCTTTACTCGAGGCTTTGATATTTCTGACATACTGTTGGTGGACTCTGGAGATCCTTTGTCATCCTAGCTGGGGAGTTCGGAAATGTTTTTTCGAGAAATCTGTCATAGATTGGGATCCATCTACCTCGGACTGCTACAATTGAGGATTTCTGAAGCAGTCTCTGATCTCTCAATGCTGGGGAACTTTTCAGAGTTTAATTCTGAACTTTTGAATGAAGCATGGTGGAAATTTAGAGGTTTTCCTCAAAATTTCTGCCCCAGTTGAAGGTTTAGCGATGAATCTCATTCCATTGGCAATAGACTTGAGATTCTATGGGGATTACGAGATTCTTTCTTGATATTCGTTTTGGTTGCTCTTCGGCACATTCTGTATTCTTACTTGTTCAGAGGATGATCTTCGCCTTCTGAATTTTTGAGATTCCTTTCTTGAAAATTCTACCCTAGTTTCCATTTCCTAGGTGATATGACCGAGCCGTAGTGGCACCTACGTATCTCGTTGAGGCAGGAATCAGGTCAAACATAGTTCCCACACTAGCGAGAGAATATTGGAAATAAATAAAGGGGTGACCGAAGCCGACAAAGGCCGCCTACGTATCTCATTCTTGAGAATTCAGGTCGAATGTAGTTCAAGATAGGAAGGGGGAAGGATAGATTTTCCTAAGAGGTTGACCAAAATTGACACGGGCCGCCTACGTATCTCATTCTTGAGAATTCAGGTCAAATGTAGTTTGTACAAAGAGGATAGGGATGTTTTAAGCTATAAAACCGGTTACAATCAAAAAGTGCTATTACAGGGAAAGAAAATGAAAGAAAAACTATCCTCAGGAATAGTATTTCTTCACAGCATCGAAATTGATCGGTTTAAGCCATACTTGATCATCCATCTCAAATAAAGTCAAAGCTCCTCCGGATAGAACTTTTTGGACAATGTACAGTCCTTGCCAATTTGGTACAAACTTTCCTTCATCTCATGAGAGGGAAGGATTAACTGTCCATTCCCCGGATTGGCCAATAAATTTTGGGAGATGATATTTGTTCTCATTCTCGTCCTATCATTATAGGACAAGTCAAAGATTTCGATGTATGGCTTGAGCAGACTAATAAGTTCTTTCTTTTATGCTTTTGACAAACGAACACTGACGTTGATTTCTTTAACTTAACTGTTGCCTCCCAGATTGACCACCTCAAACTCTTTTAGGTGGGGCCTTTCCTGGTCTTCAAAGTTCTTGGGCTTCTCGGTTGTTCGTTCTAGGACCATGATTTCTTTAACATACCCTTCGAAATCATCATTGTCTAGCTTGGTTTGTTCGTTAACTCTTGTTATGACATGACAATGGCAGGTTTTAACTTATTATTACTGAAACCATAAACAAAACAAGTTAGATAATGACTAGCAAACATATAGCAAAGTTTTCACAATAAGGGAGGCTTTTCTTTGAAATCCAAAAATATTTATAAACGATAGCTATAACCTGCATGAATGCGGGTACGTGCCTTTTGGAAGCTATAAAATAGTACGAGGAAATTGAAAACATAAAGGGTCATGGAGCCTCATCCAGACCATTACCAATTTTTCATAAAACAGTGTCTTTGTCTACCCATACAAGTGGAGAGTCACGAGGGGAGTTGTGGACCAGTTATGTAATTTTTCGTCAGGCCTGGCATCCCTAATTATAGCATCTTTGGAGATTTCTTCTGTTACAACATCGCTTTTCTCAAACAGCTTTCCGATTCCGTTTTCTAATCCATCACTTGGAGGACCAGTGCGCATCGGGAATGACTGATATAAGTGAGGGAGTGGCTTCGGCAATCTTGACTGCTTCTTCTCTTCGACTTGTGCCTTGTCATCTTGGGCCATGTGCCCTAATCCATGCCTGGTTAGTTGTCCAGGAATGCTTATGGGTTCAGTCATACCGTTGGAATTCTTTCCCAGCCCAAAGCCTGGTTCATATCCACTCCTCAGCATCGTAGCCGAAAGCATTTTATAGATGGGTGGCATGGGAATTTGAGGAGCAAGATCCTTTTTGGTGGCATTGATGATCTCTATGGTGTAGAAATTGCTTCCCCTAAGGACTTCTTTAATCACAGGCACACAACCATTAGGGCAGCTCAGGTGACTCCCTTCACCGTGAATCACTACCTCATGCTCCTCCCAAATGAACTTTACCATTTGACGCAAACTTAACGGCATGGCTCTAGCTCCATGGATCCATGGTCTTCCCAGAAGTAAGTTATAACTGGTGGTGATATCCATGAATTGAAATTCTGTATGGAACTCGGCAGATCCCATTTGGATGTACAGACTAACTTCTCTGATAGTGTCCCTTTGATCTCTGTCAAAAGCTCTCACGTTGACTCTGCTCTAGTGAATCTTTACCAGATCATATTCCAACTGGGTGAGTGTGGACAATGGATAGATGTTTGGTCCCGATCCTTCATTAATCAATAATCTATTCACAATCTTCTCTTGACTCTTGATATTGATATGCAAGGCTTTGTCGTGCATTAACCCTTCAAAGGGTAGTTCAATAATACTCAATTTAGCTATAGCTTTTTTCGGAATTTCCTACTTTTTAGGGCTAACCGGCACTATTGATTTGCTCATAACCCATTCTTCATCGACCTCTATCATGTTAACAGTGGGTCCTCCGTGATTTGGGAGCAGATTGTTATTAACATTGGATGGTGATGTTTGTAGTGTGATCACTCTTTCATCAATTAAATCCTGAATTTTGTGCCTCAGGTTAATGAAATCTTAGGTATCATGTCCGACTCCTCTGGGATGATAAGCACAATGTCGGTCAGCCCTGAAGAAATTAGACTCAGGATTGCTTGGTTTAGGTTGTATGGGCTGAATAAATCCAGTAGCCTTCAATCTCTCGTACAGCTGAGTTCTGATTTCAGCCAGCTGGGTAAAAGTTTGAGGAACTTTCTTTTCTAGATTAGGGCGAGGGAGATTGACATTAGTGGGAGGCAGAACCTGGCTATTGTTTTGATTCTCGGGAGCCTTTTGATACACTTGGATGTTTTGAGGAGTAGCTTGGTAAGTGGGTTGCACATTTGGTTATGGAGCTTGGTAAATGGGTTGCATATTTGGTTATGGAGCTTGGTAAATAGTCTGAGTATAGAAAATTGGTTGAAGGTTTTGTGGAGCCAAGGGAGGGGTTATTGGGACAAGTGTCTTCTTGTAGTTGGCTTCGAAGGGTTTCTTTGGTTTCATGCTAGGACTAGAAGATACCGAAGACACCTCTTCCCTCTTCTTCCTGGGAAATCCTACCTATCCTGAGGAGGCTGGACCTTGGCAATCTTGCCACTACGAAGACAATCTTCTACAATTTCACCGATCTTGACTAGGTCGGCAAACTTGGCTTTAACCGCTGATATCATTTTGTCATAAAATTTCGACTCTTGAGAGTGCATAAACACCGCGCTTATCTCTTCTTCTATCGTGGGAGGTCGAACTCTCGCTGCCTCTTTCCTCCATTCATAGGCATAGCCTCTAAAGTCTTCGTTCGATTTTTGTCTGATGTGTCCTAGATAATATCGATCTGTGATGACTTCCATATTGTATCCAAATCTTTGAGCGAATTCTCTGGCAAGGTCACTCCACTTAGACCATTTCTTCAGTTCCTGAGAGGTGAACCATTCTAAAGCCTCTCCGCTCAGGCTTTGGCTGAAAAGCCTCATTAACAGAGCATCATTCTTCCGGGCACTGACCATTTGGTCGCAGTAGCTTCTCAAATGAGCCTCGGATTCCCAACACCATTGCAGGTCTCAAACTTGGGAATCTTGAATCTGTCTGGCAGATCCATTTTCGGATGGATACAGAGATCATCATAGTCATAGCCTTTCTCATAAGGCAAACTTCGGAACTCTCTAATCCTGGCTATCTCCTCCTTTATTTGTGCCATGTCATGATCATGTTTCTTTTCTGTGGCTCTCAACTCTTTTTCCTTCTCCTCATAGTGATCCACCTCAGGGCTTTCCTGGAGGGCATTGTATGGTTCTACCATGGCGTGGAAAGTGGTTGGGGGTATGTTTTGAACCGGTGGGGGTTGGACGTGTGGGATGGAATTTGGATATGTGAGGGTATAGTTGTGTGGGTTAGTGATATTGGGATGGTTATTCTGGGAGTTGTAGATATTTGGTGGCGTATTTTGATAGTTTGGAGGGAGGTTTTATGGAAGGTAGGACTTGGGTTGTTGCTCTGGTTAGTGTGCTGGACAGGAGGAGTGTGGATTTGATACGAGAATCCGATATGATGAGGGTTATTATAGAGAGGTTCGTTGCAAGGTCTAGGCGCAGAGGCAGGAGGGATATTTCCTGGTTGATTTTCAGCCAATGGAGAGTTGAGTGAAGGAATCTAGAAAGGGGGCTGAGAATTGCCCAGAGCTGGAGTATTGGCAGCGATAGCCAAGCTAGCCATGTCTTTGGCTTTCTGTACTTCTTCTTGCATATTTTCCAATTTTTTTGCAAGTTCTGCAATCATTTCGCTTTGTTCAGCGATAACATTGTCTCTCATAGCCAAAGCGTTCTCTTCTTCACTATCAGTCATTTTCTCTTTAGAAAATCAAGGGTTACAGGAGGAATCTATGTGTGCCTTTGAGCGGGTAAAGTAGGGATGTTCGGCCAGTTTTATCAACACAAATCAGTTTCTATTACCTATCAAAGTGAAAAATAACTCAAAGGCCGATATGTTAGATTCCGTTAGTGATAAGTAATACAAGATATCCGACTGAAATAAACACATAAGAATTGTATTAAACACATAAAGTTGTTTTCCATCAAGTTAATTGATCCACGGGGTTATTTTGACTCAAAATCTCGACGGACAAGATTTTGCCTATCGATTTTGGATAAGTAAATTTTATCAGGAAGGTTGACTTGTTGAACTTGTAGCATCTTTGTCTTGTCGTACCTTGTGAATTTTCTGACATCCTCGTTCAAGTGAGGAAATGAAAATTTCTTAAAGATAGGGGCCGGGCCTTGAAAGGATTTAGTTCGGATAGGGCAAGTTTGTTTTCCGAACAAGACTTAAAAGGGTTTTAAGAAGTCTTTGGATTTTTTCTGGGGAAATTTGAAGAACTTCGAGAGTGATTTTGGTCGGACTTTGCACGGTGGGATTTTATCTTGCCTATGTGTTCTAAAATGTTCAAATAGGAGTGGATCAATTCACCTTTGATTTGAGCAACGCACATAAGCACGTAAGACAGTTATATCACATAACAGTTCATAGCGCGTCTTATACGGATATGTGACCTTTTTATGCCAAAGGTAGGAATAACGAATTGAAGAATGTGTGTCGTTTGTAAGACGTTCCATTGCCCCAAAAGATATATTATATACAAATTGATAAATCAAATGGGAATACAGAATAAGTGAAAGGGATGTACATTGAATATCAGTCCCGTGCAGGGGTACAATCCTAGACTAGGCCTTCGTGGATTCTTCATTCTCGAACTTCTTGAAATTTCTGAATGCCTTTCAAATGGAGATCTTCTTTTGATTGCAATGAGAGAAACTACCTAAATATTCCCCACCTCGAGGGACAATGGTTCGTTCAATCCAATATCACATCCTTCAATTAAACATATATGGGATGACCGTCTGTAATTGACTTGTGGTCAATAGACGCAAGGTGGTCTTTCTAATGGGCCCAATACCCCTTAGGTATTGGGTTGTCCTAGCCTAATTCCTAAAAATAGGGTTTTTGTTTAGCTCTACTCTAGGTGTCTAGAGTGGATTTGTTTTGAAATAGACTGGGCCCCAAGTGGACAATTTGGGTTGAAAGTACGATAGCCATTGGACGCATGACATACCCGTAAACTATCATATTTTTGAGAAAATGTTATTTATAGCGAGAGGCCACTGGATCGTGAACCTCCCTAAAATATAAATAAAATCGCATGCCATGTGGCAGAATATGCTATGAGATGCAATGATAATATATTTGTGATAAATAAACATATAAGCAAATATCAATCAAAATTTACTAACTATTACAATATTTTGAATAGTTAGTCATACAAAGTTGGTCAAAAATAGTTCAAATTTTGGTTAGAACCTAAATAAATCTCCAGCAGAGTCGTTATTTTTGTTTTATCCCTTTTTGGATTTTTAAAGAATGGTTTTCGACACTTAGAAGTTATTTCAAAACTTAAAGGAAATCTTAAAACAATTCTAAAACAAATAGAGTTGCCACTTAATTTTTATAAGAAATTAAGAAAACTTAAAAGAATTTTAAACACTTAAAAATATAAATAAATCTTTAAAATTAGAGAAAATGGGTAAGGGTTCAAATAACATCTTAAGAAGGGTTTTAAGGAACTTAACAACGTCCGTTTAAAAATGGTTGACCAAACAACAAATTTTGACTAACTTAAAAAATGATTAATTTTGGAAAAAAGAGAGTGAAAAATATTGTAAGAACATGTTTTCAAGAAAATAAGCTACTTTGTAGCTAAGTTAAAAATAATCACTTAAGGAGAAAATTATTTAGATAAAAAACTTGGACAATTTTAAATGAAGAGTGAAATAAATAAAATTGCAAATTTATCCAAGACAATGGTTATTTAAGGAAAATGATAATTTTAAAG
The DNA here is from genome assembly GCA_003996215.1 of Jaltomata sinuosa. Taxonomy (NCBI): domain Eukaryota; kingdom Viridiplantae; phylum Streptophyta; class Magnoliopsida; order Solanales; family Solanaceae; genus Jaltomata; species Jaltomata sinuosa. Next base: position 624,732 of record QJPP01000026.1, read on the forward strand.
GAAATCTCTTTTGAGTGGAAGAAAATGCATTGATTTTAAAAGAGTCAACCAAAGAGATTTTAAACTAACTTGTAAGGTGAATTATCAATAAAGAAAAAATCATTTTTGGCCAAAGAAAACTTTGTTGAGCAATGAATAAGTAAAATAGTCATTTTTATTTGAAGTAAAATCCATTTTTTAGGCCAAATTAACATAACGTCTAACTTTTCTTATTTTTAACCGAACTAACCTAAGTGACAAGATTTTGGACAAAACAAATCAAAGATAAAATTAAAAATAACAACACTTTAGAGGATCTATTTAGATTTTAAAAAAAGTTAGTTAATACAATTAATCAATACAAATAAATAAAGAGGAAAGGTTTAGGAGTTGGACTTTCAGGCCCATCGAAATCTATCCAATTTTGGACTTGGCAATTCATGGACTTGGTCCATTTTTGCCCCATACATCAGTTGTATATCAGCAGCTTCTTTTCTCCATTTTCGTGTATATCAGTGTATATTACCTGTATATTAGCTTCCATTTATCCGCTTGTTCTTCTTGGTTCATGCATGTCAACTTCCTGGAGGCGTATATCACTGCATATCACTAGTATACTAATGTATATCAGTATATACTAGTTGACTCTAGTAGGAAAGATGCAAGGCAAGAGTCCAAAGGCTCGAGTGAAGGATTTCATGCATAGAGAAAAGAAAAGTGAAGGATTAATTATTGATTTAAAGCAAAATCCAAGTCATGAGCAGTAAATCATAAGAAGAAATTCGTACAAAATCCAACAATTTGTATATTTGAAGGCAAACAATTCATAAACTCGTGATCAGAAACAATGACATATTGCCAACTAGTTGTATCTTTCAAGGAATGCATTGGAGATATTACTAATTATAAATTTGCATAGCAATTTTAGCCTCGAGACAATTTTTCTCAAGCTAATACCAAAAGGAATTAGACGTAACATAACCAAGGTGTACCGATAAATATACCTAAGGTTCAGCCACTGTACAAATTACTCAAAGACTAACTTATACACTTAGATTCAATGAAGACACAAAGGAGAAAATCATGACCCAAATTTCGATTGTAAAGATATTTCCTTTTATTTGATCGAGCTTAAACATTAACCCATGAATCGAGGCAAAAGAAAGAGCTCTCTCATGAAGAAGGAAACATATAAATTTGGGGGTCGTAGGCTAGACAAAGCAAAGGGGTGATTTTACCTATTTCTGGGCAGTAAGACTGAGACGAAATGAGTTGAGTTTTCTGGTGGTTGTCCCGATGGACTTGAGATTCCTCTTTCAAAATACAACGAAGCAAACCCAGAAAATTTTTCAAGAAAAATACTATTCCTAGTTTTCTTTCACCTCGAATTCTCAGATTTCCCCAAAAATCAGAGAAAAAGACTCTCTAGGATTTTTGCTATCTGAAAACTCACTCCTCAATAGTGGAGAGTGAGGGGTTTATATATGGGATTTTTAGGGTTGTAACAGGTGGAAGAATGGGGGGAAATGAGTTGGAATTTTGGATGAAACTTGAGGGATTTTGAAATTCAAAACCCTAAAATTGCCTGATGATGCCACGAATGTACTTGGGGGTACAACATTAATCATAGACCGATGATCTCGAGGATCATCAGCCGATTTTTCAGGGTGAGGGATGCTTGAGAGGCCACCTGTGATTTCTGGGAGCTTTTATAAGATGAACAGCTCATCTTTCATACTGCAAATGGCGACAAAGTTGAATTGACGGAGGGTATAATGATTTTTGGAAATTTGGGAGTCGTTTGGAGAAGATTTGGGTGGTCGTTTGGTACTTTTTAACAGAGGGGTTTTCTGGGTTGTTGTCGTCGTTGTCGACGAAGAGAGAGAGATAGAGGGATAAAGGGGTCATTTGGTTATCTGTGTAAAATGGAAAAGAGAAAGGGGAATAGAAGAGATAAGGGGTGTTGGTTTTTGGGCCAGAGCGGGTGTGATTTGAAGTGGGCTAGGTGGGATTTTGGAGGAAATAGATGGGCTGACCGGGTCAATTGGCCCGGATCGTCTGGCTGGCCGAGTTTGTAAAGGTGGTTTAAGATATAGCCACATTGCTTTGCAAATGTGGCTAAATTTGGTCGAATTGATAACAAAATAGTTTAAATTTTAGCCCAACCGTTAAGATTGTGGCTAAAATAGACCCAATTGAATTAATTCAAAGAAATTAGATAATAATTAGAATAGAGACGAACTAAATACGATTAATTTAACCAAGCTTTTATTATTTTAAAACAACCAAACAATTACTTTGCTATCATATTTAGTCATGTGTTTATAAAAAGGCCAATTTCTACAATTTAATTCTGTTTGAATTACTTTGATCAAAATAGACAAATTTAAACATTTTGGAATAATTTTAGAAAAATACTTTGAATATCTATTAAATTTTTCGAAATAATATACATCTATATATATTATAAATATACGTAGACATATGTTATTCATGAAAATTATAGAATATTTTCTGGAATTAACCTTGAAAAAATCTTTTAATCGCAAAACTAGTTATTTTAATTATTTAAAAATCTAAAAGCTCGATAATTAACCAGATAATGGAGGGTAAAAATTGGGTGTAAACAGGGGGTTCAGACACTGAGGATCATGATGACTCCATGACTCATGGTGATGGTGGTGCTCCAGTGAGCCCTCTCTAGCTACATCTCAGGGAGCCCCTCACATTACTTTTTTCGTATTTCATTTTGGTTTATGCACTGAGCATTTTCCTTATCAGTACCCTGAAACGTAGGAGGTTTCAGTTTGAGGAACTTAGTCAACATCTCATGTTCATTCCCTGTCATTACTGGGCCTAGCATTGGCCTGAAGAAGTCACCAGTGCCTGAAGCTGCATCCATCCTAAGAGTCGTAGTAACTGCTGGCTGAGTGCCTAGAGCCTGATTTGCAACACCCGTGGGGGTAGCTCCGGTACCATCCAAACCACTCCGGAAGTTCCAAACTTGCTGAAATGCTTCGGGCATCATAGGGGGAAGGCCCGCACCTCCAGTCGATGCTGCCTTCTCCTGCACCCCTCCATTCTCAACAATAACTTCCACTTCTTCGACAACCTGTTCCTGAGGTGGGGGAGGGGTTGCTTCACGCTCTCTTGTCATGGCTTGAGCTCCATCCCTAGCGGGTGTGGCTCTGCCCCAACCTCTGCCCCAACCTTTGCCCCTACCCCTGCCTCTACCTCTAACTGTCAGGCCCGTGGCTGGGACCACTGGTCTTGCTCCATTGTTCCTTGTGTTAACCATCTGCGTACAGAAGAGTGAAAGAGTCAGATACCAATTTGTATCACCAGATACCAATTAGAATCAAGTTATAGCACGATGGAAGAAAGAAGAGATAGTTTTCCTAAATTCCTATAGCCTCTCGAAGAAAAGTACGGACGTCTCCGCACTATTCTGCAAGACTCTACTAGACCTAGTTTTGTACGATGAGATCAACGAACCTAGGGCTCTGATACCATCTTTGTCATGACCCAGACCACCACGAGTGGCACCCACCCAACCCCCGGGCAAGCGAACCATCAATGACCCAGAACATAACCATTCTAACAACTCAAAACCAGTGTGAAATATCTAAAACTAACAATAATCAACCAAATCAACACTAATACAAATAAACCTGTGGAAATCCCTCCCTAGAACCTGAAAGACATCATACCAAAACACTACAAAAAATCTAGAATGCGGGGATGCAACCCCAAAATAAGCAAGAGCCTAAGCCCAAAACCAAGTGGGCTATACTGAAAATGAAAGAGAACAAGGTAGCTCGACCAAAATAGCTCACCCTTCATGTCTGTAAGAGTTGGGATTACAAGTGAGGTCGTGTGTCAGCCGTTGAAAGATTGCCTATACTCACAAAAAGAAATGCAAGTGCAAACTCAGTACACAACCATCGTGTACTGGTAGGATCATCAGCCAGTTCCAGATAAGCAATATATGAACGGTACAATAGCCAAGTAAAAGTACAGGAAATATGTAAACAAGCCAATAGGTATCCCTAGACTACAAGTCTCTTCCTAGCTTGTTCCCACATGTAACCCACCCTTATAACCATGATCAACAATCAATAATAATCAATAAATATACCATTTACATATCCCGAACCTACCCTGGGATCCCCCTAAATAATACCTAAGTGTTAAACATGCAACCCGGTCTACACCAAGACCAAACTCACAAATCAATATTATAACAACCCGACCCTTCAAGGACCATATGTAATATCACAATCATAAACATAACCCGGTCCATTCATGGAACCATTATTAAAATCCAACAATACAATAATGTATACCAGGCGTGGTACCTGAGCCAACCAGTTAGTTATCCTGTACCAGGCGTGATACCTGAACCAACCATTTGTCACATAAATGCACAATCACAAACAATGAACAATCACCACTTGTAAACCAACAAGCAATAACACCTAGTTAATTTCACAAGACTGATAACATGACACTTAGACATTCCTAATCATTCCCTAAGTATGCAACTCATACAATACTTAGACAAAAGTACACAAACATACAATGCATATGGGAATCAATAACCATCACCTACCTCGAATTATTCCGAGCTCTATAGAACCGGAGCTTTCCCCTTTTTAGGATCTCTTTCTTGTTCTTGGTCTAGAAACAAATATGCAAAAACTATAATCAATTCCTGACCCAAAGTACTCGGATTGTACAAAATCCTAATCCCCAGGCCTACCTATGATTATTTTGCCCATTGCCGGGCTTTCCCACAATTAATTCACCTAAATTCATCATTTTACGAATATCTTTAGAGAATTATGGCTAAGTGATCATCACCCATCATCAATGAACAAGACCCAAGAACTCTAGCACCATAGAATCTTCTTTTTTCTCGGATTCCACCATTCCTAGGTGATAAGATCCCAATCGGGTTTACCAATTGAAATCTTTCAAATACGCAGAAATTAAAGATAGATGAGAAATAGGAGATGAGAAGTGAAGAAAGAAAGGCTTAATTGAATCCACAACTAAACCCAGGGGAAAGAGAGCTTGAATTCCATATAAATGAGTAACCCAAATGAATCCACAAATGAGCAACTGAAGTAAAAATCAAGGTAAAGGAGTTTTAGATCAACAATGAGAATCCACCCATCACTAACCTAAGCTACACTAAGCTAAAAGCTATGCTCTCAAATGAGTTCTTCAATTCTCAATTCAACATAATCTTCATAATCTGAAAGGCTAAAGGGAAGAGAACCCCTATTTAACCTATTACATAAAGGCCCAATAGTGGCCTTGAAAGACACTCCAACTCAGCCCAACGCACAAGGTGTGCGAAGTATGTGCGAAATGCACCAGTGATTATGCGTGTCATCCTCTACTTTGCACCACTAAACAGATTCACTGGCCATTTTGTATGCGTTGGGGTGTGCAAAATGCACCATCTATTGTGTGGTTCACACATGGTTTTGCACATCTCGAGCAGCAACCATCTCATGGTGTCTTCTCCCTCTTATTTCCAAACAATCATCCAAATGTGGAATTGCTTCATTTTGAGTGTAATGAGGCTCTTCCAAGCTCCCTTTTGTGCTTCAAGGGTGAGTGTGGCTTGGATCCTCTTGTTCTAGACCTTGAAGTATAAGTCTAGCATGAATGTTGACGGGCGATATCTTATCATCCTCTCCTTCTTGAAAAGGATTCGTCCTCGAATCCAAACCTTGCAAAAATATAGGAAGGACAAACAATCACAAATTCCTCATAGTATGAGGGTTAGCACATGGGTTAGCAAAAGTGGTAGTACGCCAAAGAGGCACCCTTGGAGGGTCTCCGGGGTCAAAGGGATATAAGTCCCACTCAACTTGGTCACAAAGACAATTGGACTAGTCCAAGTAATCCCTACCTCTACAAGAAACAAATCCAATACAAACATGGACATCATCATATGCAAAGAGGTAGTAAAGAAAGGTGCTAAGGATACTAACCTCGTCTAAGGTGTTCTCAAAAGTAAGACCACACGAAGATGAGATAAGACATTTCAAGCCAATTATGCCTCTCTTTCTCAAGCAACTTCCCAAGGGAAGTAAGATCATCAATGGAGTATCTTTGTCAAGCTACTAGAGGGATTGAGAACTCTATTAGAAACCAATTCAATCAACAAAAAATGGTCCCCCAAAGAAGTTGGGTTCCCTCCAATCATGATCCTAAGCACACTCCCAAGAGTCCAAGTCACTACTTCAATATGTCTATCCCAAAGAGGGTGACAAGAAGTTGGAATATGAGCCCGTTCTGCGCGCCATCCTGGTTCCGTTGGTACCAAGTGTACCCCATGGACTCTCCCATAAATAATTAATAGACTTGGCATTCAAAAGTTGTAGCTCACAAAACTGAAGCACAAGTGTGTCAAACAAGGATACAAGTAGATAAGAGGCACCCACATGTCATGACCCAATTTCTTGGTCATGATGGCACCTACAACTCCCCAGTAGGTGAACCAATTACCCTAGCCCAGAATGGTTAGTAATGGGCTACCTTCTAACAGTTTAGGCGGAAAATTCGGTAAATAAGCGAAAGCAAGGGCATAAGGAGAAGAAAATAGATATAAGAGAGATATAAACAAAGCAGAATCTAAAACCAACCCAAAATCTGGTATCAAAGCGTATAAGAGCCGAACTACATCAGGAGTACAAAGGTCCAAAATTCATGTATACACAATGTCTCCAAAACTATAAGAGTATAAAATACACCAAAGATAACTGAAGTCAAGCTCTGAATGCCAAGAGCTCACCTTTAGACTGGATGATCCAAAAACTGCACCCCGCATGAGTCTTCGACGCGCTAACGGTGGTGGCCCATGCTAGGATCTGCACCAGAAGATGTAGAGGGTAGGGTGAGCACTAAATGTGAAGCATAAGGTACCCAGTAGGTATCATTGGCCAACTAGGCACATATAGAGTAAAAGAGCAATAGCAGGCAGAGTAGGAACAAACAATCATAGAATTCAATGATAAGCACACAGGAGATAGCCCATAGAGAAGACAATAGAAACAACATATAAGGCTATCATATAGAATATATACACACAACAGGCACAAGTGAAAGTAAGGACAACACACCTGGGATCCTTCCAAAAATAGTATATATAAGAATAAGTTCTAGAAATGGGCGGTATACCGGTAACCTCAAGTATAGAGAAGGGGAGGAAAGGATAAAGTAGACATGCTTGGTAAACAGAAAAGATAACCAGACAAACCATATCACACTCAATCCAGCAGTAACAACCTAGCAAGTCCAGTTCCATGCCTATAATCGTAGTAGAGAACAAATACGTAATAAAGTAAAGAGAGTCTACCTATAGTCCCCCGACCGCCCATACAACCGAGGAACGCAATCAAGTGAAAACAAACCCTCCGGCATTCCATACTACCGGAGCGTACAATCAATAAATAGCAAACAAGGGTGGTATCTCAAACAATGGATGATATAATGCATGAAAACCTTGAGGTGAAATAGAACCTTTATATGTACCTCCACCGGTGCAAATTGGGCCCAGCAGGCAGGTTCCATGGAAGGACACAACCCGTATACTTATACTCCACCGTATACCCTTACCCCCGGCACACGCAGCCTAAAGCTTCAGGCCCAGAGCGGCAAGTTCCATGGAGGTCCTGGACCCCATACTGAAACTCAGAATCAAAACGTGTTCTCTGGAATCGAGTCCGGGTTCAAGCAAGTGGATAAGTCTCAAATATGCATGCCTAAACCCTATGTAGGACTAAATCAGTGAAAAAGATGTCTCAAAAACCCTTCCAAGAGTGCCCGGGTACAACTGGGTCTAAAAGAGTAGTAAAAACATCTTAGATGCTCAACCCGGCCGAGCCTGATATCATTTCAAATTAGTAAGAAAACTCAGCTAGCAATTCGACCCGGTCGAGTCTAGCCATACTAGTAAATCAGGATAAAACAATATTTTTAACCTTCTTTTACCCCCAGAATATCCACGTATCAAGTCAAATCATTTCCAAATCCAATTTCATCGAAAATAGGCCCCTGGGGCCATGCAAGGTTTAGAAAATCAGTTTCTGTAGGCCAGAAGCCAAAAACCATAATAAAACGTGGAAAAACCTATTTATATGCATGAAAATGATATGATCAACCCAAATAGCTGCCCGACAGCTCACAATCAACCTAACGGTCCTGTACAGGATCCGAAGCTACTCAACATGCATAACCATCGTAGAAGGGTATTTCTATGCCCGGGACTCACGGACATTCCCAATAATCCCACCTTCTATGTTCCAGAGTCAACAAGACCTCACGGGGTCACAAGGGTAATAAATATATCAACTAATAGGAATACTACAAACAACGGAGGAAAGAAATATGACGAATCATGGAAAAGTGGTCAAGGAAAGAAATAAGTCATAACCTACCTATCGTCCGACGACAAGCTGCGGAAACGACGATATCTGAGGCCGAGATACTTTGAGAAGCTCTGAATGAGAATCAAACTATCAAATTCATGAATAAAATGTTAACACGAGTCTAATGATACCCATATTGCTACAATTATAGCCGGGTCGATATCCAAATCAAAAGCAAGCCCGTGGGGCCCACAACCCGAAACCAAAAATGAAAAGAACCACGATGACTCCAATGATGCCAAGAAGGCATTCTCCAAATTTGAGAACAATTGGACAAGGGAAGGGCACCAAAACAGCCCGCCCAAGTTGGGGATTAAAGAATGAAAATTTCAAAATTAAAAATGGAAATTGGGCAAGAATTACTTACTAAAACGATGTAAAATCAGCCCAAGATGGATAAAACTTCTCACCCACGAACATGCATAAGCCTATGGGGCAGAATCTATCACAAAGTCCAAGCTTTGGATGAGCATCGATGGAGGAATTATGAGAAAAACCAAAGAAGGCAAGTTGGGGAAGATGACTTGCCAAGAGGCGAAGAACTACGAATAATCGACGAACAAATAATTCTCCAAGATTTAGAACTGAATTGGAGAAAAATGGTGGAGAGAATTTTGAGTTTTAGAGTGAGAAAAGTGAGGAGAAGGGCTGACAAAAACAAAATGATAGCAATAAATAGCTGCTGTCCGCAGCTGATTTTCTGCACTTTTTAGAAAACTCGACGGGGCATTCCGGGCATAATCGAAAACCAATATTCAAAAAACAATAGTGCTAATAGAGTAGAAACAATGTTCCGTACTCAACGGAATTGATAAACTTCCATACGAGGTTATTTTGAAGAAATGTCAACCCAAGTCAACACTAACGAAAAGGAGCTCAAAGGCTCAAAATGAGTCCGACTCACCCCGAACCCAAACCAACCATCTTCCTAGCCCAAACTCAACATTTTGGAGCTGATGGAATCGTCTTATTTTGAATCCGACACTCCGATCATCAAAAGTCACCCGAAGTTATACTTTCAACTCCAAATGGCCTGAAAACTGAGAAAACCACACAAAACCCACGCCGGAAGTTCTCAGGCCTCAAATAAAGGTCGAACTATACCAAACTCATCGCTTCGGAGCTAACAGAACTGTCATAATTTAATTCCGAGTATGTTAGCAAAGAATGTTGACTAAAGTCAACGATATTCTAAGTTTAAGCTCTAAAACAGGAAAACGGCCAAAATGACCAAACGAATGACCAGGGCACCAAACTACCGGTCTCAGCAAGCCATAAATGACTTGGGGCCGCTACAGGAAGGATCTAACAGTGCAATAAATTCAGAAATGCAAAGATGATCGGAAGGGTCATCACAACATCCACTACTAAAAAGACTTTTGTCCTCGAAAGTCAAGAAGAAGGGAGTACCTGAAGGCTCGAACAACTGTAGATACTGAGCACGCAACTCACTCTCGGTCTCCCAAGTAGCCTCCTCGACCGGATGGTGCCTCCACTAAACTTTCACAACCGAAATCTCCTTAGATCTCAATCTTCTGATATCTCTGGCAAGAATAGCTACCGGCTTCTCAACAAATGACAAGCTCTTATCCAACTGATCGAATCCCAATGCAACACATGAGATTTATCGGGCCCATACCGGTACAACATCAAGACATGAAAATGTCACGCCTCAAATTACATTTAGACGGACAGGCACTCGATGCCCTAAAGGCCCGAGAGAACCAACTTGTAACCTGTGATTCATCATGCGTATAACTATGACAATTAAGAAGCTTTGACTATAGATAAGCTTCCTGAATAACAAGACCAACATAGATAGGCCCAAAACTTATGTACACGATCTGGCCATTGAGGCCACAACTGTTAAGAGCAAAGACATAACTAAGTTTTACTTTAACATGGGTCTACAAAGCCTCTACAAGATAGACAAACTTAGTTTAGGTCGGGACAGGGCCCCGCCTTACCCTTAACTATACAATACCCAAAATATATACCAAAGACTCGGTAAAGCCCCGAATCAACCTGGAGCTCACCAACAGCAGCCGAGTGTCCTGTGCTCCTAATGGGGAGGTCTACTAGCCAGAGTACATGTGCCTGCGGCATGAAATGCAGCATCCCCATGAGGGATGTCAGTACGAGAGAATGTACTGAATATGTAAGGCATAAAGTAACCCAAATGTAAACAAGAGCTCAAATAGAATCAGGTATCAATGCATAAACATGTAAATAAGAACAGAAGATCACATTTGCTTACACTTGTGAAATCATGTATATTACGTTCTTTGGTTACTCTTCTTTGCTTTATGATCATTGTAAGGCATGTAATACACGTGACCAACTGATCAGTGGTAGAAGAGGAGTCCCATGCTAGGCAATTTAACCCTTGGGATGCTGCCCTCATAAATATACAAATTGGGATCGACCCATGCTAGGCTTTCGCCCCTAGGCTGCCACCCATAAGTACACAAATAGGGATCGACCCATGCTAGGATTTCACCCCTGGGCTGCCACCCACACATATACAGATTAGTTCATTTAGTTTCTTTAATCTTTGAGATTGTTACTTTGGACCGTAACCTTTATTGAGCTCAAAACTATGGACCAGTAGTAGAAGACATGTGAACATGCACTTAAGGCAGTAACAATGACATAAGGAGCAAACGTAACATCAACGTACTGTTTAGGAGCTTATATGATACAATGAACCTCATCTGGCTTAGAGAATAACTCACAAAGCTTGATGTTGAAAGTACCTTTACTAGGAAACTCACTTCGTTGGTAACAACACAAATATAAGAGTTCATGCCAAGGAATATGAAACTGAGAAACCTTACATACCTTGTTGTGTAACTCGGATATTACAACGAATTAAGCTTCCCCCTTTCAAATTATTTATCTACAATGAAATACGTGGCAAAACTAGTATTAGTAGCTAATTAACTAATTTGGGCTACTTGATCCCACTAAATCAGTAACTAGGCAGTAAGCTCGTAATTGATCAAACCAAGAGTGTTCCTTTCACCTCTTCTCCTCTAAACATATCTACATATTGTACGACCTTCTCATAAGGTCCCTTGAAACTCTTCCGACTTCACAACATATACAAAACAACATACAAAGGTGTGCAGGCAGCAAGTTAACATAACACCCAATTAAGTGGTGTATTACCACACCCTCCTTCCATACTTCAATACAACTTCACACACCCTTTTACAAGTTCAACCAAGCTGTCCCAAATATATACACATAAAACCCCTCCTAAAACAATCCCAAACATCCTTCAACATAATAAGAAAGTATTTTAACTCAAGGATTCCAATCACTACCCCATGGTTCTTGACACAAACACATACAGAATTCTCCATCAAACTTGCATATAAAAAGGGGTAAAAATGGGCAGTAACTTTACCTTAAATTCTGAAAATCTGTCCTCCCAACTTGTACTTCTTCAAGAGCTTGAACTCCCCTTCAACTTGGCTTGAAAAGAGGGAGAATACTTAAGAACCCTAATGGTATTTTATGGCTGCTATGTGAAGCTAAGAGAGAGAGAAAGAAAGAACTTCTAAAATCTGTTTTTTTTTTCAAGTTAAAATGAGTGAAATGAGCTGGTCTTAACCCCTTTAAAAGGGGGCTGCTTTGGCCGACTTTCCTTGCTCATTTTGAGCCACAAAATGTCAAGAAGGTGATACACCTACTTGGCCATTTTACATGGGCTTTGTTGGACTTAACCTTATTGGGCCTTGGCTGCCAATTCTTTTCCTTTCTTTCACTTCTTTGGGCCAGAATTTATTCAAGTGGGTGATGGGTGTACTTGGCCCTCTAAGCTAGTCAAAATAGTCTTAGTAGGTGATGCACCTACCTAGTTCTTTAGGCTGGTCAATAAGTCAAAGTAAGTGATGCACCTACTTGTCACCTACTAGCTTAGTTAAGTCAAGCAAGAAACTCACTTATTTTATTCTATTTTCTTATTTCTAATCCCTTTTGCTTTAACTTAACACTTCACCCTAAATATTTACTCAAATACAACCTTACCATCTCGAGTTTAAATAATTTTGTCGAGGTTAACTTGGCCGTTTACATGCTGAACTGAATGGGGCATTACAGCACCTCCCAATACACGTTAAACTATCACTGCTCATATAAGAAACATTCGTCCTCGAATGATATTAAAGTTAACCAGCCTAAAAAAGCTCAAGCCTAAGTTAAGTACCACTATTAGACAAATAATATATATAGACTTATACTTACTCGTTAATGCCTCAACTCGACACTTCCACCTTTCTCATCAGACTAAAATAGATGGGATACTTGGATTTCATCGCTTCTTCCACTTCCCATGTAACTTCTTCTACTTGTTGGTTTCTCCACAATACTTTTACGGAAGCTACTTCCTTATTTCTTAGCCTCTTAACTTGGCGATGCAGAATAGCAATGGGTACTTCTTCATAAGTGAGATCTTCCATAACTTGTACATATTCAGTAGGAGTAATACGAGATGGGTCACCTATACACTTTCGAAGCATTGAGACATGAAATACCGGATGGACTGTTGAAAGCACTTGGGGTAGCTCTAACTCATATGCGACTTGGCCAACTCTTTGAATAATCTTATATGGCCCTATATAGCGTGGACTTAACTTTCCTCTTTTACAAAATCTCATCACCCCTTTCATTGGTGACACCTTCAAAAATACCCAATATCCTATAGCAAACTCCAGCCCTCTTCTTCTAATATCTGCATATGATTTGTATCGACTTTGAGCCATTGCCAGCCACTATTTTATCACCTTAACTTTTTCCATAGCTTGATGAACAAGATCTGGCCCAAATAAGGCAGTTTCACCCACTTCAAACCATCCGATTGGTGATCTACACTTCCTCCCATATAAAGCTTCATAAGGTGCCATTTTGATACTTGAATGGTAGCTATTGTTGTAAGAAAACTCAATAAGTGGTAAATGGTCATCCCAGCTACCTTTAAAGTCCAATACACAAGCTCGTAACATATCCTCAAGTGTTTGGATTGTACGTTCTGCCTGACCATCCGTTTGAGGGTGAAAGGCTGTACTTAAATTCACTTGTGTTCCCAAACTCTTCTAAAATGATTTCCAAAAATTTGTGGTGAATTGAGCTCCCCTATCAGATATAATAGAGATTGGGATTCCATGTAGCCGAACTATCTCTTTAATATACAACCTTGCATACTCTTCAACTGTATAAGTAGCCTTAACCGGCAAGAAGTGGGCTGATTTGGTGAGTCTATCAACTATCACCCATATGGAGTCAAACTTCCGAAATGAGCGAGGCAGACCAGTGACAAAATCCATGTTGATCATGTCCCACTTCCAAATTGGAAGGTCTATATGTTGCATATAACCTCCAGGCTTTTGGTGCTCTACTTTAACTTGTTGATAATTTGGACATTGAGAAATAAATTCTGCAATGTTCTTCTTCATGTCACTCCACCAATACACTCCTTTCAAGTCATGATACATTTTAGTTAAGCCCGTATGGATAGAATATCTTGAATGATGTGTTTCTGTCATAATTCTCTCCCTTAGTCCATCTATATTAGGCACACACAATCTATTTTGGCACTGGAGTACTTTGTTTTGCATAAGGTCAAATGCCTTTGTCACCCCTTGTTGTACATTCTCCTTAAGCTGTAATAGAATAGGATCCTTATATTGCTTCTCTTTTACTTCAACTACTAATGAGGATTCTGCCGCATTTTGCACAATAATCCCTTCATCTGGAGATTCAAGAAGGCGAACCCCCAAGCTAGCTAGTTGGTATAGATCCTTAGCTATTCTTTTTCTTTCCATGGACTGCCCATAGGTGTTTGCCATTGTCCTATGACTTAAAGCATCGGCCACCACATTTGCTTTCCCCGGATGATACAAGATATCAACATCATAATCTTTTAATAACTCAAGCCATCTTCGCTGCCTCAGATTCAGATCCTTCTGCTTAAAGATATATTGCAAGCTCTTATGGTCTATATACATGTCAACATGAACCCCATAAAAGTAGTGGCGCCATATCTTTAAAGCAAATACAACCGATGCTAGCTCTAAATCATGGTTGGATAATTTTTTCTCATGTGGCCGCAACTGTCTTGAGGCATAAGCTATTACTTTACCATGCTGCATCAATACACATCCTAAGCCCACTCCCAAAGCATCACAATACACTGCATACCCTTCTATGCCTTCTGGAAGTACCAATATAGGTGTAGAAGTCAACTTATTCTTCAGCTCTTGGAAGCTTCTTTCGCATGCATCGCTCCATTAGAACTTGGCTCCCTTGTGTGTTAGCTTTGTTAAGGGTGCAGAAATAGAGGAAAATCCCTCAACGAACCTTCTATAATAACTTGCCAACCTAAGGAAACTACAAACCTCCGTAGGTGTTATAGGTCTTGGCCAGTTCTTCGCGGCTTCTATCTTTTGAGTATCAACCATTATTTCTTCATTAGAGACAATATGACCCAAGAATGCTATAGATTTTAATCAAAACTCACATTTAGAAAACTTTGTATATAGCTTACGATCACGAAGAACTTGTAACACCTACTACAAGTGATTAGCATGGTCCTCCTTTGATCTTGAATAGACCAAGATATCATATATGAATACAAATCATAAACATGTCCAAGAATGGCTTGAACACCACCCTATTCATCAGATCCATAAAAGCTGTTGGTGCATTTGTTAGCCCAAATAACATAACTAAAAATTCAAAATGACCATACCGTGTTCGAAAAGTTGTCTTGGGTATATCTTTCTCTTTGACTTTTACTTGATGATAACCTGACCTCAAATCAATCTTCGAGAAACATTTAGCACCCTGTAACTGGTCAAACAAATCATCAATCCTAGGAAGGGGATATTTGTTCCCAATTGTCACCTTATTCAACTACCGGTAGTCAATACACATTCTCAATGAGCCATCTTTCTTATGTACAAATAAAACTGGTGCTCCCCAAGGGGATATACTAGGCCTTATGAATCCCTTTTCTAACAAATCTTTTAATTGCTCCTTCAATTCTCGTAATTCTGCTGGGGCCATCCTATATGGAGGGATGGGGATGGGTTGATTACCTGGAATCACATCATTACCAAACTCTATCTCTCGTTCTGGAGGCAAACCTGGAAGCTCTTCGGGAAATACGTCAGAAAATTCATTTACCACTGGAATAGATTGAAGATCTAGTGGCTCCGCATCTATATCTCTCACTCTTACTAGATGATATATATACCCTTCAGACATCATCTTCTTTGCCTTAAGATAAGAAATAAACTTACCTCTTAGTGTCCCAACATTACCTTTTCATTCAAGGACTGCCTCTTTTGGAAAATGGAAACTCACCCTCTTAGCTCGGCAATCTACTGTGGCATAACATGAAGCCAACCAATCCATACCTATTATAACATCAAAATCTATCATTTCTAGCTCAACAAGGTCAGCCAATGTGTTATGGTCACAAACAATTACTATGCAATTATGATAGACTTTTCTAGCTATAATAGACTCACTAGTTGGCGTAAATACTTCAAATAGTTTAACCAATAATTCTGGCGTTCCTTCAAACTTTCCAGTAATCAATGGAGTTACATATGATAGTGTAGAGCCCAGATCAATTAATGCATATACATTATGTCAAAAGATGGACAATGTACCTGTAACCACATCAGGTGAAGCCTCCAAATTTTGTCGTTCCGCTAGAGCATATGTACAATTTTGAACTCCACTGGAACTAGCAGTTCCTCTACCACCTCTACCACGACCTACAGGCACCTGTAGCTCCCTACCTAAAGAAGGCACCGATGATGATGATGATGCAACAACCAATCCAATAGGTTGTGTCATGCTACCCATGCCCCTTTGAGGGCAATTTCTCATCATGTGTCCCAGTGTACCACACCAAAAACAAACATTTGTTCCAAGCCAACATATAGGATGATTTCTTCCACATTGTTTACAAGACTATCTAGGAGGTCTTGGTCTAACAGGCCTCTACAAGATAGACAAACTTAATTTAGGTCGGGACAGGGCCCCGCCTTACCCTTAACTATACAGTACCAAAAATATATACCAAAGACCCGGTAAAGCCCCAAATCAACCTGGAGCTCACCAACAGCAGCCGAGTGTCCTGTGCTCCTACTGGGGAGGTCTACTAGCCAGAGTACATGTGCCTGTGACATGAAATGCAGCGTCCCCCATGAGGAACGTCAGTATGAGAGAATATACTGAATATGTAAGGCATAAAGTAAACCATATGTAAACAAGAGCTCAAATAGAATCAGGTATCAGTGCATAAATGTGTAAATAAGAACAGAAGATCACATTTGCTTACACTTGTGAAATCATGTATATTACATTATTTTGGTTACTCTTCTTTGATTTATGATCATTGTAAGGCATGTGATACATGTGACCAACTGATCAGTGGTAGAAGAGGAGTCCCATGCTAGGCAATTTAACCTCTGGGATGCTGCCCTCATAAATATACAAATTGGGATCGACCCATGCTAGGCTTTCACCCCTAGGCTGCCACCCATAAGTACACAAATAGGGATCGGCCCATGCTAGGCTGCCACCCACACATATACAGATTACTTCATTTAGTTTCTTTAATCTTTGAGATTGTTACTTTGGTGGTTGTAATCTTTATTGAGCTCAAAACTATGGACCAGTAGTAGAAGACATGTGAATATGCACTTAAGGCAGTAACAATGATATAAGGAGCAAACGTAACATCAACGTAATGTTTAGGAGCTTATATGATACAATGAACCTCATTTGGCTAAGAGAATAACTCACAAAACTTGCTGTTGAAAGTACCTTTACTAGGAAAAGCACTTAGGAAACTCATTTTGTTGGTAACAACACAAATATAAGAGTTCATGCCAAGGAATATGAAACTGAAAAACCTTACATACCTTGTCGTGTAACTCGGATATTACAACGAATTAAGCTTCCCCCTTTCAGATTATTTATCTACAATGAAATACGTGGCAAAACTAGTATTAGTAGCTAGTTAATCAATTTGGGCTACTTGATCTCACTAAATCAGTAACTAGGCAGTAAGCTCCTAATTGATCAAACCAAGAGTGTTCCTTTCACCTCTTCTCCTCTAAACATATCTATATACTGTACGACCTTCTCATAAGGTAGCTTGACACTCTTCCGACTTCACAACATATACCAAACAACATACAAAGGTGTGCAGCAACAAGTTAACATAATACCCAATTAAGTGGTGTATTACCACACCCTCCTTCCATACTTCAATACAACTTCACACACCCTTTTACAAGTTCAACCAAGCTGTCCCAAATATATACACATAAAACCGCTCCTAAAACAATCCAAAACATCCTTCAACATAATAAGAAAGTATTTTAACTCAAGGATTCCAATCACTACCCCATGGTTCTTGACACAAACAAATACAAAATTCTCCATCAAACTTTTATATAAAAAGGGGCAAAAATGGGTAGTAACTTTACCTCAAATTCTAAAAATCTGTTCTCCTAACTTGTACTTCTTCAAGAGCTTGAACTCCCCTTCAACTTAGCTTGAAAAGAGGGAGAATAATTAAGAACCCTAATGGTATTTTATGGCTGCTATGTGAAGCTAAGAGAGAGAGAAAGAAAGAACTTCTAAAATCTGATTTTTTTTCCAAGTTAAAATGTGTGAAATGAGCTGGTCTTAGCCCCTTTAAAGTGGGGCTGCTTTGGCTGACTTTCCTTGCTCATTTTGAGCCACAAAATGTCAAGAAGGTGATACACCTACTTGGCCATTTTACATGGGCTTTGTTGGACTTAACCTTATTGGGACTTGGCTGCCAATTCTTCCTCTTTCTTTCACTTCTTTGGGCCAGAATTTATTCAAGTGGGTGATGGGTGTACTTGGCCCTCTAAGCTAGTCAAAATAGTCTTAGTAGGTGATGCACCTACTTAGTTCTTTAGGCTGGTCAATAAGTCAAAGTAGGTGATGCACCTACTTGTCACCTACTAGCTTAGTTAAGTCAAGCAAGCAACTCACTTATTTTATTCTATTTTCTAATTTCTAATCCCTTTTGCTTTAACTTAACACTTTCACCCTAAATATTAAGCTCAAATACAACCTTACCATCTCGAGTTTAAATACTTTTGTTGAGGTTAACTTGACCATTTACGTGCTGAACTTAATGGGGCATTACAGCATCTCCCAATACACATTAAACTATCACTGCTCATATAAGAAACTCGGTCCCTCATCTATACGACAAGGCTATGTCAAGTGATATATGAATAGGACTAGTATATTCAAAATACGGGATGTTACAACAAAATAGTCAACATATGGAGTACAAAGGAATTGGTTGTTCAACCCATCATGAAGATAGTAGCCATCAAAGGAAGGTACCACTTTGTCACACACATAATGGAATAAACCAAAGGTATGCCTACCCCTTCTACATGCAATTTGAAAGCAAGCATGCACATCATCGAATGCAAAGAGGTGGTAGAGAAAGGCATTTAACACTCTAGTCTCATCAAAGGTGTTTCCATATGCAAGAATACTATTGAGCTCATGAATTGTATCAAGCAAAACATAACAACGGGGAACACCTAAGGGTAGAGTGATGGAATTTGGACATACACCACCTTCTCTTGTCACAATATCCATGCCTACATAAGATGCATAATCACCACAAACATGAATATCATGATATGCAAAAAGATAGTAAAGAAAGGTAACAACATAACTAGTGTCTATCATGGTATCCTCATATGCAAGTTCACAATTAGGTTCAAGGATTCTATCAAGCATATTCTCACAAGTTTGGATACATGACAACAAGCAGTTCAACACATAAGTGTCACCTTTTCTTGTCACACAACTCTTTAAAGGGAGGGTATCCTTCAAGATAGGCATGATTGGGAAGGGAATGAGGGACCTTTTAGCAGCATATTCATTCAAATACACATGGTCCTCCCAAGAAGTTAGGCACCCTTCAATCAAGAGCTCAAGCATTCTCTCTAAGAGTCCAATCTAACACTTCAAAGTGTCTACCCATATGAAGATAGCAAAAAGTTGGTATCATGATCTTGACACTAATTGTACCATATGGACTCTTCAACAAAAAACATATAGAATTGGCATCCCAAACTCTGGTGCCATGCAAGTTATGCACATTGGCATCAAACAAAGATGTAAGATGCGAGACATTAACATGTTCATGATAGGGTATATGGGCATCCAATCTTAAAAGTCTTCCTACCACAACATAAATGTCATCATGTCTCCAAGGGTTACTATGAATCAAAGGTGATGGGTACATACCTTCAGTTTAAGAGTCCACCTTGACATGCTCATGTTCCAACCTTGGCTTGCAAGGCATTCCCATCTCAAGAATCATCTTGGACCAATAGGATTGGTCCTCTCTTGTCTCTCTCAAGTTGGAATCCTTAGAGTTGGATCCCATGATACTTGTCATTCCATTTTTGTGAGGTAAACTTTAAGGAACCTCATTGGAAAGCAATCCTTTATGAACCTGCCAAAGAGAAGAATTGGTACTAGGAAATATGCTAACACCTTGGTTAGTGTGCACTATAATCTCCATGTTGATGAGTCCCACTAAAGAGTGTTCCTCATCCATGCCTTTTGAACAATTACTTGCCTCTATATTTTCAAGCAAGTCATCTTCCTCATTAGCCAAGTTATCCTTCTTGTGCATAAGCAACACCTCTTTTTCATTCTTTTAAATTTATTCCCTTCGAATCACTTCCCTTAGTTCTTTCATTATCTTATAATCCTCACTCACTTGATAGGCTGTCAAGTGTGCAAGTGTAAGCTTTTGTCCTCTAAATACAAATGAGTACTTGTTAGACCTCCCATGATGTTGCACATCCCTATAAAATTACCACGGTCTACCAAGCAACATATGACATGCTAGCATGGGTATAATATCACATAGAATCTCATCTTGATATTTACCAATGCTAAACTTAACAGTTGCTTGCTTGATCACCTTTATCTCACCATTGTCATTGAGCCATTGTAACTTGTAGGGGAAAGGATGCTTCTCACTAGAAAGTTGCATTCATTCAACCAAAGTTTTACTCACAACATTTGTACAACTCCCACCATTAATGATAAGAGCACATACCTTATCCATGATATTGAAACGAGCATGTAACAAGTTCTCTCTTTGATCAAGATCTTCATTATCAAGTACCCCCATGATTCATCGCATAACGCATGATAAGTTCCCATTCACTTGCAAAGGCTCAACATCAATTTCCGAGGCTTCATCCTCTTGCCTAACTATAGGCTTACCATCTTCACAACCTAGAAGTTCCCCTTTTCTCAAGAGATGAGCAAAATTTACATTCTGCTCTAACTTCTCTTCATGACAAACCAAGGGTTCTTCTTAATTAAGCTCATTGTTCTTTCTCTTATCCTCACACTCCTCCTCATTATCCGTATAATACCCTTCAAACAAAGCCACAATAGGTCTTCTATTAGGATATTTGCTTGTAATATGTCCTGTACATTGACATCTAAAGCATTGAATAGTAGAAGGACGAGGAATGTTAGGTTTAATAAGATTACCTCCTTTAGCTTCATCCCATATCACCTTATAGTTGGCTTTAGCTTGAGTGGCTTGACCACTACCTTTAGAGTACACTTGGGGATATTATGACTTCCACTTGTCTTCATTCTTGCTCTATGATGAAGTTGAGGTAAACATGGACTTGTATGCTTTCTCTTCCTTTAAGTCCTTTTCAATTGTAGAGGCATCATGAAAAGCCTCCTCTAAACATGCATAGTGTTAATGTCTCATAGGTTTTGAGATGTCTTGTCTCAAGTTGGTAACAAACTGGATCACTGTGTTTTGTATTGGCTCATTAACTTTGGACCTCATTCTCAAACTCTCAAACTCATCATAATATTCTTCAACACTTTTAGAATATTGTCGAAGCATGTACACCTTCTTAAGTACATTTTGATGATAAATAGGTGTAACATACCTCACTTCCATTAAGGCTAGCAACTCTTGCCATGTAGGAAAATCATGAACAAGATCTTGGGCTCATTCTCTAACTTTGGACTCCCACCACATGGATGCATATCCCTCAAATTAAGTAAGGGCATACTTGGCTTTCAAAGCATCCAAAATGTTGTTAGTGAGAAAGATCCTTTCACTTTGTAACTTCCATTCAAGGAATTCATCCGGATTACTACTACCTTTGAACATTGGAAGAGTAACCTTGATGGTGTGAAATCCTCTATCATGGTCACCACGATCTCCTTGATGATAACCATATCTATCATTATAGTGACCACCATATCTTTCTCCCTGATTACCATAATGATCACCATGGCTATCATCAAACTATTCACCTCGATATCCATTATCTTGCCATATTGTACCTTGATTCTACTATAATCTCTGGGTTACACTCGATCTCTCGGTGCACCATAACCTTGTCGTCCACCATTTTGGGGTCCACTATATCTTCTATTAGCATTTGCTTCCTCAAACTCTTCGTAGAGTGGATTGTGGTGGCTATCATGGTAAGGCTCTTCGTTTTGGTTATATGGTACATGCATGTTAGCATGTGATGCATTTTGAAGTGGAGTTTTGTTTTGGTTTGCTACAAAAGGATGTTCCTCTTATAGAGGGTAATTTTGATGAGTGGAGCTTTGTCTAACATTGTTCAGATAGTTAGTAATTTGGAAAGGAGGTTGTTGGATTTGTGGAGTGGGGCTTGGGTTGTTTCAGGGGTTGCATAACTCACATTCATGCCCTGGGGTAATAGTCATTTAGGAACTTGTGTTCCTATTTTCTCCCGACCCATGAGTGGTATGAGGTGAGTCCTCTCGATTAGGACTCTCAACAATCACTATTCAATCTTCTATACGATCCATCCTTCCATTCACTTTAGCCATGCTCCCATTTAAATCTACTATTTTCCCATTCATCTCCGCTATTTGCATTGTGATTGAGGCAAAGGCCACCTCAACATTAAAGGAACTCTCTCCTTCATGAGAACAATCAAGTGCTTTAGACATTTGTACTTGCAAAATTCAACACACGAGGTTAGTAGTAAAGTTCCTCACCCTCTTATATATGAACTCTTAACTTACCTCCTAAGCATCTTCCAAGGATTGATAGTGAACTCCCTTTGCTCAACCAAGTCACAAGTCACCTATCCATTGTGGAGGAATTGATTTTTGTTTCTCGAAAGAAGGACTACTCAAAATCAAATAGATGGAGCCAAGAAGGTTTCCAACGTATGATCAAATGATAAAAGTTCACAAACAATTGGTATGAAATAAAATAGACGTAAGAGATCTAATTACAACTAAGTAGAACAAATACTCATTGTTAATTAGTCTTAGGATTTCTAGATGATAGAAGAAATGAAACTAAGAAGATTAAACCTGAGATTTGATGGAGGAAATCGATTCTCCAACTTTCAGCTCGTGCCAAGGCTGATGCGATTCGCACAAGGGAGTGTGCCAATTTCACCTTGACTTTGCACCCCAAAATAAAATGTTGATCTGCCTGGGGCAAAGTGCTGGTGCGTTTTTCTCCAAGCAAAGTGTTGGTCGAAACTCACTTCGCACCTGCCCTAGGCAGAACGCTGTAGCTTCTGATTTGTACTTGTTTTTCATATTTTTATACTTTTTTCTTCTTAGTATTTGCCTTTTTTGGTAAATTGTCTTTTGTACAAATACAAGTATGTTGACACCCAATTTTGACCCCTCTATACCTCTCTCGGGCTGTTATTATACTAATTATTGTTATATTTAAGCTTAATTTTCCTCGCTTATTGCTTTTATTTACTAAGTAAATCACATTTTTATTGTCATCATGATACTTTTAAATTCGTATACAATTTTTAAATATATAATTTATTTCATATTAATACTATTTTTTTCATAAATTTCATATGATATTACATGTCATTTATTTTACGTACAATATATATACGTAATTTAAAATAATTTATCTTTTGATAATTATCATTAATTATTATTTTATCTACTAAATTTTATATACGTAGTAGTTTATTTATTAATAGCCATCCGAATTCAATTTCCAATCTCAATTTATTTAAATTCTAGTCCCTTTCTACCCAATTTATTTCAATTCTAGCCTAAATTGAGTCAATTTAGGCCTAATCTTAAATACCAAATTCAATTTCAATTGCCCCAATATGCCTGACCCATTGAGATTAAATCTCAGTCGTTGATCTCACGATCAACGGCCAAGATCACTCCACCTCTTTTCTTGCCCTTTAAACTACACAAACCCTAACCCCATTCTCAGATCACCGCCTCTCTCCCTCTTCTCCTCTCCTCTTCTTCACCTTCTCCGCTAACACCGCCTCCACCCTCTCCTTCATCTCTTCCACCAGCCTCCCCTCACATCTCTGCTCCTCTCACATCACCTCCCTCTGTCCCGACGATGCCGCTTCTCCAAAACCCCTCCAAAATTGATACGTACGATGTTCATGAAAAGGAAAGCATACAATGTGAGGGTGGTCCATTAAAGTGAGGTGGAAGGAGGAATTCAAGAATTCCCAAAAGAAGGCAACCAAACAAGGCCCTTACTTCATTAAGGGCAAAACTGTAATAGCTAGTGTCTTCTTATTCCCTAGTATAAGTAGTAGCTTTTCTTCATTTTGGAAGACTAGTTTTTGCATATTGAAGATTGATACTCTAAAACTTGTAGTTGCTAGTGTAAGGCTTAGTGTAATTCCCTTAAGGAATTAGTGAGTGATTAGGGTGACTCTCTTGATTGTTAGTTTAACTTCTTTACTTAATTAATCGAAGGTCTCCCACTTGTGGATTTCATTTAGGTTTCCTTGATTAGTTGAGTTGAATTAGTATCTAGTTGTTGGAATCAATTGGGAGGTGAGGGTTTTAGCCCCTTGTTGCCCATAATTTCAATTCCTAGTTATTAATTCTCATATCTTTTCCTTCGTTTCTTCTTGTTTGTTGTATTTCCGTTATCATTTGGTATCAGAGCTTGGTTTAGGTTTGTTTCCACAAATCTAAGTCTTGGGAATTTGATATCTTCAAAATCCAAAAAAAAAAAAAAAATCCGAAAATTTTCTTGTTTGATTTCTTGTTTTTGACACTAGATTCTTGTTCCCTAGTGTTTTTTGAGTCTAGATTTCAAATTTCATGCGATTTGGAGTTGTAGAAGTGAAGTTGCCATTAAAGGATTTTGAGCTTTTGAAGCTTTACAAACTTTGAAAGTGGGTCTATTGATTGAGGAGGAATTGGAGATTAAAAACCATTGGGGTTTGTTCCTTACGTTAAGGGGAAGTTAATCCTAAAATTTGAGCCAATTCCGAGCTCATTTGAAGGTGTTGGTGTTTAGTGTGTGTTCTTGGTGTTCTAGGTGATATTCATCAAGAACATCTTGAAGAAGAAGAAGCCAAAAGGTACATTTGATCCAATTTTTTTCAAGTCAAAGTGGTCAAAGATGTTTGTTGGGTCCACAAGTGGAATTTAAAAAAAAAAAAAAAATCCACGTGGACTGCCACGTCAGCAGCGCGTGTTGCCCAATTTCAGAGAGCAAAAATCTGCAGGTTCTATACTTAGTTTTTTTTAGGGGTCTCAAATTTTGGACCCCAAAATTTTTCTAAGTGTTGGAACTTTTAAGACCCCAATTTTTTTTCTAAGTGTTGGAACTTCAAACTTCTTCTTCTACACTCATTTTTCTTAGATTTCTCAACTATTTAACAACTAATTAACATCTTTAATTACTTGTTAACTAGTTTTTAAACATCAAATCATCTCTTTGATTCTCCAAATTAAGCAACAACAAGTGGTTTCTCCTACTTTTGTTACTTAATTCTTGAGTCCGAATTCTTTCGTGCTTCTTCCTTCTTCTTTTCTTGTTTTGTTTCGTTGATTAATTTCTTGATTCAAGTCCGTTTAGAGTCTTTCAAGTCGTCCTTCTTTCAAGAGTCACAAGAATCTACTCCTCCACAAAGGATAGGTGACCTTGAGTTGATTGAGTGGAGCTAGTTCACTAACAATTTTGAGACGACGCCATAGAAGATGAGTTGAGAGTTTACATACGAGTGATGTGAGGCTTTTTTTCTACTAATATTGTTTGTTGAGTTTTTGTAGGTACAATGTCTAATCATTTTCCTTATAACCATGGAGGAAGGAGCTTGGTGAACAACATGGGGACGAATTTCAATGTGTCAAGGAGGGTGACCAATATGAATGAAAGGGTGGTTGAAACAAATGGGAGGTTTGGAGGTATAGAGGAAAGGGTAAAAAGGATGGATAGTATGAATGAAAGGAGGTTCCTTATGACAAGTCAAAGTGAAGAAACAAGAAGGACCTCGGGTCAAGAATTCAACCTATACTACCCCCAACCAAATTGGAACCAATCCTACCCTCAAACTTCATTCCGAATGAACCCAAGCTATGATAGGCAAGTCACCCCACATCCAAATACACAACCATATCATCCACCACAAAGGAGTCCTTTTGTGGAAAACCAAGATAGAAGCCAAGCACCTCCACAAAATATATCACATGCATCCTTGCATGTACCTTATGTTCCAACCCAACAACACTACCCACAAGTACCCTACCAAGATATCTATTATCAAAACCCTCTTTATGATGAAATGTGTGAAGAGGTTAGCCCGAATGAATGGTGGGAAAGACCCGAAGGCTTTGGTATGAACCAAGGCATCATGAGATGTCAAGGAAAATGGGATAGTGGAGATAGGTATAGGAATGAAGGAGGAAAGTGTGAAGATCGAAGTGATCGATATGGTGGTCAAGGTGTTCCAAATCATGGGATGGGTGACGACATGGCGAGTCTTCCAATGTTCCAAGATGGTAGTCAAGCTATTCAAGCTAACTACAGCACAAAAGGGGAAGACCAAGCCTATGGAGGTAATCATGATATACCTCAATCTTCTTCTCCTTCTATCATTCGATGTTATAAGTGTCAAGGTGAAGGACATATTGCTAGAAATTGTCCACAAAAGAGGTCAAATGTTATCTTGTGTGATGAACCTTGTGCTAAAAATGTGATAGAGTATGAGGTTGGGAGTGGTTGTGATGAACCTAAGGTTAGGCATGATAAAGCAACCTCAAATGTTGTTGATGAGAAATTGGAGAAGGATTTGAACTCTTCTTGTGATCTAAAGAGAATCATGGGGGATCTTTCTAAAGAGGAACTTGATCAAAGTGTGAACCTATTTCATGCAAGGTTCAAGATGATGGATTGGGTATGTTCCTTGGTCATTGATGGTAGGAATAGTACTAATGTGGTGAGTTGCACTATGGTTGATAGAATGAAGCTTCCTACACAAAGACACCCCAAGCCATACACACTTCAATGTCTCATTGAGAATTATGAAGTAGAGGTAACCAAACAAGTGGTCGTGAATTTTAGCATTGGCAAGTATCGAGATGAGGTGTTATGTGATGTTTTGCCCATTCAATCTTGTCATATGTTGTTTGGTAGACC
Organism: Jaltomata sinuosa; assembly: GCA_003996215.1. Classification (NCBI taxonomy): domain Eukaryota; kingdom Viridiplantae; phylum Streptophyta; class Magnoliopsida; order Solanales; family Solanaceae; genus Jaltomata; species Jaltomata sinuosa. The sequence goes on from QJPP01000026.1 coordinate 651,678, forward strand.
TTGGCTAGCCGGTAGGGATGTTCGATATCAAGTGGAGTCCAACAAATACTCATTTGTATTTGGAGGACGAAGGCACATTCTTGTACCTTTAACACCCTATCAAGTGAGTGAGGACTACAAGATAATGAGGGAGCTTCAGAAAGTACTTAAGAGAGAGGAACTTGAAAAGGAGAAGAAAGAATTGGCTCAAGAAGGAAAGTTGTATGAGATTGATGAGCCAAGAAGTGACTTAAAAGAGGTGCACAAGGAGCACTTAATTTTGGGACTTGCCAATACCAATCCCCTGTTATCTACTAACCATGGTGCTAGCATTTTGCCTAGTACCATCCCTTCTCTTTTGCAGGTTCATGGACAAATATTTCTAAAGGAGGATCCGAACAAAGTCCCTCATGAACAAAGGGTTGAAGGCCTAATAATAGAGCTACCTAGAAAGTCAACTCTTAAGAAGAAACACAAAGACCAAGTCTATGGGTCCAAAATGATGCATTGGAGGGAAAGCTTTGGGAAACCAAGTGTGGTGCACAAGAATGCAGACTCAAAAGCCCGTCTTCAAGGTATGTACCCTTCCCCTCTTATTCCAAGCAATCTTTGGAGTCATGATGACACTTTTCCTATGGTAGGTAGGTTTTGGAAATTGTATGACCTCATACCCTACCATGAGAGTGATGATATAGCTCCAATGTATTCATGGTTGGTTTTGGATATGCTTAAGTTATGTGTGTTTCATGTTTTGAATGCCAACCATAGTTATTGTTTGGGAAAGAATCCATGGTGCATTCGTGATGCCCGATTTATGTATTCTACTCCTTGTCACACTTATGTGGTTAGACAAGTTGAGGTGTTAGGATGGATTCTTAAAAGCATGACTCCATTTGTTTATCCATTCTTTGTGGGAGTTTGTTTGAGGAATAATAATGAAGTGTACTTGAAATGCTTAATCTCGTCCTCTTATGTTCCAAATTGTGAATGCCATCTTGTTAACATTCTTTTCTTAAAGTGTGTATTTGCAATTGAGAACCCTCGAGTGGATGCTAAGTTGCTTATTTATTTTTGGGAGAGTCCATGGATATTGAAAGCTCCTTGTCACCTTCATAGGGTTGGACAAGTTGAAGTTTCAAATGGAACTTTTGGAAGCATGTTTGGTTCTATGATAGGAGGGACCCCAAATCCTTGGGAGTATTATTTGGCATGGAGTGATTTGACTCCTAATAAATCCCTCGACTATTCTAGTAGCATGGCTTTGTTGGTGCACTTTCTTCCTTTGGAAAGTTGTCTTATAGAGAGGATTGTTTTGTGCTTAAAATGTCTCTTCTTATCTATCAGTGTCCTTATCGTTTGGCATGCCCTAGATGAGAATAGTGAGCTTAACACCTTTCTCTACTACCTTTTTGCTTATGATGATACCCGTAGTGGTGTGAGATTTATTTTGTATGGAGGTAAAGATATGTGGGTCTTTTACTTTTTTGACCCGAATGAACCCTTATGGGTGAGTGCACCACTTTTGGTGTGGCCTACTTGTGAGATAATGAAACAATTGTGTCTTATGGCTCCAAAGTTAGATATGATACTTGATGCCACAAAGACCTTTGTGTTTGCCTTGTCTCTTGATGTTTATCATAACCAAAACCTTTGCACCTTGTACGATGAGTTGTTTTTATTGGAAGAAAAGGATATTTGGTTATATCTCAAATTTGTGCCTCCTTGGCATGGTGATATTGTTGCTAACCCTTGTACTAACCCTCATGCTTTGAGGATGTTTTGGTTGTTGTCCTCTCATGTGTCTTTAAGGTTTGGATTCGAGGACGAATCCTTTTCAAGAAGGGGAGAATGATACTAGCATGGATAGCATGGTTGACACGAGCATGGATGGTATAGATGACACGTACGATGTTCATGAAAGGAAAGCATACAATGTGTGGGTGGTCCATTAAAGTGAGGTGGAAGGAGGAATTCAAGAATTCCCAAAAGAAGGCAACCAAACAAGGCCCTTACTTCATTAAGGGCAAAACTGTAATAGCTAGTGTCTTCTTATTCCCTAGTATAAGTAGTAGCTTTTCTTCATTTTGGAAGACTAGTTTTTGCATATTGAAGATTGATACTCTAAAACTTGTAGTTGCTAGTGTAAGGCTTAAGTGTAATTCCCTTAAGGAATTAGTGAGTGATTAGGGTGACTCTCTTGATTGTTAGTTTAACTTCTTTACTTAATTAATCGAAGGTCTCCCACTTGTGGATTTCATTTAGGTTTCCTTGATTAGTTGAGTTGAATTAGTATCTAGTTGTTGGAATCAATTGGGAGGTGAGGGTTTTAGCCCCTTGTTGCCCATAATTTCAATTCCTAGTTATTAATTCTCATATCTTTTCCTTTGTTTCTTCTTGTTTGTTGTATTCCCGTTATCAAAAATTCTCTCTTCTCCGATGAACTTTGGAAAGTCCGACGAAGCAAACACCCCAGATAAAACATCAATTATTGCTCAGAGTTGAATTTTATATATTGAGGTGTTTGGAATTCATATATTTTGGCTTGTCTTTGTCGACTTCGAGGTGCCGATGTGAAGACGGACTCCTATAAACCCGCCATCTCTGGTATGATCATTTATATGCATTTTGTGTTCGACTACTACTTTCTTTCGCCTCGACGCATTCTTTTCCTTTGGACATGTGCTGAAATTCATGCTAATAAAATGTTAATTCATGTTCAATTCTTTTAAATTACTACTTGTTATTACCCTTGGATTACCTCATGTGAAACCCATGTTCGTGAATCATGATATTGTGTTATGTCCGAGCTGGTTCGATATTCATGTTCTACTTATTCAAGCACACTGTGTTTGCTATGGCCTTTTGTGGTTGAAATTTCTTTTCCTTTTCATCTCAAATTTCCAGAATCAGTCTCAAGAATAGTGAATTGGCTTCGGTTAATGGTTTTCATTTCGGTGAAGTGTGACTCATGACTTTATCTTAATTATGGTAAGCTTGTTTTGTTGATTGATGCTCTTTCTTCTTTTCTTTAATTAAATAAGATAATCTTCTACTAGTTTGTTTATGGTAAAATAGTGACCAGCTTAATCTAAATAGACTGATTTATTTAATTAAGGAAGAGAACTCCCTTGATCGATTTTCTGAACATCTTTTCTCTCCCATAAATTATGTAATTGATTTCTTTTACTAACTTGGTTAAAGAAAATTTTGTTACTTGTCTAATTATGGTAATCTTGGCATAATTTTCTATTCTTAATTGATTCAGCCATCCTTCTGTTTAAGGAAATAATCCTTTGATTGGTTTTCTGAATATTTTCCCTTCCTTAATTAATTGTCATAGATTAAGTACTTGTTTACTTATGGTAAATTACAATTATTTGGCACCTAATTAATTAAGTTACCTTGTATTAGAAAAGGCAATCTTATGATTGGCGGATTTTTTTGGTGTGATTTTCTTTCCTTCTGCTTCTCTTGTTGATTGAGGTTTTAAGACTATTTAAGCAACTCTTTTCTTCCCTATTGCCATCACTGGACTTTTACACAATACTACTCCTTTCTTTTTAACTTCTCTTCCTGGTTGCTAAAGTGGTATTGATTGCTAAGAGTGACGACTTTGAATATTTTCTTGTTATTTGCGGATAACTGGTTAGTGTTCTACCTATGTATATATCAATTCATATGCATGTTTACCTTTAGAACGTGTAATCGTCTGTGTTATCCATGATTATCGGTGAATTGTTTATAAAAGCATGAACTTATATTTTTGTTTGGTTTGGTTTTTGTTGCATTAATCTTCTGTTTGCACGAACCAGTTAGTTGTATGTTTGGAAGTTTTGTTGGCTTATACAACTATATTTGGCTCCACTTTGGCTGTTCTGTGGTATTTGGGTGAATTATGGAGGGCCTAATGCACCTTATTCTCCGACATAAGCACTGCCTAGGATCCTTGAGATCCTCAGGAACTCTGACATGTCGGGGCAATCCTATGGGTGGTAAAAAGGTCCTCTGAATCCTATGTTTACTATGTTTGACAGGTGATCTATTAAAATATGAGTCTTATTGTGAAGAGTTGCTCGGGATTTGGAGATCTCGCTAGACTTATATATTGTATTAGTTCTTTTTTTTTATTTATTTCATTTATTTTTTCTGTAATAATTTATCGTAAAAAACTTTGATGATTTAATAAAATACATTAGGGGTGCTATGAGGGAGGGGCAAAATACATGCTACTTTCTTAATTGTAAATCGTAGAAATCATGCCTATAGGATCTCTATTAATCTCATTTGTTAGAAATAATTCCTATAGGTTTGTTTAACGTGTTTTCAGTGATTAGAATCATGTTCATAAGACTCGTTGATTTTCAGCATGTTTAATATGACAACTCGATCAGAAATTGTGTAGGTTCAGTATGTTTAATATAAAAATCTGATTAGAAATTATGGTTATAGGAGTTAAAATTTTGTCTTATTATTTAACTTGTATAGTTGTCCTGGTTATATGATTTAAGTTTGTTTCACTGTTTCCGATTAGAAATCATGTCCGTAGGTAAATCAGTTTCATTTAAATGATTAAAAACCATGCCTATAGGATTTAAATTAGCTTCATTAAAATTAGAAATCACGCCCATGAGTTAGAACAGTTTCAGCATGCTAAGTTCAGTTTCAACACGTTAATTTCAGTCTCAGCATGTTTAAAATCAGTTTTAACATATTAAAATAAAGGCATATTAAAACCAGTCTAAAATCAGTTACAGATTTAAGTTAATTTTAGCATGCTAAATAAAGGAATACTCCGTTCAAATACTTGTTTACTTTCAACATGTAAATGTTTAGATATCTTGCTCATAGGATTAATTAATAAATGTTTTGCACGTTTTCATCGCTAGATATCATGTTGCATAAAGTGTTAATTGTGCAAGTTGTGAGGCCTATTCAAAACCATTCTGTGCTACTTGTTTTCCTGTCCATGTATGTTTTGATTGACGTTAATCCCGAGTCTCATTAAGTAGCCTTGGAATCTTATTGTCTAGACCCATATCCAAAATAGTAGTCCAATGCCTCTTGGACATTAAGTGGGACGAATAGGCATACTAAGGTACGTTAGATTTTTTATTTATTTATTTATTATGCGCTTTAGGTTAATAATAATCTTAATAACCAACTTAGGTGGGTAGATAGACGGATATGATAGAAATTGACCCGAGCAGAATACGACAATGTCCTTGGAATTGTCTCCGATAATAAGCAGGGCGCTGATCCGAATAGGTTAGAATTAACCTAAGTTTGTTTCTTTCCATCTGTTTAGGATAGTTAACTAAGTCACTTAGTAATTAAGTTATCTTCTTTATATCATTGTGTAAATTCTATTCTCTCACTTATCTCTTCTTATTTACTTGTTCATGTATTTTAATTGTGATTCACGCCTATTTCTTTCTCACTTAGATTTATTAATAATTTAATTCGAGCCTAACTTATCTGTTTCTTTTAAAGAATAAGTTTTTTTTACTTTAATTTATTAACCGACCTTTGTTTATCACATACTCCCCACATAAATAACGAATCCGGCAGGGACCCACATTTATGGACCTCGAAAGTTGCTTAACACCTTTCTTTCGAGGTAACTTGAACCCTTACCCGATTCTCTGGTTGCGTAGACTTAAAATTTAATTTAATTGTAATTAGTTATATGATGCCCTAACGCGCCTTAAATTTGTTAGGTGGCGACTCTTCACTCTTTTCCATCCAAAAGAGAGTTGTCACGTCGAATCCCGATTTTCGCAAGAAAAATGGGGCACGACAGAATGGCGACTCTGCTGGGGATACTTAGGTTCTGACCATTACGGATTTTATGTTATGTGGGAATTTGTGTTACCTTATTATTTTAATTTTTTTAAAAAAAAATGTTTTCTCTTCCTAATTAATTTCGTTATTTTTTTTTTGTTTAGCTTGCTCTTTTGTCAAATTACTTGTGATTCTTTATTCATTTGTTTACTTGCTTTTTTTTACTGTTTTCATTAACTGTTCAATAAGTTACTTTCCTTTTTTTATATGCTACATGTTACTGCTTTTCATAACTGTCATTCCGCTCATATCTCTCCCACTTGGGAACTTCACACTTTCACACACTATACACGTGAGTTGTGCCTTTGCACTTCTCCAAAATTCTTTCAAATACCCATTTTAGAGAGTTGGCATAGACGTGGGGTGAGCGGATAGTTTTGCTACCGTGTGACCATGTGCCACCTCGCATAGGAAAACCTTGAGTCCGTGTCTATCCAAATCTCAGAAACTTAGGATAGTGTTGTATCTACCCCTTTATATAAGTCATGCATGCATCAGCCATAGGTGGTTTGGCCCTAGGAGTCAACCCGCGAAATTAGCAGCCTCCTTATTGTCAAAGGGTTCCCATCAATCCAAAGACAAATAATCATATTATGTGCTAAGTGATCATGACAAATTAATCCAAGCCAGTTTAATATGAAAAAAGTTTAGAAAAGTTTGTTGTGTTTCTCTTTCAGGCTGTAGAATGGAAGGCATACTGGCATTTCCTAACACTAGGATGGTTGTGGGTGTTCCCCACAAATTAAGGAGATGGTAGGAAGATATGAAGAAAGAACATGGTAAAGAGATTCGTCGGTCCTTGGGTTTCCTGACCTCTTTGATTTATGTAGCTCCAGATGGGTATTTGATCAAGGCTTTGTTGCAATTCTGGGACCCTGAAAGGATCGTTTTCAAGTTTAGCGATTTTGAGTTAGCACCGACCGTGGAAGAGATTGGAGGGTTCACTGAGTTGCGGTACCAAAATAGAGGGTTGATCTTGCCTCGCAAACAATCTGGAAAAAAGTTTCTGCATCATCTCGGATTGAAAAACAATCTCAAACTAGCTTTTCTGGACTTTGACTGGATTTCTTTAGATTTCCTGTATGAACGTTTTGGTCGCAGGGATGGTCATAAGGTTTTTCAGAAAGAGTCCTCCTGTTCTGCTGAAAAATGGGAAAAGAAGCGACTGAATGCTTTTTCCATAGCCTTGCTAGGCACTCTAGTGTTTCCAAGAGAAAATGGTAAGATTGATACTTGCCTTAGTTCGGTGGTTCAGGCTTTATGGCGCGGTATTGATAATATGGAGGCCACCTTGGTACCCATGATCCTTGCTGAGATATTTAGGGCACTGTCCAAGTGCTTTAGGGGTAAGAGGTTCTTCGAAGGGTGTAACCTTCTGCTGCAGCTATGGGCCATTGAGCACTTTTACAAATGGCCCGACTTGATAGACATTTTGACGGGAATGGAAAACAAGATCGACACCCATTCTCAAAGGATGATCAGGTTCAATTCTCCTGTAGGTACCAAAGATTGGTTTGCTTTTATGAAAGCCTGTTCAGGATATCAAATTCAGTGGAAATATTCATGGTTACCCGCCCGCACAGCTGTCATAAGAAGCAACGAGCTTTACTACATCGAGCTTATTAGGTTGAAAGGCCTCCAGCCTTACGCTCCGATTCGAGTGCTCCGCCAGTTCGAACGAACCCAAGTCATACCTCTAAGAGACCACATGGGAGGTTCTGAGCTTGAGTTTGGCTCAAAATATGAAATCCCTAGGGCCAAAGAATTGCTTCAACAATGGGAAGGGTTGATGACTGTAAGCGTGGGCACCGAGCAAGCCTATTGTGCACCCAAATACTATGTATGGCTTTTGGAGGATGCTGAAGATGTGCGGCTTAGCAAATTGGGACAACCTTATGGATTTGAAGATATAAAAGAGACCACCTGGGCATGGAAGCTATTGAATCGTCATTATGATATCACTCCTGCAATGTGGGCACAAGTTGATCCAAGATCTCTGAACCAGTACAATGGAAGCTTTTGAATTTAGGATTTTCCCTTGTCATCCCGCTTTCCCCTAGCTCTACTTTCTTGTTTTTTCATTTCCGCAAAGAATTATAGTAGATCAAAGTTTGATTCAATAAATGGTTTACTTCGTTTATTATCTAACTCTAAACTCCGACTAATATTGAATCTTGGCTTGGATTAAAATGTTCTGAATCATATATGTGTCGTTTTAGGCCTACCTCTGGCTCAACGAGGCCCCTTGCATTTAGGACATTTATTTTTCAATCAATGTGTTTTTCTTTAGAATAAATATCTTACTACTAACTTGGTTTCTGTTGACTTTGTCTTACTCTTACTCCCTTCCCAAAGGTTGATTTGTGCATGCTGGGATATCATACTAGATCAAAAGGGACTCCTCCTCCTCCTCCGAGTCCAAATCGTGAAAGAAAAGATAAAATGGGTGACAATAGTGCTAGTAAGAGTAAGGAAGTCTCAGAAAGTGTTGGTGGAGACCGTGATGAGCTAATCTTACGAATGGAGCAAAGAATCCTTGACTTACAGGATGAACTGACGCAAGTTTGTAATTTGGCCAAGTTGTCCTTCACTTTGAACAGTCCTCGTAACCTGACGGTCGAGGACAATATCGCCGCAAAACTCCAAACCATACCCAATGTACCACAACCACAAAATGACTTGCAGCATACTTACGTTTTTCCAAGGACTAGCCAATGTCCTCCACCACAGTATCCTACCCTCTCAGCTCCACAAAACTCCCAAACCACTCCAAATACAGTCCCCACCCACGTTCCAGGAAATTATAACCTAAACCCCATATACGTGAAAACTGCTCCTTTTGTTCAGCACCAGCTTGAGCCAGAGCCTTCAGAAAAAGACCGGTTAATACAGAACATGGTCGAAAAGCTAGAGCAGGTCACCAACAGACTGCAACATATAGAGGGCATTAGAGGGGTGAAGGGTCTGAATTATGAAGACCTATGTATGCACCCAGATGTTGAATTACCGGAGGGGTACAAACCTCCCAAATTTGAGTTATTCAATGAGACCGGGGACCCCAAAGCACACTTAAGAATGTACTGTGATAAGCTGGTGGGAGTAGGAAGAGATGAGAAAATACGGATGAAGTTGTTCATGAGAAGCCTTACCGGGGAGGCCTTAACTTGGTACATTGAGCAGGATACCAGAAAGTGGTCCAGATGGATAGACATGGCCTCCGATTTTGTAGAAAGATTTGGATTCAACATGGACAACGCCCCAAATTGGTTTCACATTCAAAACCTGAAGAAGAAACCTAATGAATTGTTTCGGGCCCAGGAACCACAGTACTATGAAAAGATGATGCTCATCGCGGAAAAGAGTTTCGCCGAGATCATCCAGGTCGGGGTAAGATTAGAGGAAGGCATCAAAAGTGGTAGTATTATCAATTTGGAGGCTCTACAGGCTACCAGTAAGTCCCTACAATCTGACAGAATTTCTGAAAACCGAAAGAAAAAAGAAGTGGGGACTGTGATGATGGCACAAGATTTCAAAACACCACTCATTTCCCAAACGCCTACAACCCACCCTCCACTATACCAACAATCTCCATAACCCATCCCTCTTTATCAAATGCCTACATACTCATACCAAATTCCCTCTCACCCCGTTTATAGTGCCTAGCCTTCTCAATTCCAATCTCCCCCACCTAATCCAAATTACAGACCCCGAGCCAATTTTGAGAAAAGGCCGGTCAAGCAGTATACTTCTTTGGCTGAACCAATTGCCCAGTTGTATGAAAGATTGAGGGTAGCTGGCCTCATCACTCCTATTCTCGCTTTACCGGTAGACACTCAGGCCAAATGGTATGACCCTAACAAAGTATGTGCATACCATTCAGGGATGAAAGTTTCACATACTACTGAAGTATGCCGCTCATTGAAGGATCGAATTCAGAGGTTAATTGATACAAAGGTTATTCAGTTGAAAGACCCAGCTCCGAACGTCACCAACAATCCGCTCCTAAATCATCAGGTCAACATGTTGGAAGTTGGAGAGGCAGTGGATCTGGAAGGCTCTATTTGGGTTATCAAGAAAGAAGGGGATGTCGCGATGGTGTCCCAAACAGCTGCTCGGGCACAGAAACAGGTCCTGTTTGAAGTAGAGATGGCTGCTCCTAAATCCGCATTTACTGTATATCGAGCTACTCCAGTTGCTTATGATCCCCATGCAGTACCATGGAATTATGAACGTGATATTTTGGGAAAGGCAAAGGTAGCCGAGGCTGACACCGCTCAGGGTGTGACTCGATCTGGCAGAATCTACACACCTAAAAATCTGGCTCAGGGAAGTTCTAGCAAGGGACCAGTTGTAGAGGTTGATGAGAATGGCATTTGGAAGAAGGTACAAGCAAAAAAATATTCTTTTGTAGATCAGCTGAGCAAAACTTCGGCTCAAATCTCTATTTTTTCACTTTTACAGACTTTTGAGCTCCATCAGAAGGCTCTAATAAGGGTTCTTAGCGAGGCTTATGTACCAGCTAATATCACCGGTGGAGAGGTAGCCCATATGGTTGGGCAGGTATTCGAGGCTCATAAAATATCCTTTCACGAGGATGAGCTGCCGCTTCAAGGAAGAGCACACAATGATGCTTTGCACATCACCATGCAGTATGAGGATAGGATGATAACAAAGGTATTGATTGATCCAGGCTCTGGTCTAAACATATGCCCCCTCACCACACTGACAAGGCTAGAGGTTGACACTTCTAAGATTCAAACTCGGAGGATGAACGTGAAGGCTTTCGACATCGGGGAAATTACCCTCGATACATTGATGGGACCTGCCACATTCTCCATTGTGTTCCAAGTAATGGATATCCCGGCTTCCTACAATATGTTACTTGGTCGCCCATGGCTTCATATGGCAGGAGCGGTGTCCTCTACTCTGCATCAATGCCTCAAGTTTGAATGGGACTATCAAGAGGTGGTGGTCCATGGTGAAAAGGGGCATTCTATATACGCGGTGGAAGGAAAAGAGAGACTGGACGGAGAAATGTTCCACACACTGGAAATGGTGGGATTTGTTGGAGAGGGACCATGGTGGAGCAGCACCATCATGAATATGTTGCTTTGCTCAGGGTTCGTACCTAATGGCGGCTTGGGGGCAAATTTGCAGGGCATAATGGAACCAATACAGATACAGTCACAGGAGACCACGTTCGGGTTGGGTTATCTTGGCACTGCACAAGAGTACAAAGATTGGAAGTCACCCGTGGGCGGATTCTATTATCCTTCACTAGGACCGATACCGTCATTGCATCAGACTTTTGTCTCTGCGGGATTTCTTGACAATGGTGAAGATGATGTGCTAGAAAGCTTAAGAGGTCTATTCCTGACAGAAGAGAGTTGCAATGTCATCATCGATGAGGGGAGAGGAGGAGTTCCTACACAGAGCAATCAGCCCAAAGCCACCCTCAGCAACTGGACTGCCACTCCTTCTAGGGCCCGCCGAGCACTTGGGTACATGCAGAAGATTTTATTTTATTATTTTCAATAAATAGGCTCGATTTTGAGTTCACTTTTATGCTATGTACTATTTTGAAGGCACTCAGCTTTCTTTAATAAAGGGTTTCTCTTTAGTATATTAATATCCTTTATTTGTGTTTTCTTTTCTTTCTTTCTTTTTCAGCAAAATTACTTCTAAAAATGTTGAATCTGAGACTGTGACATGTAATGAGACTGCGCAACATAATATAAGTGAACTAGAAGAGGAAGTACCGGAAGAACTCGTTAAGAAGGTTGAAGAGTTTGAACACAAACCTAAGGCAAACCTAGTGGATACAGAGGTAGTGAACTTAGGGGACTCAGAAGTGGCTAATGAAACATACGTCAGTGTTTACCTATCTAAAAAAGAGAAAAAAGGCTACGCTCGGGTTTTGAAAAAACACAAAGACGTCTTTGCTTGGTCCTATGCAGACATGACAGGATTGAGCACTTTGATTGTATCCCACAGACTGCCCACTGATCCCTCTTGTCCTCCAGTCAAACAGAAACTCAGAAAGTATAAACCTGATCTGATCTTGAAGATTAAAGAAGAGGTGGCAAAGCAAGTTGAGGCTGGAATCATTCGAGTAACTGAATATCCGACTTGGCTAGCTAATATCGTACCTGTTCCCAAGAAGGATGGTAAGGTTAGAGTCTGCGTTGACTACAGGGATCTTAACAGAGCCAGCCCTAAGGACAATTTTCCACTCCCTAATATACACATCTTGATCGATAACTGTGCCAAGCATGAAACATAATCATTCATGGATTGCTTTGCCGGTTATCATCAGATTAAAATGCATGAAGAGGATGCTGAGAAAACCGCTTTCATTACACCCTGGGGGGTTTATTGTTACAAGATTATGCCTTTCGGGTTGAAAAATGCTGGAGCTACATACATGAGGGCCATGACTACCATTTTTAATGACATGATCCACAAGGAAATTGAAGTTTATGTGGATGATGTTATCATCAAATCTAAGAAGGGTTCGAGTCATTTGGATGATCTCGAGAGGTTCTTTAATAGGCTTCGGAAGTACAATCTGAAGCTGAACCCGGCAAAGTGTGCCTTTGGAGTCCCTGCGGGACAATTATTGGGTTTTATCGTCAGTCGTCGCGGAATAGAGTTGGACCCAACCAAAATCAAAGCCATCAAAGAGCTTCCGCCACCAAAAAATAAGAAAGAGGTAATGAGTTTCTTGGGCCGCCTCAACTACATCAGTCGCTTTATAGCCCAATCCACTGTCATCTGTGAGCCGATTTTCAAGTTATTGAAAAAGGATGTTGCCACAAAATGGACGTCAGAGTGTCAGCAAGCGTTTGACAAAATCAAGGATTACCTATCTAATCCTCCTATATTGGTCCCTCCTGAGCCAGGTAGGCCACTACTGTTGTATTTATCTATGATGGATAATGCTTTCAGTTGTATTCTGGGACAGCATGATGAAACAGGGAGGAAGGAGCAGGCAATCTATTACATGAGTAAGAAGTTCACGTCATATGAGGCCCGTTACTCTTTGGTGGAACGCACGTGTTGTGCATTAACTTGGGCGGCCCAGAAGTTGAGAAATTACCTCTCAGCATACACTACCTACTTGATCTCGAGAATGGATCCACTAAAGTACATCTTCCAGAAGCCTATGCCTACCGGGAAGCTGGCTAAATGGCAGATTTTGTTGAGTGAGTTTGACATAGTTTATGTAACTCAGAGGGCCATGAAAGCACAGGCGTTGGCAGATCACCTGGCCGAAAACCCCGTAGATGATGGATACGAACCCTTGAAAACTTATTTTCCTGATGAAGAAGTGGCATTTGTGGGAGAGGACATATCCGAAATATACAATGGTTGGAGGATATTCTTTGATGGAGCTGCGAACTTCAAAGGGGTAGGTATTGGAGCTGTTTTGATCTCAGAAACTGGCCAGCATTATCCGGTATCAGCCAAACTTAGGTTTCCTTGCACCAAAAATATGGCTGAATACGAAGCTTGTATTTTGGGGCTTCGGCTAGCCATTGACCTGAATGTCCAAGAGGTATTGGTAATTGGGGACTCAGACCTGTTGATTCATCAAGTACAAGGAGAATGGGCTACCAAGAACAGGAAACTCCTGCCATACATAGATTGCATACAAAAATTGCGCAAGAGATTTGTCAAGATAGAATTCAAACATGTTCCGCGAATCCAGAATGAATTTGCTAATGCTTTGGCCACTTTGTCTTCTATGATACAGCATCCGGACAAGAATTATATTGATCCTATCCCTATTCATACTCACGAGCAGCCTGCATATAGTTTCCATGTCGAAGAGGAGTTAGATGGCAAGCCATGGTATGTTGATATCCAGGGATACTTAAAAAATGGAGATTATCCAGGGAATGCCACAAGTATTCAAAAGCGCACTATTCGGAGGTTAGCTAACCAATTCTTCTTAAGCGGAGAAATCCTGTACAAGAGGACTCCTGATTTAGGACTACTGAGGTGTGTTGACGCTAGAGAAGCTTTTAGTTTGATTGAAGAAGTCCACGGTGGAACTTGTGGCCCTCACATGAACGGATTCACCTTGGCCAAGAAAATACTGAGATCCGGGTACTTTTGGTTGACTATGGAGACGGATTGCATTCGTTATGTGCAAAAGTGTCATCAATGCCAAACGCATGCCGACATGATTCGAGTTCCTCCCAACAAACTCCATGTCACCAGCTCTCCTTGGCCATTTGCAGCTTGGGGTATGGACGTTATTGGTCCTATCGAACCTGCCGCATCCAACGGACATAGGTTCATTCTTATTGCTATTGATTATTTCACCAAATGGGTCGAGGCTACCTCACATAAGTCTGTCATAAAGAAGGTTGTAGCTGATTTTTTCCGAGATCATATTATCTGTCGATTTGGAGTTCCTGAGTCAATTGTTATAGATAATGGCACCAATCTCAACAGTGATCTGATGAAAGCAACGTGTGAGCAGTTCAAGATCAACCATCGAAACTCTACAGCCTATAGGCCACAGATGAATGGAGCAGTTGAGGCTGCAAACAAAAACATCAAGAGGATACTGCGGAAGATGATTGACAATTACAGACACTGGCACGAGAAGCTACCCTTCGCATTGTTGGGATATCGTACTACGCTGAGGACTTCTACAGGGGCCACTCCCTATCTTATGGTTTATGGTACTAAAGCTGTGATACCTGCTGAAGTGGAGATACCTTCTCTAAGGATCATTCAGGAAGCAGAACTAAGTAATGCTGAATGGGTGCGAGGTAGAATGGAACAACTGGCGCTCATTGATGGGAGGAGAATAAATGCAATTTGTCACGGTCAACTCTATCAGAATAGAATGGCCAAAGCTTTCAACAAGAAGGTCAGACCAAGGCATTTTACACCTGGGTAACTTGTCCTAAAACAGATCTTTCCAAATCAAGACGAGGCAAAAGGAAAATTTGCACCAAATTGGCAAGGTCCTTACATAGGTTCATTCTTATTGGTCCTATCGAACCTGGGTATGGACGTTATTGGTCCTATCGAACCTGCCGCATCCAACGGACATAGGTTCATTCTTATTGCTATTGATTATTTCACCAAATGGGTCGAGGCTACCTCACATAAGTCTGTCATAAAGAAGGTTGTAGCTGATTTTTTCCGAGATCATATTATCTGTCGATTTGGAGTTCCTGAGTCAATTGTTATAGATAATGGCACCAATCTCAACAGTGATCTGATGAAAGCAACGTGTGAGCAGTTCAAGATCAACCATCGAAACTCTACAGCCTATAGGCCACAGATGAATGGAGCAGTTGAGGCTGCAAACAAAAACATCAAGAGGATACTGCGGAAGATGATTGACAATTACAGACACTGGCACGAGAAGCTACCCTTCGCATTGTTGGGATATCGTACTACGCTGAGGACTTCTACAGGGGCCACTCCCTATCTTATGGTTTATGGTACTAAAGCTGTGATACCTGCTGAAGTGGAGATACCTTCTCTAAGGATCATTCAGGAAGCAGAACTAAGTAATGCTGAATGGGTGCGAGGTAGAATGGAACAACTGGCGCTCATTGATGGGAGGAGAATAAATGCAATTTGTCACGGTCAACTCTATCAGAATAGAATGGCCAAAGCTTTCAACAAGAAGGTCAGACCAAGGCATTTTACACCTGGGTAACTTGTCCTAAAACAGATCTTTCCAAATCAAGACGAGGCAAAAGAAAAATTTGCACCAAATTGGCAAGGTCCTTACATGGTCCATCGGGTTCTGACAGGAGGAGCACTCATACTAGCGGAAATGGATGGTGAAGTGTGGCCCAAACCTATCAATTTCGACGCTTTCAAAAGATACTTCATCTAAGAAGTTAAGAGAAAGTTATTTCTGTTATGCTTCCTTACCTTGTAATTGGAACTACGTTTGACCTGATTCCCGTTTAAGAGGGATACGTAGGCGCTCCTATGGAGTTTGGTCTTATCATAATAAAACCTCTCATTTTCCTTTGTCAAGCATTATAACTGGGGTAGAATTTTTGAGAGTATCTCAAAAATTCCATCTGAAAAGTATTACCATGAATCGTAAGACTGGGGAAGAATTTTGAGGGAACCTCAAAATTCACAACAAGCGACCGCTCATTCTATAAAATTTCCTAGCCGAAAGATAAGTTCTACACTGGGGCAGAAATTTTTGAGGGCCCTCAAAAATTTCATCGGAGCTGCACTCCAAATGCAAAGATGATCAGATGTTGTGATGTCTCAAAACATGTCACGGTTTATGATTCAACAATATTATTATATTTAACATTTCCCTCCCCTTCTCAAAGCAAGTTATTTTAAAATACGATTTCAAAGCAATTTATTTATTTGCTCGAGCGAGTGCCCGAAGAGAGTGCGACAGCCCGCAGACACATAACAAGGAGTACAGATGCACCCAAGAGCATATGCACAAATCAACCTCCCCTTTTTACAAATTAATAATTTTTCTTTGAAGGCAGAAATAGCAGGTACAAATCCGAGAATTGCATTTGGCCCGAGAATTATATTTGGCCCGAGACTGCATTTGGCCCGAGATTGCATTTTGGCCCGAGATTGCATTTGGCCCGAGAATTATATTATGTCCGAGATGACTTTGGCCCGGGGTTGCATTTGAGCCCGAGAATTACATTTGGCTCGAGATTGCATTTCGCCCGAGATGACTTTGGCTCGAGATTGCATTTGGCCCGAGAATTATATTTGGCCCGAGAATTATATGTGGCCCGAGACTGTATTTGGCCAGAGAATTGTATTTTGGCCCGAGAATTATATTTGGCCCGAGAATTGCATTTTGCCCGAGCTTGCGTCAAGCCTGAGAATTACATTTGGCTCGAGAATTATATTTACCCAAAAAATGCATTTGAGCCCGAGATTGCATTTGGCTCGAGATTGCATTATGTCCGAGATTGCATTGTGCTCGAAAATTACGAATTGCATTGAGCTCGAGAATTGCACTGCGCCCGAGAAATGCATTTGAGATCGAGATCTCATTTTGCCAGAGAATTACATCAAGCCCGAGAATTTTTATTGAGCCCAAGATTGCATTTGGCCCGAGAATTGCATCGTGCACGAGAATTGCATTGTGCCCGAGATTGCATTGAGCCCGAGACCGTATCGAATCACAACAAGCTACCATGGAACAAATTATTCAGAAGCTACCAAACGTCATGATATGCCACTCAAAACAGATATGCTTCCCTTAATTTCTGCTTACCATGCTCTGAAGGAGTCATAGTCTAAAGGCATCATTTCCATGGCCTGCGGATATCATTTCATGGCCTAGGGATTTACTTTCTGCTTGTAATACTCCAAAGGCGTCATCGTCTAAAGGCATCATTTTCATGGCCCGCAGACATCATTTCATGGCCTGAGGATTAATTTTACGTATCATGATCCTGAGGTATCATCGCTTAAGACAACATCTTTATCGTCTTAAGCAACATTACATAGTCTTAAAAGGAACCTGCATCATATTTTACTTTATTCTTATTTAAATGTTAATCTTTATCTAGTTATAACAGAAATTGCAGGAATCGAGAACTGAGCAAGCCAAGATACGATGTTAACCATCATCTTCGCTTCCAAAACACGACCTTTCTTATTCGTATATCACCAACACTGGACCGTTGCTCGTGTCCTATTCTCAGCTAATCATTTAAATCTCATCGACTCGTGCCAACTACATCTTCGTTCAGATTTTCGTGTGCATTTTTTCTTTAGAAACCTTGTTCATTTTTGAATCTAGAACTACACACAGCCTGATTCCCGTAAGACCAGGGATATTTAGGCGACTTGAAAACCAAAGTCTCGGCCGCAACACTTTTGCAATCCCCTTTTGCTTTTTGGATTCAGGAGAATTAATCGTCATGTCAGACAAAATTGGCTACTAGTCAACATTCCTTGCCCGCTAATTCATCCTTCATTCCCGAGCAAGGAAGGGGCAGCTGTTGACACCCAATTTTGACCCCTCTATACCTCTCTCGGGCTGTTATTATACTAATTATTGTTATTTTTAAGCTTAATTTTCCTCGCGTATTACTTTTATTTACTAAGTAAATCACGTTTTTATCGTCATCGTGATACTTTTAAATTCGTATACAATTTTTAAATATATAATTTATTTCATATTATTACTATTTTTTTTCATAAATTTCATATGATATTACATGTCATTTATTTTACGTACAATATATATACGTAATTTAAAATAATTTATCTTTTGATAATTATCGTTAATTATTATTTTATCTACTAAATTTTATATACGTAGTAGTTTATTTATTAATAGCCATCCGAATTCAATTTCCAATCTCAATTTATTTAAATTCTAGTCACTTTCTACCCAATTTATTTCAATTCTAGCCTAAATTGAGTCAATTTAGGCCTAATCTTAAATACCAAATTCAATTTCAATTGCCCCAATATGCCTGACCCATTAAGATTAAATCTCAGCCGTTGATCTCACGATCAACGACCAAGATCACTCCACCTTTTTTCTTGCCCTTTAAACTACACAAACCCTAACCCCATTCTCAGATCACCGCCTCTCCCTCTTCTCCTCTCCTCTTCTTCACCTTCTCCGCCAACACCGCCTCCACCCTCTCCTTCATCTCTTCCACCAGCCTCCTCTTACCTCTCTGCTCCTCTCACATCACCTCCCTCTGTCCCGACGATGCCGCTTCTCCAAAACCCCTCCAAAATTCTCTCTTCTCCGATGAACTTTGGAAAGTCCGACGAAGCAAACACCCCGGATAAAACATCAATTATTGCTCAGAGTTGAATTTTATATATTGAAATGTTTGGAATTCATATATTTTGGCTTGTCTTTGTCGACTTCGAGGTGCCGATGTGAAGACGGACTCCTATAAACCCGCCATCTCTGGTATGATCATTTATATGCATTTTGTGTTCGACTACTACTTTCTTTCGCCTCGACACATTCTTTTCCTTTGGACATGTGCTGAAATTCATGCTAATAAAATGTTAATTCATGTTCAATTCTTTTAAATTACTACTTGTTATTACCCTTGGATTACCTCATGTGAAACCCATGTTCGTGAATCATGATACTGTGTTATGTCCGAGCTGGTTCGATATTCATGTTCTACTTATGCACACTGTGTTTGCTATGGCCTTTTGTGATTGAAATTTCTTTTCCTTTTCATCTCAAATTTCCAGAATCAGTCTCAAGAATAGTGAATTGGCTTCGGTTAATGGTTTTCATTTTGGTGAAGTGTGACTCATGACTTTATCTTAATTATGGTAAGCTTGTTTTGTTGATTGATGCTCTTTCTTCTTTTTTTTAATTAAATAAGATAATCTTCTACTAGTTTGTTTATGGTAAAATAGTCACCAACTTAATCTAAATAGACTGATTTATTTAATTAAGGAAGAGAACTCCCTTGATCGATTTTCTGAACATCTTTTCTCTCCCATAAATTATGTAATTGATTTCTTTTACTAACTTGGTTAAAGCAAATTTTGTTACTTGTCTAATTATGGTAATCTTGGCATAATTTTCTATTCTAATTGATTCAGCCATCCTTCTGTTTAAGAAAATAATCCTTTGATTGATTTTCTGAATATTTTCCCTTCCTTAATTAATTGTCATAGATTAAGTACATGTTTACTTATGGTAAATTACAATTATTTGGCACCTAATTAATTAAGTTACCTTGTATTAGAAAAGGCAATCTTATGATTGGCGGATTTTTTTGGTGTGATTTTCTTTCCTTCTGCTTCTCTTGTTGATTGAGGTTTTAAGACTATTTAAACAACTCTTTTATTCCCTATTGCCATCACTGGACTTTTACACAATACTACTCCTTTCTTTTTAACTTCTCTTCCTGGCTGCTAAAGTGGTATTGATTGCTAAGAGTGACGACTTTGAATATTTTCTTGTTATTTGCGGATAACTGGTTAGTGTTCTACCTATGTATATATCAATTCATATGCATGTTTACCTTTAGAACGTGTAATCGTATGTGTTATCCATGATTATCGGTGAGTTGTTTATAAAAGCATGAACTTATATTTCTGTTTGGTTTGGTTTTTGTTGCATTAATCTTCTGTTAGCACGAACCAGTTAGTTGTATGTTTGGCAGTTTTGTTGGCTTATACAACTATATTTGGCTCCACTTTGGCTGTTCTGTGGTATTTGGGTGAATTATGGAGGGCCTAATGCACCTCATTCTCCGGCATAAGCACTGCCTAGGATCCTTGAGATCCTCAGGAACTCTGACATGTCGGGGCAATCCTATGGGTGGTAAAAAGGTCCTCCGAATCCTATGTTTGACAGGTGATCTATTAAAATATGGGTCTTATCGTGAAGAGTTGCTCGGGATTTGGAGATCTCGCTAGACTTATATATTGTATTAGTTCTTTTTTTATTATTATTTATTTCATTTATGTTTTCTGTAATAATTTATTGTAAAAAACTTTGATGATGTAATAAAATACATTAGGGGTGCTATGGGGGAGGGGCAAAATACGTGCTACTTTCTTAATTGTAAATCTTAGAAATCATGCCTATAGGATCTCTATTAATCTCATTTGTTAGAAATAATGCCTATAGGTTCATTTAACGTGTTTTCAGTGATTAGAATCATGTTCATAAGACTCGTTGATTTTCAGCATGTTTAATATGACAACTCGATCAGAAATCGTGTAGGTTCAGTATGTTTAATATAAAAATCTGATTAGAAATTATGGTTATAGGAGTTAAAATTTTGTCTTATTATTTAACTTGTATAGTTGTCCTGCTTATATGATTTAAGTCTGTTTCACTGTTTCCGATTAGAAATCATGTCTGTAGGTAAATCAGTTTCATTTAAATGATTAAAAACCATGCCTATAGGATTTAAATTAGCTTCATTACAATTAGAAATCACGCCCATGAGTTAGAACAGTTTCAGCATGCTAAGTTCAATTTCAACACGTTAATTTCAGTCTCAGCATGTTTAAAATCAGTTTTAACATATTAAAATAAAGGCATATTAAAACCAGTCTAAAATCAATTACAGATTTAAGTTAATTTTAGCATGCTAAATAAAGGAATACTCCGTTCAAATACTTGTTTACTTTCAACATGTAAATGTTTAGATATCTTGCTCATAGGATTAATTAATAAATGTTTTGCACGTTTTCATCGCTAGATATCATGCTGCATAAAGTGTTAATTGTGCAAGTTGTGAGGCCTATTCGAAACCATTCTGTGCTACTTGTTTTCCAGTCCATGTATGTTTTGATTGACGTTAATCGCGAGTCTCATTAAGTAGCCTTGGAATCTTATTGTCTAGACCCATATCCAAAATAGTAGTCTAATGCCTCTTGGACATTAAGTGGGACGAATAGGCATACTAAGGTACGTTAGATTTTTTTTATTTCTTTATTACGCGCTTTAGGTTAATAATAATCTTAATAACCAACTTAGGTGGGTAGATAGACGGATATGATGGAAATTGACCCGAGCAGAATACGACAATGTCCTTGGAATTGTCTCTGATAATAAGCCGGGCGCTGATCCAAATAGGTTAGAATTAACCTAAGTTTGTTTCTTTCCATTTGTTTGGGGTAGTTAACTAAGTCACTTAGTAATTAAGTTATCTTCTTTATATCATTGTGTAAATTCTATTCTCTCGCTTATCTCTTCTTATTTACTTGTTCATGTATTTTAATTGTGATTCACACCTATTTCTTTCTCACTTAGATTTATTAATAATTTAATTAGAGCCTAACTTATCTGTTTCTTTTAACTAATAAGTTTTTCTTTACTTTAATTTATTAACCGACCTTTGTTTATCACATACTCCCCACATAAATAACGAATCCGGCAGGGACCCATATTTGTGGATCTCGAAAGGTGCTTAACACCTTCCTTTCGAGGTAACTTGAACCCTTACCCGATTCTCTGGTTGCGTAGACTTAAAATTTAATTTAATTGTAATTAGTTAGATAGTGCCCTAACGCGCCTTAAATTCGTTAGGTGGCGACTCTTCACTCTTTTCCATCCAAAAGAGAGTTGTCACGTCGAATCTCGATTTTCGCGAGAAAAATAGGGCGCGACAAAGTACTCTTTCCTTTTTCTTCTTCTTCTTCAGATTCAACTCCTTTATTTCACCTTATTCTTCAACATCTCCTTGAACAACACAAAGAAAAACTTATGAGTTTCAAATTTGCAACTCCCTCAATTTAACTTGGAATGACTCTAAATTTGAAACGTAGTCTCTCCTTGATATAGAGAATAAAGCCTGATACAAATTAGAATCAAATCAAACCAAATTGAAGAGATTCAAGCTCCCTATGAATGGAGATCAAAACCTAATAGGTTTGAAGCATTCAAAAATTGTAGATCCTTCAAACCTCAACCAAATTTCTTCAAACTTGAGATTCAAGTTCCCTATGAATAGAAGATCAAAGCCCAATAGGTTTGAAGCTTTCAATCAACCCAGATCTTTAACTTGTTCTACAAGCTTCTTTACCCAACAATGGTGAATTCTTTAATTTAACTACACACAAGCTCAAATCTGATATCTAAAAAACACAAATCTAGTATCAGATTTTCAAACAAAACACTAGATCAAACATTTTTTTTGTAAAATTTTTCCAAAAATGTTTTTCCTTTTTTTTTTTTGAAATATTCAGATTTATGAACCTAGGATTAAGAATTGTGGGAATATTGCTTTAGCTTAAGCTCTGATACCAAATGATAAGATCTCAATTAGGAAGACTAATCAAAATCCAAATGTGGAAATTAAATAAGCCAAAGATATATGGATTAAAGCCAATTAACCAAGTTTATGGGTGATACTAGCATGGATAGAATGGTTGACACGAGCATGGATGTCATAGATAACACATATAATGTTCGTGCAAAGGGAAGCTTATGAGTCCGTGGGAGTAATGTGGATGAAGAAAAGAGGCCATTTGTGCAAGTGGCTAGGCTTTAAATTCAAGAATCCATAAAGAAGACAACCAAACAAGGCCCTTGCCTCATTAAAGGCAATATTGTAAAAGTCAATGTCTTCTTATTTCCTTAGTATAAGTTGTATCTTTTCTTCATTTTGAAGATTAGTTTTGGATGTTGAATATTGATACTCTAAATTTGTAGTTGATATCTTAGTGATTAGTTTAATTCCCTTAAGGAATTAGTGAGTGATTGGGGTGAACTCTCATAATTGTTAGTTAACTTCTTTTGCTTAATTAATCAAAGTGTCACCCATTTGTGGAATTCATTTAGTTTCCTTAGTTGATTGAGTAGGGTTAATTTTTTAGTTATTGAAATCAATTGGGAGGTGAGGGTATCAAGTCTCTTGTTTCCGATAATTTCAATTTCTAGTTGTTAATCCACATATCTTTTTCTTCCTTCTTTCTTATTTGTTTAATTCCCATTATCATTTGGTATCAGAGCTTGGTTTAGATTTATTTCCACAAATCTAAGTCTTGGGAATTTGATATCTTGAAAATTAAAAAAAAAACAAAAATCCCCAAAAATTCAAAAAAAACCATTTTTTTTTGTTTTGATTTGTTGTTTTTGACACTAGATCTTGATTCCCTAGTGTTTGTGAGTCTAGATCTCAAATTTTGTGTGATTTGGAGTTGTAGAAGTGAAGTTGCCATTAAAGGGTTTGGAGCTTTTGAAACTTTACAAACTTGGAAAGTGGGTCTATTGATAGAGCAGGAATTGGAGCTTAAAAATCATTGGGGTTTGTTCCCTACGTCAAGGGGAGGCTAATCCTAAAATTTGAGCTAATTCTGAGCTAATTTGAAGGTGTTGGTGTTTAGTATGTGTTCTTGGTGTTCTAGGTATTTTTGATATTCATCAAGAACATCTTGAAGAAGAAGAAGCCAAAAGGTATATTTGATTCAATTTTTCCAAGTCAAAGTGGTCAAAGATGTTTGTTGGGTCCACAAGTGGAATTTTAAAAAAAAAATCCAAAGGACCAAATCTGCCCCTTAGAAAAAGTTTTGGGGGCTGAAATGCAGACTTGCAAACTTAGACAGAATGCTTCAAATTTTGGGACCCCAAAATTTTTCTAAGTGTTGGAACTCTTAAGACCTCAAAATTTTTCTAAGTGTCCAAACTTCAAATTTCTTCTTCTACACTCATTTTTCTTCTATTTCTCTACTAATTAACATCTTTAATTACTTGTTAACTAGTTTTAATCATCAAATCATCTCTTTGATTCTTCAAATTATGCAACACAAGTAACTTTTCTACTTTTGTTACTTAGTTTTTTTGTAGTTCGTTTTCTTTCGTGCTTTTTTTCTTCAACTTTTCTCATCTTAATTCATTGATAAATTTCTTGATTCAAGTCCTTTTACCTTCAATCGAGTCATCCGTCTTTCAAGAGTCACAAGAATCCACTCCACCACAAAGGATAGGTGATCTTGAATTGATCAAGCAAAGCTAACTCACTGAAAATTTTGAGACAACATTTTAGGAGGTGAGTTGAGAGTTTGTATACACTGATGTGAGGCTTTTTCTACTAATATTGTTTGTTGAGTTTTGTAGGTACAAAAGGAGATATAAGGTAGCATGTCATCCATAGCTTTCGATACTTGTGATGATGACATGGAAAGCTCTATTTGTAGCGATGGAGGCTATGATTCTAATGTTGAGGCCTATGAAGGCTATGATGGAGCTAATGAGAGATATGAAGGATCATGTGTTCATGAACATTATGATGGAGAGAACTACTACTCCGGAGATGAATATGAGATGAATGGAGCTTATAGCTCTTGTGATGATGTTGGAGGGGTAGAGGAACCTTGTGGAGAATATTATAGTGGAGAAGAAGGTTATGAAAGTTCTCATTTTCCACACCATGAGTATGAAGGCGATGTGCGGTACAATGCTTCCTTCCATATGTCTTGTGAATCCTTTGAGGTAAATCTTGATGAAATGGAAGTTGTGAGGTTGAATGTCCTTCCTCATCTTGTGCGACTTTCTATCCTAAAAGAGAAGGTATTGATGTATGGTTGGTACCAATTCGAAGATATTGTATGGGCTATAGAAGAGGTACATTTCCTACTTCTCAAAATATGATAATGTGTGATTCTTATCCTAATACCAATGTGTCATGTACACGATATAGAAATGGTATTAGAGGAAGTAGAGACAAGTTGATGTTTCAAGATAGGCAAGACCCGGAGAGGCGAAGTCTTGAAACAAAAGTGAATGTTTATCGTACTACGGGATTTGATCTTGTACTTGATGATCATAGTGTTTCTAACTTTATAACCCCTCAATTGGTTGAATTGTTTGGGATACCTTTTTGGCCGAAGCGAGACTCCTTTTTTACTCAAAAAAGGGTATCATGTTAATAAAAGGGTGCAAGTACCTATTTCACTTGGAAAATATCAAGAGGAGGTTTGGTGTGATATAGCTCCCATGGATAATTGTCACATATGTTTGGGAAATCCTTGGTTCCAAAGTCATAGGATTCCACATGCACAAGATTGGTACAAGTATATCATGGATCACAAAGGGGAGCTTCTCTTTCCACTCATATTTCCTAGAGAAGAAAACACATCCACTCTATATGCACCAAAATGGAAGCTTGAAGTGAAGGAATCATCTAAACCTTCGCAAAGGATACTTGGCACTTGTTCTAACTCCAATGAAATTGAGAGACAAAAGATTGAGAGGAGTAAGGGTATGATAAGAAACAACTCTAAAGTGAAAAAAGGAGAGGTTGTGTGGAGTGATGTGAGAGGGTTGTCACAACCTTATCTTAACTCATGTAATATTTCTTGTTTCTCTAGTTGTGTTGATACTTGTGCAGGTATTCTTGAAAGTGAACCTATTGTGGAACCTCAAAATGTGGAGCATCATAAGGTGGTTGAAAGCTTCCAAAGAGAGCAATTGTACTTAAATGTTGATAACCAAGGTGAAGGCAATTCTTCCTATGAGCTACAAGGTAACAAAGCTAACTCTTGCATTTTATTAAACTTGATGGATCATTGTGTGGCTAATAGCCAATTGAGTGTGAGTGATAGTTTATCTTTGTATGATCTTAATGAGCCTTTACCATGTGGTGAGCTTAATACCTCTTTCTTGTGTGTTACAAATTGTGGTGATCAACTTTCTTGTGATACTTGTCCATTAAATGAGGAATTTTGTGATGTGCTAAATGAACCTCAATTTAGTGATGATGTTGATGTAGTTGATCATGTGAATAGTCATGTAGGTTCCTTGCTTCTAGATAATGATTCCTTGATTAGTGATTCCATTACTTGTGTCTCTCAAAGAACTCATGTGATGGAATATGTTGTTAAGGATAATATCTTATTTGATGATGACATGACTATAAAAGTGTGCATAGTGGTAGCTCTTATAATGTTGAAAGTGTAGCTACTCTTGGAGGCTACAAGTTATTTGGTAATCCACTATGGGATGATGACACCTTTCCTGAGGAAGGAACTTCCTTCTTGAGGGAATGTGGACCTCTTACTTGTGAGGTGAAGCTTGGTCAAGATGACAAGCAAGATGTGGGTGAAGATTGAATACATCGGCCTATCACTTTTCAAAAGGGATGATCCTTGGGATAAAGCTAACATTGATTTGTTTGATGGTTTGAAAAACCCAACTAGTGATTATCCTTATGAAATTGATGATAATTGTGATCCTTTGTATTGTCCCCCACCTTTGTTTGTTAAATATGAAGATGAGTTAGTTAATTCATGCGATGGCTCGAATTCTAATCTCTTTGGTCTTAATGGTGGTGTGGGTCAAATTGGGGATTGCTACTTGAGGAAGGAAGGTGACTTTTTCCTACAAAGTATCTTGTCTTCTTCATGTGTCCCAACATGTGTTGATGTGCTTGATAAGATTCATGAACCAAATTGTGATCTTGCATGTGAGGGCACCTTAAGGAGGATTGACAATCTTGACACCTTTCTTTACTACCTCTTTGCATATGATGATGTTTATGTTTGTATTAAATTTGTTTTCTATAGAGGTAGGGGTTCCTTTAATTTGTCCAATTATCTTTGTGACCATGATATGTGGGTCTTTTACTTCTTTCACCCCAATGAACCTTTATGGGTGATTGCACCACTTTTGGTGTGGCCTTCTTGCGAGACAATGAAACAATTGTGTCTTATGGCTCCAAAGTTAAATATGATACCATCTTTTGGAATTCTTGATGCCACGAATACCTGTGTATTTGCCTTGTTTCTTGATGTTTATCATAACCAAAACCTTTGCACCTTGTATGATGATTTGCTTTTATTGGAAGCAAAGGATATTTGGTTGTACCTCAAATCTGTGCCTCATTGGCATGATGATATTATTGCTAACCCTTGTACTAACCCTCATGCTTTGAGAATGTTTTGGTTGTTGTCCTTCTCATGTGTTTTAAGGTTTGGATTTGAGGATGAATCATTTTCAAGAAGGAGAGGATGATACTAGCATGGATAGCATGGTTGACACGAGCATGGATGGCATAGATAACACATATGATGTTCGTGCAAAGGAAAGCTTATGAGTCCGTGGGAGTGATGTGGATGAAGAAAAGAGGCCATTTGTGAAAGTGGCTAGGCTTTAAATTCAAGAATCCATAAAGAAGACAACCAAATAAGGCCCTTGCCTCATTAAGGGCAATATTGTAAAAGTCAATGTCTTCTTATTTCCTTAGTATAAGTAGTATCTTTTCTTCATTTTGAAGACTAGTTTTGGATGTTGAATATTGATACTCTAAATTTGTAGTTGATATCTTAGTGATTAGTTTAATTCCCTTAAGGAATTAGTGAGTGATTAGGGTGAACTCTCCTAATTATTAGTTAACTTCTTTTGCTTAATTAATCAAAGTGTCACCCATTTGTGGAATTCATTTGGTTTCCTTAGTTGATTAAGTAGGGTTAATTTCTTAGTTATTGAAATCAATTGGGAGGTGAGGGTATCAAGTCTCTTGTTGCCCATAATTTTAATTTATAGTTGTTAATCCACATAACTTTTTCTTCCTTCTTTCTTGTTTGTTTAATTCCCATTATCAATGGGCAAGAAAGGACTTTATACCTTCACCTCCCAATTGAACTTGTTTAACAAATAATTACCCATCAATCAAACAAAGATACAAACAAATGAATCCACAAATGGATGACTCTACGATTAATTAAGCAAAGAAGTTAACAAACAATCAATGGAATCTACCCCTAATCACTCAACTACCTATAAGGAAACCACCTGATAGACTATTAGGAATCCACCCAATAGATTTCTATAACTAATTAGAGTAACCGATTGGGAATCCACCCAATACTACAAGCTAAATTAGCACCTACATTCTTTTAAAGCAACATTCAATTTTCATCAATATCTAAAGAATGAAAATGACTAAGGCATATATTTATAGTATTTTACTTGTACAATTAAAGGCCCAAAAGTGACCTAAGAAGACCCCAAACTCAACCCATAATGGGTCTGGTGCAGAGGCTGATGCCAAACGCATAAGGCATTGTGCTAGATGCACACCTTATGTGAAATGCTTGTGCAAAATGCACCAATGGTTGTGCATGTCACACCACTGGTCGCACCTTGAGGCAGAAATCTGTCAATCTCTTCTTTGCTCCATGCGATCATCCACAAGTCATAGATCCTTGATCTACATTCTTCAATGATTTTCAAAGCCTCTTTCTTCATGAATATAGCTTGTAAGGCTTGGAGTTCTTTGGCCTGCTTTACTTGGAGTGTAATGAGGCACTTCCAAGCTCTCTTTTGTGCTCCAGGAGTGCGTGTAGCTCGGATCCTCTTGTATAGACTTTGAAATATAGGTCTAGTATGAATATCATTGAGCGATATCATATCAGTCTTGCTACTATCATAGGATAGTTTGGTTAGGAAAGGATCATAGGCCTTCTTTATTATAGCCCACTCAAACTTTAATTGACCAATCAAATTATATATATAGTCCCTAGATTCTAATTTTTAGCCTAAGATTCTTCTTTTATTAGTAAGACTGTAATCCCACCTTCTTGTAAGTAAATCCTTATTTTGGCCCCAGTCCCTCCTTGGACTCTATAGGCTTCAATGTAGGCAAAAAATCTAATTTGAGGGAATGAGGAAATAGGTACAAAAAGGAAGGAACTGATCAAAGAAAAAGGGTGTGGTGTGTAAAAAAGAAAGAAAAAGAATAAAAGAGAGAAAAAGAAAAACAAAAAAAATTAGAAAATTCAAAAAAATTGCAACACAAAAGAAAATATTCATAGGTAAAAAATAAAACCACACTTGAGCTACGTTGAAATAAAAGATGGGAAGGGAAGAGAAGGGTTGGGAAATAAAATGATGGAATAGTGTAGTGTTCAAGGAGGGTTGAGTAACTTATCCGAATCTACCATACCCATACCCGAACCTACATTACAAACCAAAAAAAAGTCCTCTAGTGATCCTAATTCGATCGTCCGACGACAAAAGCATAGAAAATAAGGGAAAGTATATGGTTTGTGTACACGTAGCATTTGAACTTCTTTGTGAGTATGAGCGCACATTATTATACCATCTCGGTCTTGCTTTAATAAATATGTGAGGGATGTTCTTTGATATCTGAGGGCACTAGGGTGACATTGTCTAGTTTCTAGTTTTAAAAGTTGTGTATCAATGGTGTATGTATAGAAGTCTATCAATAGCGTAATGTCATTCTTTGATCCTTCAAGGAGGGATAAGCATGTGGGAATGTGTGTTGCTAAGTGTGTATACAACTGCCATATATTTCCTAGTTTTCTGATGCCAAAGCATCATGTAGTAAAGTATTAGTTGCTTGAAGACAAGCAAACATTATATGTTGAGGGTGTTAATGTGCTGGGATTTCACATCTCGACACATTCAACACTTTTCAATGAAGGATTTTGTAGTTCCTGAGTGTGGTTTTGTGTGATATGACAATATTGCATTTATGTTGAAGAAAACGAGGTTCGTAAGCAAAAGTTGGAGTTTTGAGATGAAAAAGATTAATCCATAAAAGAGAATGATGGACCGTGGAATCAATCCACGGACCGTTCTATAAGTCAGGGACAAGGATTTACAAGGTTACAAGTTGGTCTCTAAATGACGGCTCATTTGATGGCTTGTGAAAGAGACGATGGACCATCTTGTCAGCCATAGAAGAGGTTCTATAGATGTAAAATTTTAGGGTTCATTACACAGGCATTTTTGAAGACCATGAAACTAGTTCACGAGTCTATCCTGTTATTCATCGACCAAGGTTCTAAGACAAAGAGAAGTTGTGGTTTAAAACCACGGTCTAGTTAACAGACCATCAAGGGAATTGATGCACTGTAGAATCATAAACCTGAATGACGGTCCATAGATTGCTGATGCGGCCAAGTTCTCCTAGTTTGTTTATGATAAGTTGTTATGTCAATAAATATTTTCCTTAGGGTTTCTTTTAAATGTTACACATTATTTTCTCAAGTTTTAAAGCTGAGACACAACATTGTTATTGCATTCTTGGTTCTTGGATATTTTTCTACGCACTTTGATCTTTGAGTTGGATAATACAATTGTGTTTTAAATATTCTTCTCTTGTAAGTTAATTATTATGAATTCTTCTACATATTTTGATATGATTCTTGCAAGCATGAGTAGTTAAATACCATAAGTAGGGTTTTGAAAACCATGATGAATAACGAGCGTAGGTTGAATATAACAGTGGTTCTTGAATAGTTAATATGCATGTATTGTTAATTCCTTCGATTTGATTGCTTTTTAGCGGTTGCAAATGTTAGGACACTCCATAAATATAACTTGCTTGATTAAAAAAGTAGAGAATAGGTGAAAGGATTAACAAAGGAGATTTGAGGCTTCGAACTCTCATCTAATGGCACTGTTACAAGGAATGTCAATCTGAAACCACTAACTAAGCTTAAAAACTTGAAGACCAAAAGGATTTCAAGTAACATTCATCTATTTGGGTCAAAGGACTTTAGTTGAACCATAATCATCACTTTTGCATGTATATCACTGGGATAGATCACCAATAAAATAGACCTGCTAAGTTATGAAATCATGGGGATTACAGTCCTAGTTTCTTCCCATAATTTGAATACAACAACATAAAGTTTGTAAGCATCAGTTATTGATAACTACAAATCTTAAATTCTTTTACTTAAACCCCTCGCTAAATAAAGACTACTAGTCGAATAACAACTATTGATGTATTTCTCACCATATTCTCTGTGGGATTCGACCCTAACTTGATTGGGTTTTATATTTGACAGCGATCACTTTATATATCTTTTGTAGGTGTAATTTGGGAGTATCACACACAAACCCACAAAGCTTTGAATCTCAATATGAGAAGTGGGCCTCCCAATAACGATTTGCCTCAATCTATGCTGGATCTACCATAATCCCATTCTTAGCCACCATGTGTTACAAGAATACAATGGACTCAAACCAGAACTCACGCTTGTAGAACTTGGCATACATCCTCTGACCCATTAAAATCTAAATCATAACTCTCAAATGCTTCTCATGCTCCTCCTTACTTCTCAAATAGACTTGGATGTCATTGATAAACCCTATAAAAAATAAGTCCAAATAGGGCCTGATCACCGCATTCATCTACTCCATAAATGCCATTAGGATATAGGTCTAGCCAAAGGACATAGCTAAAAAATCATAGTTGCCATATCAAGTCATAAAAGTGGTCTTAGGAATATCTTTCCTCAACTATGATAACTCGATCTCAAATTGATCTTCGAGAACATAACTGCACCCTAAAACTGTTTAAATAGATCATCAAATATGCGGCATTAGATACTTATTCTTAATATTCACCTTATTTAGGTAGTCAGTACACATTGCACAAAGAACCATCTTTAATTTTCACAAATAAGACAAAAGCACCCCACAAAGAAACACAAGGCTTGAAGAACCCCTTACTCAACAAATCTTGTAGCTGCTTTGTTAGCTCGTTTAACTTTGCCAATGCTAATCAATATGGAACAATAGAAATGGGTTGAGTGCCTAGCTCATGATCGATGCCAAAGTCAATATCACAATATAACACCCCAGAAATTCTAAGCCTAGAACTAGTCCAGAATCACTAAGAGTAAAACTGTCCAAATGCCAGCCATATCCACGAGCCAGATTTATGAGCCATGGAAAAGTCCATGAGCCATGGAACAGTCCATGAGCCATGGACTGGGCTCGTGGAAATCACATCAGAGGCCAAGCACCTAGCCTTAGAACCAGGACTAGGATCCATAAATTGTGGAACAATCCACAGGCCATGGACTAGTGTCATAGAAATCAGACCTGAAGGTCATCAGTCCCTCAGGAACCATGGGTAGGTTCCACGAGCCATGAACCTCATCTATGGTTATCATACCTGCAGCATAACAAAAAGCCCAGGAATCACGACAGTGTTCCACAGGCCATGGAAGCATCCACAGACCATGGTTCCCACTCATGGAAATCAGGTCACCAAATTTTCCAGCAGTTTTGTAATTTAATTCCAGGGGTATTCTAGACTTTTTCTATTCCTTTAAAAGGTTAAGATACAACTTTTTGACTAGCCTAAGTTGAATTTTAAGCTTAAAACTACCAAAACCCCCTTCATTCCCTCGGATTAAATCGACAGTTAGAAAATTAGGAGAAAAGAAATGTTCTCTCTTCTCAAGAACAAGCAAAAAGTTCTCCCAAGTTCAGTCCCCAAATCCAAGGATTCTTCTGTGAACTTTGCCTCCAGGTATATGGGATTTCATCAATGGGTATCTTTTCACCCATTGAGTCCCTAAGAAATTAATTATCTTAAGTTTCCTATTAATTCTTCAGACCTTGGGTTCCTGAATTCTATGAACCTATTGTATCTCAGTTTCCACTATTGTGTATGGAACTCATTACATGTTTTCTTGAGAATCTAGGATAGTTATATACTATGTTGTTAATTTCACTGCTTTAAATTCATGCATGCTAGTCAGATATCTATGGGGGATCTTTCTAAAGAGGAACTTGATCAAAGTGTGAACTTATTTCATGCAAAGTTCAAGATGATGGATTGGGTATGTTCCTTGGTCATTGATGGTAGGAGCAGTACTAATGTGGTGAGTTGCACTATGGTTGTAGAATGAAGCTTCCTACACAAAAATACCCCAAGCCATACACACTTCAAGGTCTCACTGAGAATGATGAAGTAGAGGTAACCAAGCAAGTGGTCATGAATTTTAGCATTGGCAAGTATCGAGATGAGGTGTTATGTGATGTTTTGCCCATGCAATCTTGTCATATGTTGTTTGGTAGACCTTGGCTAGCCGATAGGGATGTTAGATATCAAGTGGAGTCTAACAAATACTCATTTGTGTTTGAAGGACGAAGGCACACTCTTGTACCTTTATCACCCTGTTAACGATCTCAATCGAGTGACTAAAATCGATACCGGAAACACGGAATTCAACAACACAAAATAAAGAGAGTGGAGAAATTAAGATGAGAATTAGAAGAAATTGAGATGCGAATAGAAGAAAGAAAGGCTAATTGAATTAACAATCAATCAAGGAAGAAGAGAACTCAATCAAATGCATGAGAAACCAAATTGAATCCACAAGATGATAACTCGATGATCAATTAAGCAAAGAAGATAACACAAGCAATTCGGGAATCCACCCTAATCACTCATTCTAAACTAATAATTGGAATTGAACCCAATCAATATCCTAACCTAAAATATCAAGTCTATTCAAGATAATTCAATCATAAAAAATCTAAGTATGAAAATGGTTAAGGCAACTATTTATAGTTATTGCCTTTACACAAATAGCCTATTACAAAAATAGCCCAAAAGTGACTATTTTGGAAATAACCCACAAGGGCCCTTCTTGATTGCTCAAATGGCATCTTGATCACCCATGGCCTAGTGTATTTGTTGCTCCATAGCTTCCTCCAGGCTCCAAGCTACCATCCATATGTAGAAGCCCCTCCAATTATGCTCCAAGCTAACCAAGATCGTATCATCCTCCCCTTGCAAAAACATAAGAAGGACAAACAACAAACATATCCTCATAGCATGAGGGTTAGCACACAGGTTATCAACCATAACAACTTGCCAAGGAGGTACACATTTAAAATACAACCAACTGTCTTTTGTGTCAAATAAGAGCAATGCATTGTAGAACATACAAAGGATCTGGCTATGAGAAATATCATGGAACAAAGAAACCTCAAAGGTCCTAAGACACAATTTCTTCCTTATTCCCCCAAAAGACCATACCAAATGTGGTGTCTCCATTGGTTCAAACACCCATGAGTGTTTACCGGGGTCAAAGATATAAAAGGCCCACATAGTTTGGTCACAAAGGCAAATGGACCAACCCAAGAAACCCCTACCTCTATATAAAACAAATCCCATACAAACATGGACATCATCATATGCAAAGAGGTAGTAGAGAAAGGTGTTACTTAAATGAACTTCATCCAAGGTGTGCCCATATATAGAATCACCCTTTGATCCACAAGCACTAAGACCTTGATCAAGAGTAGGGTCACACAAGAATGAAGGGGTCATTAGAGAACATACACCCCTTTCCTTTTGACCACTAACCCCTCCAATAGACGTACTATCATCTTTCAAGAAGAGAGTTTCATCTTTGGAAAGTGTGTCATCATACCATAGTGGATTCTCAATCACTTGGTAGCCTTCAAGAGGGGATACACTTCCATCATGCCAAAACACATCACTATGCATTTCATCTTCATTAGTCATGTCAAGCTCAAACAAGGGATTATCCTTAAAAACATACTCCACCTCAAAATCCTCATGACAAGAATTAGAAATGGAATCAACACTCAAGGAATCATCACCTCTAAGTAAATATCCTACATGACTAACTACATGACCAACTATATCATTACCATTACTAAATTGAGGTTCATTTATCACATCACACAACTCCTCAATTAGTAGGTCATCATTACAAGCAAGTTAGTCAACACCACAATGAACACTAGTTGGTAGCATATCAAGCTCAAAAGAATCACACACATGATTACCATTATTATAGCCAACTAGCATTTTACTACCCCCATTACATGACAATACATTTTCACTCAAGTCACAAGTGATAACACTAGATGGACTCAAATTGATCTTACTAGAAGAATCAATCAAGTCATCTATAGGATCAACTAGTGTTTGGGCACTCACAACAATGGCATCATCATCATGCAACAAGGTGTCATCAAGATCATCACAAGGTAAAGGCTCTTTAAGGTCACACATATACAAGCTATCACTGACACTCAATTGTCCACTAACCACACAATGATCTTCCAAGTTCAATAAAGTGCAAGAGTTAGCTTTGTTACCTTGTAGCTCATAGGAAGAATTGCCTTCACCTTGGTTACAAACATTTGAGCATAATTGCTTCCTTTGAAAGCTTTCAACCACCTTATGATGTTCCACATTTTGAGGTTCCACAATAGGTTTGCTTCTAAGAATACCTGCACAAGAATCAAGACAACTAGAAAAAGAAGAGAGGTTACAAAAGTTAGTATAAGGTTGTGACAACCCTCTCACATCACTCCATACAACCTCTCCTTTTTCCACTCTAGAGTTGTCACTTATCACACCCTTACTCCTCTCAATCTTTTGTCTCTCAATTTCATTGGAGTTCAGACAAGTGCCAAGTATCCCTTGTGAAGGGTTAGATGATCCCTTCACTTCAAGCTTCCACTTTGGTGCACAAGGTGTGGATGTTTTGACTTCTATGTTCAACTCCTTAGTGAGTTCATCTTCATGAGGAGTAGTTTTCTTCAACATCTTTTGTAACTCCTCAGGCTTAAGATTGGCAACCTATCGAATGACCTTGTCAACTCCTCTTTGTATGACATCCCCTAATTCTTTAATTCTTAAAGATTCAAGATCCCTCACCGGAAGGGGCTCATTTGATTTCACTCTACTTTCATGGCTTATTGATCCTTCAATTCTACCTCCAACATCATTACTATAAGGAGAACAAGTCACATTAGAAGGAGAATAAAAAGTATAAGTTCTTGCATTCCAAGAAGTAGAGGATGTTCTTCTCCTATAGTTCACACAACGTCTTCGAATTGGTTGCACCCACACATCTATACCCCCTCGACTAGGATAGGAAGTAGCACAAGACAAGGATGGTAATTCATCTTCACAATATCCCCTTCTATCACAATCTTCCTCAAATGATTCATAAGAAATATGGGAGAAAGCATCGTACCTCACATCGTCTTCATCACCATGGTGTGTAATATGAGAATCCACATACTCTTCATCTTCACTATCGGATTTACCATAAGATACTTCTACTCCTTCATGTTCATCATAAGAGACATAAGCCCCATTCATTTCACATTCATTTTCGAAGTAGTAGTTCTCACAATCATTAACTCATGATCACAATCATAGCCTTCATAAGATTCCCCTTCAAAAGATTCTGAGGCTATGGATGACATCCTTCCTTATACCTCCTTTTGTACCTACAAAACTAGCAAACAAGTTAGTAATAAAATCCTCACGCCACTCTTTATGTAAGCTCTCAACTCACTTACTATGGCTTCTTTCCCAAATTGATAGTGTTACTAGTTTTGCTCAATCAATTCAAGGTTATCTAACCTTGTGGAGGAATGGATCCTTGTGACTCTTGAAAGAAGGATGACTCAAACAAAACTAAAAGGACTTGAATCAAGAAATTAACTACGAAATAAAAGAGAGAAGCACACAAAGAAACGCACAAGAAAAACAACGGACTCAAAGAACTTGATAATATTTAGTAGGGTAATCTACTAATTAAAATCAAGTTATGAACCAAAAAGAAGTAGATTTAATGAAAAAGAAACTAATTTACCAAGATTTTGACTAGAAAAATCATTTGGAAAGAAATTTGGTTGAAATCCATGGAGAAAAGCTTCAAAAAGTGGAGAAAAACTTGAAAAATAGCTCCAAAACAGGCTGAAGCCGTCTCTGAACGTAGCTGGAGCCGGCTGGAGGGCCTGGAGGCGCTTGGCTTAAGTGCTGGAGCCATTTTGAGGGTGGCTGGAGTCGGCTGAGGGCGGAAGCCACGTGGCTGACGCGGAAGCCGATCCTCCGTCGGCTAAAAAACACGGAAGCTGATGGCTGGATGGTTTGTGCTGAGCTGGTGCAGGGTTGGAGCTCAACTGTACATGTGGGACCAGCTGGCAGCGTCCTATTGGGCACAAGAACAGCTGGAAAAATCTTATTTTTTTTTCAATTTTTCAGATATTTTTTGTACTCTTTTGGTCCCACAAACACCTTTACACTTTCTCTTTCCTTTCCTTTTGGATTAAACATCACCTTTTTGAAGATTCTTCCTCAACAATTTATGAATTCATGAAGAACACTATGAACATTGATGAACTTTAATATTTTATAACTCTCTCAATTTAACTCCGATCTTCACGAAATTTTAACCACGAGCTCCTTTCAACATCACAAACAAACCCCAATAATTTTTGGCCCTCAATTCCAAGCCGAAAATAAACTCATTTTCTCCATCTTCAATCTATGAAGAACACAATGAACAAGTGAATTTCAAATCTTCATAACTCTTTCATTTTAGCTCCAAATTCCATGAAATTCGAGATTTAGGCTCCCCTTGCTATAGAGAAAAAACCCCAATACTTTTCAAGCTCCAATTAAGCCTCAAAGAACAAACCCACTTCACCTTTTTGAAGTTTTTTCAAGCTCAACAATGGTGAAATTTTGAAACACCTCCAAATCAACTCAAAATCGTCTCAAATTTTAGGAGAAGCTTCCTTTTAAGCTAGAGAATAAATCCTAATACTTTTTCTAGCTCGAATCTCTCCTAATCTTCAACACCCATTTTCAAGTTTTCAAACCTTCAAACTCCTTTAATGGTAGAATCTTTCCTACAACTCAAAATTGCTTGAAATCTTGGATTTAGACTCAAAAAACACTAGAGAATACGAATCTAGTGTCAAAAATAACAAATCAAACACAAAACAATTCATTTTTTTTTGGATGATTTTTTTTTTCAAATTTATGAACTTAAGACCTAAGAATTGATGAAACAACTCTTAAAACCTAAGCTCTGATACCAAGATGATAACGATCTCAATTGAGTGACTAAAATCGATACCAGAAACACGGAATTCAACAACACAAAATAAAGAGAGTGGAGAAATTAAGATGAGAATTAGAAGAAATTAAGATGTGAATAGAAGAAAGAAAGGCTAATTGAATCAACAATCAACCAAGGAAGAAGAGAACTCAATCAAATGCATGAGAAACCAAATTGAATCCACATGATGATAACTCGATGATCAATTAAGCAAAGAAGATAACACAAGCAATTCGGGAATCCACCCTAATCACTCATTCTAAACTAATAATTGGAATTGAACCCAATCAATATCCTAACCTAAAATATCAAGTCTATTCAAGACAATTCAATCATCAAAAATCTAAGTATGAAAATGGTTAAGGTAACTATTTATAGTTATTGCCTTTACACAAATAGCCTATTACAAAAATAGCCTAAAAGTGACTATTTTGGAAATAACCCACAAGGGCCCTTCTTGATTGCTCAAATGGCATCTTGATCACCCATGGCCTTGTGTATTTGTTGCTCCATAGCTTCCCCCAGGCTCCAAGCTACCATCCATATGTAGAAGCCCCTCCAATTATGCTCCAAGCTAACCAAGATCGTATCATCCTCCCCTTCTTCAAAAGGATTCATCCTCGAATCCGAACCTTGCAAAAACATAAGAAGGACAAACAACAAACATATCCTCATAGCATGAGGGTTAGCACACGGGTTATCAACCATACCAACTTGCCAAGGAGGTACACATTTAAAATACAACCAACTATCTTTTGTGTCAAATAAGAGCAATGCATTGTAGAACATACAAAGGATCCGGCTATGAGAAATATCATGGAACAAAGAAACCTCAAAGGTCCTAAGACACAATTTCTTCCCTATTCCCCCATAAGACCATACCAAATGTGGTGTCTCCATTGGTTCAAACACCCATGAGTGTTTACCGGGGTCAAAGATATAAAAGGCCCACATAGTTTGGTCACAAAGGCAAATGGACCAACCCAAGAAACCCCTACCTCTATATAAAACAAATCCCATACAAACATGGACATCATCATATGCAAAGAGGTAGTAGAGAAAGGTGTTACTTAAATAACTTCATCCAAGGTGTGCCCACATATAGAATCACCCTTTGATCCACAAGCATTAAGACCTTGATCAAGAGTGGGGTCACACAAGAATGAAGGGGTCATTAGAGAACATACACCCTTTTCCTTTTGACCACTAACCCCTCCAATAGACGTACTATCATCTTTCAAGAAGAGAGTTTCGTCTTTGAAAAGTGTGTCATCATACCATAGTGGATTCTCAATCACTTGGTAGCCTTCAAGAGGGGCTACACTTCCATCATGCCAAAACACATCACTATGCATTTCATCTTCATTAGTCATGTCAAGCTCAAACAAGGGATTATCCTTAAAAACATACTCCACCTCAAAATCCTCATGACAAGAATTAGAAATGGAATCAACACTCAAGGAATCATCACCTCTAAGTAAAGATCCTACATGACTAACTACATGACCAACTATATCATTACCATTACTAAATTGAGGTTCATTTATCACATCACACAACTCCTCAATTAGTAGGTCATCATTACAAGAAAGTTGGTCAATACCACAATAAAGACTAGTTGGTAGCATATCAAGCTCAACAGAATCACACACATGATTACCATCATTATAGCCAACTAGCATTTGACTACCCCATTACATGACAATACATTTTCACTCAAGTCACAAGTGCTAACACTAGATGGACTCAAATTGATCTTACTAGAAGAATCAATCAAGTCATCTATAGGATCAACTAGTGTTTGGGCACTCACAACAATGGCATCATCATCATGCAACAAGGTGTCATCAAGATCATCACAAGGTAAAGTCTCTTTAAGCTCACACATATACAAGCTATCACTGACACTCAATTGTCCACTAACCACACAATGATCTTCCAAGTTCAATAAAGTGCAAGAGTTAGCTTTGTTACCTTGTAGCTCATAGGAAGAATTGCCTTCACCTTGGTTACAAACATTTGAGCACAATTGCTTCCTTTGAAAGCTTTCAACCACCTTCATGATGTTCCACATTTTGAGGTTCCACAATAGGTTTGCTTCCAAGAATACCTGCACAAGAATCAAGACAACTAGAAAAAGAAGAGAGGTTACAAAAGTTAGTATAAGGTTGTGACAACCCTCTCACATCACTCCACACAACCTCTCCTTTTTCCACTCTAGAGTTGTCACTTATCACACCCTTACTCCTCTCAATCTTTTGTCTCTCAATTTCATTGGAGTTCGGACAAGTGCCAAGTATCCCTTGTGAAGGGTTAGATGATCCCTTCACTTCAAGCTTCCACTTTGGTGCACAAGGTGTGGATGTTTTGACTTCTATGTTCAACTCCTTAGTGGGTTCATCTTCATGAGGAGTAGTTTTCTTCAACATCTTTTGTAACTCCTCGGGCTTAAGATTGGCAACCCATCGAATGACCTTGTCAACTCCTCTTTGTATGACATCCCCTAATTCTTTAATTCTTAAAGATTCAAGATCCCTCACCGGAAGGGGCTCATTTGATTTCACTCTACTTTCATGGCTTATTGATCCTTCAATTCTACCTCCAACATCATTACTATAAGGAGAACAAGTCACATTAGAAAGAGAATAAGAAGTATAAGTTCTTGCATTCCAAGAAGTAGAGGATGTTCTTCTCCTATGGTTCACACAACATCTTCGAATTGGTTGCACCCACAAATCTATACCCCCTCGACTAGGATAGGAAGTAGCACAAGACAAGGATGGTGTTCAGTGTCATGCATTTGGCACGCCAATTCCACCCTTGTTTTCTGTGTGTTCAGTGTATGCTTCGATTGTATGAGTGGCCGAAGGTTTTGTTTTCACTTGATTGTGTTCCTCGATTGTATGGGTGGCCGCTGGGACTGTAGGTAGATTATAGTACTTCTTTCATTTTATAGAACTTGATATGGAGGCTCAGATTATCGGACTTTGAGTATTGAGGGGCTAGTGAGTCCTGTATTATTGAGGCTATTAAGTGGTCTTTTGAGTGGATTGTTAGTTCCTGATTCTATTCTATAGAATGATTTTGAGTGGTAACTCTTGGTTATTATGGTTTGGTTGTTCCGTCCTAGGTTGATACTTGCTAGGTTGATCTCAGTTTATATCGTCTTTGATGTGGGATTCATAATATGTT
This sequence comes from Jaltomata sinuosa, assembly GCA_003996215.1. Taxonomy (NCBI): domain Eukaryota; kingdom Viridiplantae; phylum Streptophyta; class Magnoliopsida; order Solanales; family Solanaceae; genus Jaltomata; species Jaltomata sinuosa. The sequence continues at coordinate 692,805 of QJPP01000026.1, forward strand.
TTCCTTTAGTATATTGATGCCTTTTTAGTATGTGAAATTGCTTCCTTTCTTCCTTTTCACTTGAGGTTATCGGTATACCGCCATGTTTTCTAAACTCTCTCCTTTTATATACTATTGTGGCAAGGATCCCAGGTGCGTCCCTCTTTCTTACACCTGAGTTCTGTGTATATTTGTTTTTTGTTCTAGCATTGTTTGTTATTACTCTTGGTTGTCTATGTTCTGTGCGAGCTCCTTGTGCTTGATCCATTATTTTAGGTGACTTTTTTTGCTATCTGTTACTTACTATTTTTATATCTTATATGCACTCAGTCGACCAATGATACCTACTGAGTACCTGTTGTCTTGGTGCTCATACTACACTTCTACACTTTTTGGTGTAGATATTAGTTGAGCTTTTATCGTTGATCACATTGGAGACTCGTGCAACTTTTGGACATCGAGACTAGGGTGAGCGCCTGCCGATCAGGGCTTGTCTACATCTTCTCTTTTGTACTGATACTCCTTGTACTTTTGAAGACAGATTTATATTGTATTTTTTTACTTCTAGCACTCGTATTCTATCAGAATCTCCTTTACTGTCGATACTAAGTCTTGGGGTTGGTGTTGTATCCTTGTATATATATATATTGGGTTGTTTCTTCCACATTGTCTTATCTTTATATTGGGGTTCATTGTGTATATTGGTTAGTTAGTAGCCCATTACTAACCATTTTGGGTTACGGGAATTGGTTCACCTACTGGGGGGTTGTAGGTGCCATCATGACCTGAGAAACCGAGTCATGATAGCTTGGTATCAGAGACTTAGATTCACCAGTGTCGTGGTACAGAAGCAAGTGTCTATGTAGAATCTCATGGATCAGTATGATGACATCCGTATCCTATCTGCGGGAGTCTACAAGGTATTGTTAGGAAAAGTTTCATCTTTTTTCCTCCTTATCGTGCGTTCCTGGATTTATTGACTTCTAAACATCAATTGTTTCACTCCTTCTCAGATGCCTAAGATGAGTTTGACAGGGGTGATGTTGAGGCTTCTGTGCTTGTTGTGTCAGTACTTTTGTCAGTGCCAGGACCTCAGAATGAGAGTATACCACATTAGATAGGGGTGTGGGGTCAGCCCAGCCTCCGATTAGATTCATAGCTACCCCAGTTCTTCAGGGCACTGTGGCTAGGAATTCAGAGTCCTCCGGTGGGTGTTTCAGTACTCGGTTCTACAAGTGGTGCTTCAGTTTGGGTTGAGCTACCAGTTCTGCAGTAGGGTTATCTATCGATACTGGTGTATGAGGCAAGATTTCATGACATGGTTAGGCATACTGCTAGGGTTATACCTTCAGAGTTTGATAAAGTTCAGAGTTTTATCGGAGGTTTGATTTCACCACTCAGTTTGACTACCGGGCACTTGGTTACAGTTGAGACTACCTTTCTATAGGTAGTGGATCATGCTTGGGCTATTGAGGTTTATGCCATGAGGTTTATAGAGGTAGTGCTAGGAAATGTCATCGCCATGACAATTCTTGAGGTTCTAAGACTCGAAGTAGGGGATTGTCTGCTAGGGATCAGTTCTATTGCTTCATATCTAGCAGGCCAGGTTCAGTTGCTCCATAGGTTCCAGAGAGTGGTTGTGTAGGGCATGTTGAGTAGAGTAGATAGGGTTTAGATCACATCCTTCGGGGTTTGCCTTCAGAGTGTATAGGCCGTGATGGCCGGCCAGGTTCAGTGAGATCTTTTCATCAGGCTTCATCTAGTAAAGGCTATTTTTTATGTGGTGAGCATGGGCACTTTGCTAGTAATTGCCTCACAATTTTGTATCCTGGTCAGCCTAGTTGTTATGATTGTAGGGAAGTTGTTCACCTTTATAGAGCTTGTCCCCGGCGAGGGATGGCAGAGCTTCAGCTTTGACTACTCAGTCCAGAGTTAGATTCCGCCAGCCTGATGCCCTTCTTAGTAGGCCAGAGGTAGAGATTCCTGATATCGTTGCTCCAGGTTAGGATTTTACTACCTTTGACTTGTGATAGTCCTGCTCGCATTACGATCTTATCCTTTCTATCATATAATTGCTTATATGCCTACCTGCTACTTATTTAGTTGTTTGATTTCCAGATTGTAGCTTTTATGCATTGTTTTTGTGGTAGTTTATTCCTTAGTAGTGGATGGGGTGAGATATCCCTGAGAGGTGTTTACCCAGAGTTGTAACTCATGGGTAGTTCTTGTTGGTCTGTTTCTGGTTGGGTTTATCCCTATTTCGTTGTGATTCTGGACTTGTGAGTGAGTCTTGCTCTTTGAGCGGTCCTAGATGGTTGTTCCCTAGGCCGTTATCTAGCGTGGCTAGAGGTTCTTATTTTGGTTTGGTGTTACCAGTGGTTGTGCTGAAGTTTGAGCTTCTGTCTTGAGATAAGAGGTGTTGGTTATGTGAGCATGGTTTGGTTTTGTTTTCGGGTGATTAGAATCGACCTTCTTTATTTGGTTGGTTTTGGAGGTTGGCAGGTATATGGGTTATTTCCATAGTCTCCCTCAGTTTTTTGTCTGGTTGGGTTATTTTATTGTCTCCCCAGTTCTAGTTGGAATGAATTTTGATCGTAGTTCTCTGGATGAGCTTTTGATTTTAGCATTGTAATTGTGTTTTGGCTTTTGCATTTTCGACAAGTGTTGACCGTAGCCTCGTGGTTGAGTTGCATTCACAGCATATTGGGTGAGTTAGGCATCTGGCCCATTCTTCTCCTACTTTATTTAGTTTGGCAATATAGATATGAGGACTAAGGTAATGGCTCCAAATTTTATTTTAGAAGGAGTTCGTAAGGTTCAGTATATGCCAAGGAAGGGTTTTGTTTAGTTGAAAAGGAGGGAGATGACTCCTTGTTCATGCTTGCTTGTTCTAGTAGCTGATCGGGGTGACGACTGAGAGACTGCTTTGGGTTATGGGTTGGTGACTTGATTTGACCATCTACAGAATGTAGTGGCCCTTCCTTTGATTAGTTCAAGCTTCAGTAGCATTTGCGGATTAGGAAAATTGTTTATTCATGGCCTAATTGGCTTCAGTTCTGATGGGTTCATTAGTAGCATATGGGTTCGACAGAGGTAGTGGTTAATAAATCGGGATTGGGTTTCAAAAAGCATGGGCTAGCAAACTACTCTAGACGGTTCGTGGTAGTTTCTGTTTGGTTGCAGCATCCTAGTGCCGAGAGGCAGTGGGTGCGGGCAACTTAGCTTCTTTACTTTAGTTTCAGATGCGACTGTTGGCCTTGGACACCTAGTCCTTGGCTAACCTCTCTTTTAGGCTGGATATTCCTGATTTCAGCGGTGCTCTTTATGGTACAAAGTTTCTTCCATCTTGGTTGGGCAGATGCAGTGGCATAAGTTCTAGATTCAGCGGTGGTGTATGCTTTATGTGGTCAGCTTATGAGGGTTGAGACTAGAAGGGTTATTTTTGAAGTTATAATGATACTTAGAGGCTGGTGGTAACCATTCATTTACTGAGGATTTGGAAGCTTGTTTAGTCAATTCTTTCGGGGTTGTTGTTTTTGTGGGGTTCCAGTGTTGGTTAGACTCAGCCAGTATGGACTAGAAGTTCAGTATGATATATGCTTTGAAATGGTTGGTTGTGTGCAGATCTAGTGGAGCGGTTGATTCGAGCCAAAAGGATGAGTTAAAAGTTACATGCAAATTTCTATGTCTAGACGGTAACTTTGAACCCTAGGCCCCTTTTTCCTTTGCCTACGGGATGTCCTGACTTGATATTCGTGGTATGATAGACTCTTTCCTGAGTTGAGATTTTTAAAGCAATTTCAAATCTGAATGACGTTCGAGTATTTGGAGTAGCAACAGTGTTTATTAGAGTTGGGAGCTTAGCTAATGACTATGGACTTCATAGTAGGCTTTTCACACTACTTGCAGGATCTTGGTTTTGGTTTGGGTCTATCAGGCAGGTTGCCCTGGTTCCTTTGCTTCTAGTTGATTCAGATTTGGTCCGATTAGGCGAGGTTGGTTTCGTTCTACAGTTTGAAAGTTCTCCGTTAACATAAGGTATTCATATATGCCTTTCCTAACTTTGGTGTGCGGACTTCAATCGGATTCACATGGGTTAATCAATTTGGGTTCAGTTAGCGAGTTTGGTGTTGGCAAGAGTGTTCTTCCATTGCTTGATGGTCAGTCAGGTCAGGTAACTCTAGTTTTCGAGGACCTACTACGGGTTGTTATCTTGAATGGAAAAAGTTAGCAGACTATTATAGCTTGACTTTGATAGAACTTGAGTATAAAGGGTGACTTCGTTTGTGGTAGAGTAGAAGCAAAGACTGTGGATCTCTGGTGTGTAAGTTGATGCCTCGAGGGTGGTTTGAGTGTTTGATTTGTATGCAACTCCCTATTTATGGTACAAAAGGATTTGGTTCAGAATACAAGGGTTTTGCGGATCAGTGGGTTCATGAGTTAGAGTTTTTATTATTGGCTTTTCTGATAAACTTGGTTGTGGTGTCAGAGATTCGAGTTTTGTGTGTTGGCTGCCTTGCTTCTCTGGTTTTGGTGTTGTGATGGTTGCTTACCGATTGAGATTCTAGAGGCTCAGTATGGGTTGGCAGACCCTTTGCATTTCGGAGTTTGAGTTTGGAATCTAGCTTGTCTAGTAAGTGGTTTAGGCTTGGTTGCTTTCGTTGGCTCTGTTGGGTGTCGTCCTGTCAAGGAGGATACCCGAGCTATCTGAGAGAGTAGTGCGGGCTTCGTATCCGCTGTTCTTTTCATCTTTAGTCTTTCTTTCTTTCCTGACTTTTGGGGACGAAAGTCTTTTTAGTAGTGGATAATGTAATGACCCTTCCAGTCATTTATGCATTTTCGCCTTTCTTGTACCATTAGAGCTTGCCTGTAGCGGCCTCAAGTAATTTATGGCTTGCTGGGACCGATAGTTCGGTGCCCAGACCGTTTGTTTGGTTTTTTTGTCCAATTTTGGTTTTAGAGCTTTAGGTTTTTGAAAGGGTTGACTTTAGTCAACATTCTTGGTAAACATGCTCGGAATTGAATTTTGACAGTTCCATTAGCTCCGGAGAATGAATTTTGGTCTTGAGAGACCTTTGGTCAGGATCTGGGAGCTCTTTAGCTTGGAATTCTCTCTTGTTCTGTGTTTTTAGGCCAGTTGGGCTTGCTTGGTTGACTTTGGTCAATATTTAGAGAAGACGGCCTCAGATGGAAATTTTGTCAGCGTTGTAAGCTCTAGAATATCTAGTTTAGGCTAGGGGACCATTGGTTTGGGTCCCGAGGCTTCCGAACTTGTTTTCGGCCCTTCAGATCTGTTTTGGGAATTGTTGGCCTAAAGGTTGATTATGGCATGGCGCCCACTTTTTATTAAATCGACCTCCGATGGAATTTTCATCAATTCCATTAGATCTGAAATGTCGTTTCCACTCAAATAGCTCTATTAGTTTTTGAGTATCGGGTTCTGATTATGTCCGGAATGACTCGTACAAATTTTTGCATTGCTGGTTACTGGTGTGCTGCCAGGGCGCCGCCTGGGCCGCGCCTACGCTCACGCGCCTGCGCGCCCATGGCCGCCCTTGCGCCCATGCCAGCGCCTGACCTCTAGCGCTCCTGCGCTCATGCAAGCACCCCTGCGCCTATGCACCAGCGCCCATGGGCCGCCCCTGCGCCATGGCTGGCCAACTTATAAAGTTGTTGGCAGCCTAATTTCCAGCCCTTCACATCATCTTCCAACCTCGATAATTCCTCCATTTTTACTCCAAATTTTCACCTTCCATCCCCTATGCCTGGAGAAATATTTGTTGCTGGTCCGAGCTCGTTTCTTGGCCTCGTAAATTGGTAAGTTTCTTGCTTAAATTCTTATAAAAACCCATAAATTCTCCCCTTTAAATTCTTGATTCTTGGGGCTGTTTTGATCCCTTCCCGTGGTCCATTTTAGCTCAGATTTTGAGCATGTTCTTTTGGGAAAATGGGGAACACCGTGGTGTTCTCATTTCTGGTTTCGAGTTGTGGGGCCCATGGGCCTGCTTGTGACCCAGATTTCGACCCGATTATGTTTATAGCATTATGGGTATCGTTGGTCTGGTAGTAACGTTTAGATAATTATCTTGATAGCGGTTTAGCAATTTGGAGTTTCCCAGAGCAGTTTGAGCCTGGACGACGTCTTCCCCGCAGCTATTTGTCAGACGATAGGTAGGTTATGGCTTTTCCTACTTAGAATCTGTGTATATAGGCTATAACTGCATTAATTAGCATCCTTGGGCGGGTTGTTATAGGTTGGTACCCCAGACCTTGTCCACCTTTTCTGTATGCTCATTTCATACGTTGTTTGTAGTATTCGCATAGTATCGTACATTACCCCAGTGGTCCTGTGTGGCCTTGTATTGACTCTGGAACATAGATGGCGGGTTAGTTGGGAATGTCTAGGAGTCCCAAACATAGAGATATTATGACTTTTAAAGGGTTTTGAAGCTGGCTTTTGGGAAACCTCTTGGAGAAAAGAGGATATTATGATAGTTTGATCCCCAGTTTTTATACTTATACTAGACTCAGCGAGGGCGGGCACTAGAGTTGTTTAACTACCGATTTAGACCCATCTACGCTTTGGGCACCCTTGATAAGGGTTATTGTGACTTGATTACTGATTTAGACCCGAATACACTTCAGACAAATTGTGATGGGTTTTTTTGAGATTAATACTACTAATTTAGACCTGAGTCAAAGCTGGGCATGTACTATGAGATTTTGAGTTGAGATACACTTGAGATTGAGCGGTTTTGTATGTGGTCGAGGGGTAGACCTCTATGGACCTTCCATTCCTGGGAAACTGGCTACGGGCCAACGCACGCGCTAGGAGGAGGGGTGTACAATAGAGTAGAGGTACACGGGTAGAGTCCTTCCATAGGTCCCGCCTCTATATGGGCCCGTGGGGTATCTAAGAGGGAACATACCAGTTACTTACACACATATCACTATCATGCATTTGGCACGCCGATTCCACCCTTGTTTTCTGTGTGTTCAGTGTATGCTTCGATTGTATGAGCGGCCGAAGGTTTTGTTTTCACTTGATTGTGTTCCTCAATTATATGGGTGGCCGCTGGGACTATAGGTAGATTATAGTACTTCTATCATTTTATAGAACTTGATATGGAACCCGGTTCTCGGTGGTTTAGTGGTTCCCAGCCTGGGAGGCTCAGATTATCGGACTTTGAGTATTGAGGGGCTAGTGAGTCCTGTATTATTGAGGCTATTGAGTGGTCTTTCGAGTGGATTGTTAGTTCCTGATTCTATTCTATAGAATGATTTTGAGTGGTAACTCTTGGTTATTGTGGTTTGGTTGTTCTGTCCTAGGTTGATACTTTCTAGGTTGATCTGGGTTTATATCGTCTTTGATGTGGGATTCATAATATGTTTTCCTTTAGTATATGGATGCCTTTTGAGTATGTGAAATTACTTCCTTCCTTCCTTTTTAATTGAGGTTACCGGTATACCACCATGTTTTCTAAACTCTCTCTTTTTATATACTATTGCGGCAAGGATCACAGGTGCGTCCCTCTTTCTTACACCTGAGTTCTGTGTATATTTGTTTTCTGTGCTAGTATTGTTTGTTATTACTCTTGGTTGTCTATGTTCTGTTCTAGCTCCTTGTGCTTCCTCCATTGTTTTTGATGACCTTTTCTTGCTATCTGCTACTTACTATTTTTATATCTTATATGCGCTCAGTCGGCCGATGATACCTACTGAGTACCCATTATCTTGGTGCTCATACTACACTTCTGCACTTTTTGGTGCAGATATTGGTTGAGCTTTCACCGTTGATCGCATTAGAGACTCGTGCAACTTTTGGACATCGAGACTAGGGTGAGCGCCTGCCGATCCGGGCTTGTCTACATCTCCTCTTTTGTACTGATACTCTTTGTACTTTCAGAGATATATTTATATTGTATTTTGTTATTTCTAGCACTCATATTCTATCAGAATCTTATGTACTATCGATACCAATTCTTAGGGTTGGTGTAGTATCCTTGTATATATATATATATATATATATATATATATATATATATATATATATATATATATATTTTGGATTGTTGCTTCCGCTTTATCTTATCTTTATATTTGGTTTCCACTTATTTTTGTTCATTGGGCATACTGGTTAGGTAGTAGCCCATTACTAACCATTCTGGCTACGAGATTGGTTTGCCTACTGGGGGGTTGTAGGTGCCATCATGACCTGAGAAATCGGATCGTGACAATTAGCCTAAAAACTAAGGTTATTACACACGCCATACCCATACTATGCAAATATCTACAACAAAAGAGAATACAAGATCTAGATTTGCTCCAGGGGAATGGAGCTCACAAACTTCTCTGCTGATGTAGCATGGATGCCTACTAAGGGTGTCTACAACTCTGTGAACTTTATCCTACATTTATAAAATACAACCCCGGGTCATAGGGATGTCATAATGTATAAAAGATGTACTGGTATATAAGGCAGACAAAATAAAAAGTAATAAATAGGATAGCACAATAAAAGAATCAAAATGTGTTCAACTGAGATATAAATGTGACAAGAAGTAATATATGAAACATTAGGTCTTATGAAATCATTTTGTCATTATTATACAAGTGTCTTTTGGATTCATTATTAATATGGGAAAAAATGATACAATTCTCTGTGGAATCAAGAAACTTAAGTACTTTTAAATGAATAAATGATAACCTCTGAATATGAGCCTCGAGGACTTTATATCAACTAGATAGCATATAAACTCTATTATCTCTAAATCTCATATTAAAATATTAAGTCTCGTAGTCTATAATCTTTTATGGTATGCCATAAATGACTCTACTCTAAGGGTATATAGCCATAATATGATGGTTCGCCCGTAAGCTCAACTCTGAAGGTTTGTGGTCTCTGCCATGTGCACAAGGAAGCATTGCATCATGAGTCAAGTGAATAATAAATTTTACCTTCCCCCACTATCTCTTGATTTATCTTTTAACAATTGATACCATGAAAGCCTCTGAATAATTAGTTACACTATGAGACCAATTGTATAAATAATAAGCTTTGAATGACAATTTATGGACTCTGAGTAACTGATGGTTATCTCTGATAAGTGAATCAAGAAGTAAACATTCTTCTATTTAGAATGAATCATATTGACATGTATTTGTTATATAGATGATGAATATGTGATGAAAAATTAATTATCTCTAGAAACATATAACAAATGTACTATATGAGTTCTATGGAATACAAATGAGGCACATATATATATATGATGTCTATATGAATACTTTGACTTGAAACTATTAGCTTGAATACTCTTAACGGTATCGAAAATGAATAACTGATATGCAGGGGTAATTACTATAAAGCATAGGGGACACAAAAATTGAATATCATTATATATATATCATATAAACTATATAGATCCTTGTAAAGAAATATGTGACGTAGGGTCGTGCCTTGCGGAGAAGGAGGTTTTAGCCTTACATATATACCTTAATTTCAGGTCCTTATGGTCTGCCATCCTTCCTTACAGTAGGTACGCTACATAAAAATAATAGACATATTTCTAGAAGCTAATAACAATGTGGGGCCCATAAAATAGTTTGTCAAAACCAAACAAGCAGCATGCCCACACAACTACCAAAACATGGTGTATAGCCACACACACACCAATTCAAAGCCCAAAATAGCCACAACCAAACCCAAAAATGAGGCTTCCAACCTTTGCATACAATAATACATATAAAACAACTCCAAAATAATTTAATAAAATAAGATTAAATTTAACTCATTGCTTACGATCACCGTCTCGTGAGTTTATACTATAATTATGCCTAAAAGACTCTCTTTCTTTTAATAGAAAAGAAGCGGTTAAGAGGGTAGAACCTTACCTTGAACTTGATGGAATTTATAGTATCTCAGCTTGTCTCCTCTTGTAACAAACAGTTTCCTCAAACACCAAACCTTGAAACAAGAAGAAACTAATTGAAAATGATAACACAACAAAAGAGCTGCCTTGAAACCTCATTCTCTAGGGGCTGGCCTAACCTTCCCAACGTGCATAAACATGTTCTCCACCCTCATTATAGTTAAAACCATGTAAAACATATACGGAATACTTACCTCAAAGCCTTATAACAATTGAAGAATGCTCAAGAACACTTGAGGAAAAAAGGAGCGTCTATGAGAGCTTGAAGAGAGAGAGAGAGAGAATTGTTTCTTATCTTATGTGTGATGTAATGACCCTTCATTCTCGCATTTTTGTCTTCTTTGTATTTTTAGTGCTTGCGTGTAGTGGCCTCAAGTTAATTATGACTTGCCGGGATTGGTGGCTCAGTGCCCGGGCCGTTAATTAGGTAATTATGGCCATTTCCCTATTTTAGAGTCTCCACTTAGGAAATCATTATCTTTCGTCAACATTTATAGTAATCATGCACGGAATAAGATTCTGATGGTTTCGTTAGCTCCACAGTGTGGACTTTGGTCTAGTTAGACCCTTGGTCGGGGCCTGGGAGCTTTCGATTTGGGCTTGGAAGTTTGACTTTGGTCAACATTTGAAAAATACAGCCTCAGATGGGAATTTTGTCAGTGTTATTAGCTCTGGAATGTCGACTTTGGGCTAAAAGGGACCTTTGGTTTGGGTCCTGAGGCTTTCACACTCGTTTTGGGCTATTGAGTTTCATTTTTGAAAAGTTGGCTAAAGATTGTTTCTTGTGTGGGGCCCACTTTTTATTAACTCGACCTCCGTTGGGAATTTCATCAATTCTATTGAGTCTGAAATGTCATTTTGAGTGTAGTAACATAGTTCGTTTGCACGCGCGGGGTCCTAGATGAGTCCCGTGGGCCCATCCAGTGACTTTTTTCCTTAAGCTTTCTGCTAGTTGCTTTTGCAGGTGTAGGCCTCAGGCCTTAATCATGACCGCGAGGGAGGCCACGCGATTGCAATGGTCTGCCTCCTTAAGCATCACAACTGTGAGAGCCCCTTCACACAATCGCGATAAAGAACCTATGGACCCGGTGCCCTTTGTTCTTTGTTATCACGGGGTCCCATCTTATGACCGCGATTCAATCCCTGCCCTACTTTTCTTTGCAACCGTGTGTCTAGACTTTGTAATCATGATAGTCTAGCCAGTGGGGTCATTGCAATCGCATGGGGTCCCTTTGCCAATGTGAAGAAGGACCCCTGGCAGTATATATTCCTTCTCTAACATTTTCTCCTTTATTTTAAACCCATTCCTCCATTGTTGTAAGGACTCTTAGCTCTAAAATCAGTATGGGAGCACCCTTAAGTTCTGGGATAGTTTATCCGCTGCCCGTGATCGAGTTTCCATCTTCTATTGTAATCCTTTATTTCCGTTAATTTTCTCTTTTTTAGGGGCTATTTGAGACCCTTCCTTTACCCATTTTCTGCTCAATATTTGAGCATGTGCTCCAAGAAATATTGGAAACCTCATGGTAACTTTTGTTTCGGGATTCAGGTTGTGGGCCCCATGGGCCAGCTTTTGACCCTGATTTTTACGCAGCTAAATTAGTAGCATTATAGGTACCATTAGCTTCATATTAACAAGTAGATTATATTTTTTATAGTTTGAGTGCTATTTGGGGCTTTTTGGAGCAGTTCGAGCTCAGGCTTTGGCTTCCCAGCAGCTTACCAATAAACACCAGGTAGGTTATGGCTTACCCACCTTAGATTTTGTGTATATAGGATATAATTGTACTATCTAGCATCTTTGGATTGAGTTTACTAGGTTGGTACCCCAGACCCTGTCCGCTTTCTTCCTGTCCATTTTTTAGTATTAACCGTTGTGGCTCATTGTGGCCTTCGTATTCACCTTTGGACTTTTGATGGTGGGATTTGGGAAATGTCTGTGTGTCCCAGACATAGATTTACAATTTATGAACTGGTTATCTGCTGTAGAGCGGATTTAGCCTGTGCAGGGCCAATAGGTTGATTGTGAGCAACTGGGCTATTGAATGTAGTCGAGCATATCATTATTATCATGAAAAAAGAGCTTTCTATATTAATTTTCTACCATTATGATTGCGGGCCTAACTATCACCAGTTTTCTAAACCTTGCATGGCCTCGAGGGCCCCTCTTCAGTTGTAAATGGTTTTAAAATGGATTTAAACTGGTTTATGGATCATTTTTGAGTAAAAGAGAATTTATAATGAGTTTTCACACTGATTCTACTAATTCTAGACTCAGCTAGGCCAGAGTGCTAGACATGTTTTCTACTTATTTTGATACGATACTAGGCTCGACTAGGCCAGAGCGCTAGACATGACTTTTTACTGATTTTAGACCAGGATAGATTCTGGGCATGAATATTAGGATATTGAGATCTGTATGTGGTCCTGGAGACCTCCATGGACCTTGCCGATCTAGACTAGGGGTTACGGGCCGAGAGTGCCAAAAGAGGGAAATACGAGGGAGTAGAGGTATATAGGGGAAGCCTTTCATGGGTCTTACCTATTGGGCATACGGGTGCCAGAGTAGGTGCATATGGTACCATTGGCATGGCATACCATTCATATATTGATTGCATGTTTCCACCCTTGTTTGCTGGTTGTTGAGTTTACACTCTGCTAGTATAGGATGTCGGAGGGTTTGTTTTCACTTGTATGTGTTCCTCGAGTGTATATGCGCCCATTAGAACTGTAGGTAGATTAGTTTACTTCTCATATTATTGATACTAGTTAGTTTTCCTTTCGAATCATCCTTACTTTTTGAATTATACTGGTAGCATGATTATATATGTTGTGTTTCCTTCTTTCCCTTCCATTTGAGATTACCGATATACCGCCATGTTCATTAAACTTTCTATAAATATATTGTCTTTGCAAGGATCCATGTGCATTCTCTAACCTTTCACCTATGTTTTCTGATGTATATTCTGTGGGTAGCATAGTATATTTGTATTCTCCTTGTCGTCTTCATGTTGCTAGCTTCTGTGTGTTTCCCTCTGTTTGTTTTTGTGACTACTACCTTCTTATCTACTATTTACTGCTTTTATATCTTACATATGCTCAATCGGCCTAGGATGCCTACTGGGTACCCATTGCTTTGCAATAGGTGCTCATACTACACTTCTGCATCTTTATGGTGTAGATCCTAGTGTGAGTTATCGCCATTGATTGTGCAGACTTGTGCACCTTTAGGACACTCGAGACATAAGGTGAACTCTGGCGGCCGGGGCTTGGCTTTACCTCTTCTTTTGTACTATGTACTCTTTTGCTAGTCAGAGAGTTTTATTTCTAATTTTTTACTCTCTCTTGTACTCTGTATTTTAGTAGTGGCTTCTATACTATGATACCAGGTCATGGGATGGTTTAGCTTCTGTATATATATATATATATGTATATATTTCTGGTTGTCTCCTTTTTTATATCTTCTTTTCAGTCTTCCACTTATTACCCTTTCTTGTATGTGCTTCACTTTTTTAGTGTCCTATTACTAACCATTTAGGGCCACAGGAAATTGGTATGCCTACAGGGGGGTTTGTTGGTGCCATCATGACCTGAGAAATTGGGTTGTGATCATAACTTGGTATCAGAGCGTAGGTTCACCGGTGTCATCAGTATAGGAGCCAATGCCTAGTAGAGTCCTACGGATTAGGAGATGTCCGTACCATATCTTCGAGAGGGTAAAGTGGCATTTTAGGAAATATGAATCTATTCTTGATTTTATGTCGTGCGTCTTATCCTAGATGGTTTCCTAGAATCTCATTTGTTCTACTTTACTCTTTCGTAAAGACCTCATACGAGATCTTTCATAGTGGACAAGGTTGTCTCCTTTTTTATATCTTCTTTTCAGTCTTCTACTTATTACCCTTTCTTGTATGTGCTTCACTTTTTTAGTGTCCCATTACTAACCATTTAGGGCCACGGGAAATTGGTATGCCTACAGGGGTTTTTTTTGGTGCCATCATGACCTAAGAAATTGGGTTGTGATCATAACTTGGTATCAGAGTGTAGCTTCACTGGTGTCATCAATATAGGAGCCAATGCCTAATAGAGTCCTGCAGATTAGGGCGGAGACGTCCGTACCATATCTTCGAGAGGTTAAAGTGGCATTTTAGGAAACATGAATCTATTCTTGATTTTATGTCGTGCGTCTTATCCTAGATGGTTTCCTAGAATCTCATTTGTTCTACTTTACTCTTTCGAAGAGGGCTCATACGAGATCTTTCATAGTAGACAAGGGTCAGCCTTCAACACCAGTACACTCGACTCCAACTTTGAGCCGAGATGGTCGTAGAGGTAGAGGTCGGGGACATGCCCAAGCAGCAGCACCAGGTAAAGCTCATAAGGTCGAGTTTGAGCCCGAGTTAGTCCTAGATCAGCAGCTCGTGGACCAGGGAGCAGCCCAGGTGCCATCAGGGCCATTACCAACATCTGTATTAGCACCAGCCATAACTCCTTTGTCAAATATTGCCTTAGAGTGACCATGATTATCGTAGAGAGCAGTTTATTAGATTGATGCATGGATCTATTTCTGTGGCTGAGTATGAGACCTGTTTCCACTAGGTGGCTCAATTTGGGGCTATGATTATTCCTACAGAGCCAGATAGGGCTCATCGGTTTATTTAGGGCCTGAGGATCAAGCTTCGGTAGACTGCTAAGATACTAGTTGCTAGTGGTGACCATTTTAGGCTATAGAGGACAATTTCTGCACTATAGAGGATTTGCATTATCATGACCCGGGGGTCAGAGATAAGAGGCCACGCCATCAAGGCAGTTACAGTGGTTTCTATTTTGGCGATAGAGGTGCAGGTTAGTAGGGCTAAGGGTATTGGCCACAATAGCATCAGGGTCAGTCTAGCTGACCAGTTCAAGCATTACTTTAGACTTTCGTTGGGTATCAGTTTGATCAGAGTCATAGTGGTCTGCGTGGGTATAGTGGTAAGCTCGAGGGGTGCAATATTTGGGGCATCAGGTTGTGGTGTCCATACCAGTTTAGCCATTTCATCCCAAAAGAGTGGGCCGTCAGGGTCGTGCTATGAGTGTGGTATCATCGGTCACTATGCAAGAGAGTGCCCCCTGTGGGGTTTAGTTCAGCTAGTCGCTCAGCCAACTCAGCCTTTGAGGTCAGTGCAGCCATCGATCAGGTGAGATGGTGTCCCTGGTAGAAGTGGTGCCCAGCGTGGCAGTTTAGGTGGTCAAGATAGCGATCAGTCAGGTGGAGGTCGATGTTAGTTCTATGCTGTCCTTGGTAGACTGGAGGCAGAGGCATCAGATGCAATAATCACAGATACAATTTTTGTCTGCTACCAACCAGCTTTAGCAGTGTTTGATCCTGGATCTTCTTGTTCATATGTATATATGCCTACTTTGTTCCTTGTTTAGGGTTGGCTAGCGAGCCATTAACTATTCTTGTGTCTGTTTCTACCTTGGAAGGCATTTCTTCACTAGTGGATCGTGTTTTTAGAACCTTCTTGATATATGTTGGTGATCTTGAGACTTGGGCTGACTTAAAGGTATTAGACATGCTATATTTTGATGTGATTCTGGGCATCGACTGGTTATCCCCTCACCAAGTAGTTTGGATAGTTATGCCAAGACCGTTACCATAGCCGTGTTCGATATATCCTCAGTTAGGTGGTAGGGTTCCATTAGACGCACACCATCTGGGATCATGTCTTCAGACTGGGAAGTTGATTTTGCGCAGGTGTTTAGCTTATCTAGCATATGTCCTGGATGTTAGCGCCAACACTTCTTCTCCCAAGTTGATCCCTGTGTTTAGGGTGTTCTTAGATGTGTTTCTGACCGACCTGCCAGGCCTTCCACCTGAGCATGACATAGAATTTGCCATTGAGTTAGAGTTGGGCACCATGCCCATTTCCATTACTCAATACCGTATGGCTCCAATTGAGTTGAGAGATCATAAGGTTTAGCTTCAGGACTTATTAGCTAAGGGTTTTATCAGGCCAAGTGTGTCACATTGGGGTGCTCCAGTTCTTTTTGTGAAAAAGAAAAATGGTTTGATACGGATGTGTATTGATTATCGGCAGCTGAATAAGATGACTATGAAGAATAGGTATCTGATGCTACGTATAGATGACTTTTTTGATCAGCTCCAGGGTTCAGCAATGTTTTTTAAGATAGATTTGAGGTCAGGCGACCACCAGTTGAGGATTAAGGTGGAGGACATCCCTAAGACAGTATTCAGAACACTTTATAGGCACTATGAGTTCCTGGTGATGTCTTTTGGGTTGACTATTGCCCCAGCAACTTTCATAGACTTGATGCACAAGGTTCTCAGGTCGTACTTGGATTTGTTTGTGATAGTCTTCATTGATGACATATATACTCACGAAGTGCAGAGGAGCATGAGCAATATTTGAGGACCATACTCTAGATCTTGAGAGATCACTGACTTTATGCCAAGTTCTCAAAGTGCGAGTTTTGGCTTGAGTTAGTAGCATTCCTAAGACACGTTGTGTCTAAGGATGGGATTAGAGTAGACCCAAGGAAGATTGCATCCATTCGTGAATGGCCGAGGCCTACTACTCCTACTAAGGTTCGCATCTTTGTTGGGTTAGCAAGATACTACATGCGGTTCATTGAGTTTTTTTTTCCATAGAAGCACCTTTGACCAGGTTGACTAGGAAGGATGTCCTATTTCAGTGGTCGGATCAGTGCGAGGATAGTTTTCAGAGGCTTAAGGCCTTACTAACTTAAGCTCCAGTGTTGGCATTTCCAGTTGAGAGACAGGGCTTCTTAGTGTATTTTAATGCTTCATCAGTTGGTCTTGGTTGTGTGTTAATGCAGCAGGGTCGTGTGATAGCCTATGCATCAAGGTAGCTGAAGGTTCACGAGCTTAACTACCCCACTCATGACTTGGAGTTGGCAGTGGTACTACTTATATAGAGTTCATTGTAGTATTTACACCAATAATTGTAGGCTCAAGTACATCAAGAGTCAGCGAGAGCTAAACTCTAGGTAACAGAGATGAGTTGAGTTACTGAACAACTACCACTTCACTACCTGTACCATCCGAGCAAGGCAAACATGGTAGCGGATGCCTTGAGCTAGAAGGTAGTGAGTATGGGCAGCTTGGCTTCTCTTTCAGTTTCAAAGTGACTGTTGGCCTTAGACATCTAGTCCTTGGCTAACCATTTGGTTAGGCTTGACTTTTCCTATCCTAGCAGAGTTCTTGCCAGTGTTAGGATCCATTCTACTCTAGTTGATCAGATTCAGCAACATAAATTTGAGGATCAGCAGTTGTGTGATATTTATGATCAGGTTCTACGGGGTGAGGCCAGCAGGGCTACTTTAGATTCTGATGGTATTCTGAGATTTGATGGTCACCTTTGTGTTCCAAGAGTTGGGGACTTAATTCAGTTGATTCTTTGAGAGGCTTATTATTCCAGATATTCCATCTATTCGGGTGTAGCTAAGATGTATAGAGATTTGAGACAGCTTTACTAGTGGAGTGGTATAAAGAAGGACATAGCAGAGTTTATATCTCAGTACTTGAACTGTCAGCAGGTCAAGTTCGAGCAATGAGACCTGGTGGATTGATGTAGAGACTTCTCATTCCTGAATTAAAGTGGGAGGAGATCACTATAGACTTCATAGCATGGTTGCCATGCCCTTCTCAAGGGTTTAACTCCATTTGGGTTATCGTTGATAGGATGACTAAGTCTGCACACTTCTTGTCTGTCCATTCTTTTTATAGTACAAAGAGGTTAGGTCAGATTTATCTCCCAGAGGTTTTTCGTCTGCATGGGGTTCCAGCTTCTATCATTTTAGACCGCAACACTCAGTTTACATGTCACTTTTTAAGGATTATTCACTGAGAGATGGGTACAGAGGTTCAACTTAGTACTATATTCCACTCTTAGACAGATGGCCAATCCGAGAAGACTATCCAGGTCCTGGAGGACTTATTGTGAGCTTGTGTTCTAGACATTGGAGGTTCATGGGATTAGTATGTGCCATTGGCAGAGTTTTCTTATAATAATAGTTATCACTCGAGTATTAGCATGGCACCTTTTGAGGCATTGCATGGTAGGCAATGAAGATCACCAGTGGGTTAGTTTGATGGTTTGGAGTCTAGGCCACAGAGTACAGACTTGCTTTGTGATTCCTTAGACAGAGTTCAGGTGATTCAGGACAGATTTTGGGCAGCCTAGAGTAGGCAGAACAGCTATGCAGATCATAGACTTCGTGCCTTAAAATTCAATATTGGTGATTTGATGTTTCTTTGGGTGTTGCCCATGAAGGACGTGAAGATATTTGGTAGGCAGGGCAAGCTTAGATTCCTGTGGTTAAGGTTCAGTGGAGGCACGGAACCAAGGAGGCCACCAAAGAGACCAAGAGAGAGATGCGAGCTCAGTATCCATAGTTGTTTGAGATTTCAGGTACTCCCCCTTCTCAACTTTGGAGGACGAAAGTTCTTTTTAGTAATTTATGATGTAATCACCCTTCTGGTCATTCCCGTATTCTTGCCTTCTTTGTACTGTTAGAGCTTGCTTGTAGCGGCCCCAAGTCATTTATGACGTGCTGAGATTGGTGGTTTGGTGCCCAGACTGTTCATTAGGTCGTTATGGCCATTTCCCTATTTTAGAGCCTTAGCTTAGGAAATCATTGAGTTTAGCAACATTCTTGGAAAGTGTGCTTGAAATCGGATTCTGATTGTTCTATTAGTCCCGAAGCATAGACTTTGGTCTAGTATGATCCTTGGTCGGGGCCTGGGAGCTTTTGGTTTGGTTTTACCTCCCTTTCTATGATTTCAATCCAGTTAGGCTTGGAAGTTTAACTTCGTCAACATTCAGAGAAGACAGCCTCAGATGGCAACTCCATCAGCGCTGTCAGCTCTAGAATGTCGACTTTGGGCTAGAGGGACCTTTGGTTTAGGTCCCGAGGCTCCCAAACTCATTTTGAGCCATTGCATTTCATTTTGGAAAAGTTGGCTAAAGATTGTTTTTGGGTGTGGGTCCCACTTTTCATTAAATCGACCTCAAATCAGAATTTCATCAATTTTGTTAAGTCTGCAATGCCATTTGGGGTATCGTAGAATAGATCATCTGCGCGCACGGGGTCCTGAATGAGTCTTGTAGGCCCATCCGGTGACTTTTTGCCTTAAGCTTTCTACTGGTTGCTATTGAGGGTGCAGGCCTCAGGCCTTAACCGCAACTGCGAGGGAGGCCAAGTGATCGTGCTAGTCTTCCTCCTTGGGCATCGTGATCATGAGGGCCCTTTCATGCGATCGTAATAAAAGGCCTATGGACTCGGTGCCCTTTAGTCTTCACGATCGCAAGTTCCTTCTCGCGATCGTGGTGCAGTCCCTGCCTCTTTGTTCTTCACAACCGCATGGCTAGCCTTCATGATCGCGATGGTCTAGCCAGGGAGGTCATCGCGACCTCGTGAGGTCCCTTCGCGACCGCAAAGAAGGACCCCTGGAAGTATATATTCCTTCTACAACATTTTCTCCTTCATTTTAAACCCATTCCTCTATTGTTGTAAGAAGTCTTAGCTCTAAAATCAATGTGGGAGCTCCCTTAAGTGTTGGGATAGTTTATCCGCTGCCCGTGATCGAGTTTCCATCTTCTATTGTAAGTTCTAATTCTTTATTTCTGTTATTTTTCTCTTTTGATTCCTTGATTGGTTCTTGAAATTAGGGGCTGTTTTAGGCCCTTCCTTTACCCATTTTATGCTCAATTATCGAGCATGTGCTCCCGGAAACATTGGGAACCTCATGGTAACTTTTGGTTTTGGTTTCGGGTTGCGGGGCCCACAAGCCTGCTTTTGATCCAAATTTTGACCTGGCTAAATTAGTAGCATTAAGGGTATCATTAGCTTCATATTAACGAGTAGATTATATTTTTGATAGTTTGAGTGCTATTCGGGTCTTCTCGGAGAACTTCCAGCTCGAGCATTGGCTTCTCAGCAGCTTACCATCGCACGACAGGTAGATTACAGCTTACCCACCTTAGTGTCACGACCCAATTTCTCAGGTCATAATGGCACCTACAACCCTCCAGTAGGCGAACCAATTCCCGTAGCCCAAAATGGTTAGTAATGGGATACTACAAAACCAATACGCACAATAAGCAGAAAGTAAGCGAAAGCAGAATATACGGATAAGATAACGCGAAAGCAATTTACCCGAATATATACATAATGAAACTACACCAACACCAAGACTTGGTATTGACATTACATAAGTTTCTAATAGAATACAAGTGCTAGAAGTAACAAAATAATAAGTACAACTGCCTCCGAATATACAAAGAGTAACAGTACAAAAGATGAGATGTAGACAAGCCTCGACCATCAGGCACTCACCTTAGTCTCGAAGATCCAAAAGCTGCACGAGTCTCCAACGCAATCAATGACAAAAGCTCAGCTAATATCTACACCAAAAATTGTAGAAGTGTAGTATGAGCACCAAGACAACGGGTACTCAGTAGGGATCATTGGCCGACTAAGCGCATATAAGATATAAAAGCAGTAAGTAACATATAGCAAGAAAGCAGTCACTGAAGCAATAAGCAAGGCACAAGGAGCTAGCAAAGATCATCCATAACCAAGAGCTACAAGTAACACATGCCAGCATAGAGGATATAACTACTACACAGAATCACAGGTGAAGGAAAGGAGAACGCACCTGGAGTCCTCGCACAACAATATAAGTAAGTAAAGAGAGAGAGAGAGAGAGTTTGAGAATGTGGCGGTATACCAATAACCTCAAGTAAAGAAAAAGAAGGGAAGCAGTCTATCATACTCAAAAATCAAATCAACAAGTATAAGGAAATCACAACACCAATCC
The DNA here is from genome assembly GCA_003996215.1 of Jaltomata sinuosa. Lineage (NCBI taxonomy): Eukaryota > Viridiplantae > Streptophyta > Magnoliopsida > Solanales > Solanaceae > Jaltomata > Jaltomata sinuosa. The sequence continues at coordinate 713,565 of QJPP01000026.1, forward strand.
AATTACAAGGTAGCATAACAAAAATCCACCTCACAAGTCCAACCCTAAAATGGAATAACTAACCCACAATAACTTAGAGATACAACTCAAATCTCGATAAGAATGGAACCATAATCTCACACTCTGCTCAGAAGGCCACACAAAAGTGCCTCAATAAGATAGGGCTCCCTAGCCCTCTCAATAATCAGAAAATCCCAGAACCGGAGCCTCAACAGGCTAACCATCACTAATCCTTCAAGAACCGAATGCCATGACAAGCTCTATACAATGACAGGAGTAAATATAATCTACCCACAGTCCCAACGGCTTCCCATACAATCGAGGAATGCAATCAAGTGAAAATAGACCCTCTGGCATCCTATACTACCGGAGCGTACAATAAACAAACAACAAACAAGGGTGGAGCCTCAAATAATGAATGATATGATGCATGAAGATCTCAGGTGAAATGGTATCTCTGTATGTACCTCCTTTGGTGCAAATCGGGCCCAGCAGGTAGGTTCCATGGAAGGACACTGCCCCTATGCCTCTACTCCACCGTATACCCCTCCCTCCGGCACACACAGCCTGAAGCCCCAGGTCCGGAGTGGTAAGGTCCATGGAGGTCCCGGACCCCATACTAAAACTCAGTATCAAGACATGTCATCCGAAAGCAAATTCGGGATCAAGATAGAGACCCAGTCTCGAATATGCAAGCCCAGACCCTGTCCAGGACTAAAGTAGTAGAAAATGCCTCAAAAACTCCTCCAAGGGTGCCCGAGCGTAACCGGGTCTAAAACTATAGTAAATCAAGTCTAGTGCTCTGCCCGGCAGAGACTAATACCAGTAATAAAATCTGTGTGAAAACATCCAAAAATCCCCTTTTCTATCATCAACAGTACCAAAAATGAGCCCCTGGGGCTATGCAAATTGAGGAAAACTGTCGGTAGTGGCTTGAAGCCAAAACTATAGTAAAACATGCAAGAGAAAACCTTTTTCATGGATTATATGCTCGCACACAAATATAAAAGTAGCCCAACTGCTCACAATAACTCCTATCAGCCCTGCACAGGCCCAACAACTACTCAACAGACATAACCAGCCTAAAAGGATCATCTCTATGTTCGGGTCTCACGAGCATTCCCCAAATAACCCACCATCTATGTTCCCGAGTCAATACAAGGCCACACAGGACCACAAGGGTAAAATACAATACTACGCGAATACTACAAACAGCGTATGAATTAAACGGATGAACAAGGCAGACAAGGTCTGGGGTACCAACCTATAACAACCCACCCACGAATATTAATGCAGTTATGGCCTATATACGCAGAGCTTAGGTAGGGGAAAGCCATAACCGACCTGTCATCCGATGACTAGCTACGGGAATGACATCGTCCAGGCTCGAACTGCTCCGGGAAGCTCCGAATCACATAAAAAATACTTTCAACTGAAGCCCCAAAGGCGTCTCTATGAAGCCTAACCAACCAAGGTAATGGAACAATTGCTAGAATTGATAAGGCTGCAAGAATGAGCCATAGCCAATTGATAAGGTGTTAATGTCACACCTGCGACCAGCAAACTCCAAAGCATAAAATAAGGCCAATAACAATTATAAATGGCTGCTAAATCCAACAACAATATGTTAACCACATCTCAAAGGAGCGATGAGCTCCCGAGGCACTATTTAAAGGCGTACTTCATGTCATTCAATCCAATAACCATCGTCCGTGACTCCAATAAGAATCACACAAATCCCCAGTACCTCCAACACCGTAGCACCATCAATATACAATAATAACAACCTTATTTAATATGACAAAGGGGCTGCCCGGAGCCACGGATCCAAAATACCACTTCGTGGCTCAGAAATCCATAAAACAACACTAGAACATGAAATTTCGAAGGAGGGTCATAGGAGGAAGGTTACCTCGACAAAAAGCTTTGAAATACCAAGCTAAACATGCTGTTATAAGGACCCACCACGAGCTGTAACAATATACGGCAAGAAAACACGACAAACATTCCGATAACAATAAGTTCTCCTCAGAATTGATTCTAAAGCTCAAATTAAGAATGAGTCAAGGATTTAGAACTCTTACCTTCCGATAATCAAATGATAACACTAGATAAATATCAGTTCCATGAACTGCCTCTTTGCAGTAATAACAAATGGAGCCAAAACAACCAGAAAACTATACCACGATGATGAGCTCGCGATGTAGCGCAATTTTTGTTAAACTTCCGAATTGAAAGCATCAAAGTCTATGGAGTATTTAGGAGATTTACCTCTGATTTTATGAAGTTTTTTGTTGAGTTTTATGAAATAAAATGAAGGAGAATCATCCTTTAAAGTGCTAAACCGACTTGGGATAGGGGCCCCCACCTTGACATGCCTGCTTGTACAGTCTTACGAAAATGTGAATATATCTCTATTCTGACGTCGTATGGATAAATGGTTTAGTGCATTGGAAACTAGACTCGTAGACCTTCAATTTGGTATATTGGGGGGCCACTTATTCTTTGTAGATTGGGAGAAACACCCCAAGACATTTAACCCAAATTTAAAGAGAATTCCTTAAAGGAATTTACAATAACTTTTTCCAACTTTTGTTTCGCAACTTGCTTGACTTCAAAACTTATCATACGACCCTTGTGCGATTATAATACCTCATAACACATCCTTCTTAGTATATTAGACTTTATTAGTCTTATCCCGAAGGTATGGGTTAATTTAAACCTTCCAAAGGGGTGAGGTGTTACACGAAGCATTTCTTTACCTCGAACTTTTGTGTAAGGGATTCTTTTGACTTAGAATCTTAGTTTAATTCTTTGATATTATCAAGAATGTTGACTGAAGTCAACGATTTCTAAAGTTGAAGCTCTAAAACAAGGGACGACCATAAAGACTAAACAAATGGCCCGGGCACTGAACTACCAGTCCCGACAAATAATAAATGACTTGGGACCGCTACAAGTTAGCTCTAATAATACAAGAAAGGCGAAAATGTATAAATGACCAAAAGGGTCATTACATCACCCACTACTACAAAAAACTTTTGTCCCCAAAAGTCAGGAAAGAAGAAAACACTAGAGATTTAAGAATAGCAGATACAATGCCTGCACTACTTTCTCGAATAACCCCGGTAGACTCCACGACTGGACGACACCTAACAGAACAGAACCAAAGAAAGCAACCAAGCCTTAATTTCTTACTAGCCAAGCTAGATTTCAACCTCCAAAGATCTTCCAACCCAAACTGAACCTCGAGAATCTCAACCAAAAAACATCGACAAAACACCAAAATCGGAACACAAGGTGATCAACACACAGAACTCAAATCCTCAAAACAATAACCAAGTTTACCAGAAAATCTATCAACCCAAAACTCTAACTCATGAACCCGTTGTTCCACAAAACCCTTTTTTTATTCTGAACTGAATCCTTTAGCACCACAAACAGGAAGCTGCATATAAGTCGAACACCCAAACCACCCTCGAAGCATCAACTGACACATCGGAGATCCATAGTTCCCGCTTATACTTTACCACGAACGAAGTCACCCATTTTATTCAAACTCGTTTCAAGCCAAGATATAAGCACTAGCCTTTGTCATCCAAGATAACAACCCGTAGCATATCATTGAAAACTAAAGTTACCTACCCTGACTGACCATCAACCAATGAACGAACACTTTTGCTAACATCAAACTCGCTAACTGAACCTAACAGAACAACCCATCTGAACCCTACTGAAGTTTGCACACCAGGGTTAGGAAAGGCATGAAAGAACACCCTGTGTTGACGGAGAAACTTCCAAACTGTAGAACGAACAAAGTCAACCTCGCTGAACCATGCCAAGTCTGAATCAACTGAAAGTGAATGAACCAGGGCAACCTGCCTAAAAGATCCAAACCAAAACCACGATCCTGCAAGAAGTATGGTAAGCCTACCACGAAGTCTGTAACCATGAGCTAAGCTCCCAACTCTAGAAAACACTGTTGCTACTCCGAACACTCGAACATCATTTGGATGTGAGATCGCCTTATGAATCTCACCTCACGAAGAAGTCCACCATGTCACGAATATCAAGCCCAAACACCCCAAAGGCAAAGGAAAAAGGTGCCTGGAGTTCAAAGTTACCATCTAACCATAGAAATTTTTGCATATACCTTCAACTCATTCCTTTGGCTCAAATCAACTGCTCTACCGGATCTGCAAACAACCAACCACTTCAAAGCATATATCATAACAAACTTCTAGTCCATACTTGTCGAGTCTAACAAATACTGGAACCCCACATAAACAACAACTCCGAAGGAATCAATTAAACAAGCTTTCAAATCCTCGGAAAACGAATGGCGATTACCAGTCTCTACGTATTATTAGAACTCAAAATAGCCTCGCTAGTCTCAATCTGCACAAGTTGACCATATAAAGCATACACCACTGCTGAAGCTCAAACTTACGCTGCTGAGTCTGTCCAACCATGTTAGAAGGACCTTATACTAACTGGAACACTGCTGAAATCTGGAATATCCCGCCTCTTGCAGAGGTTATCTAAGGACTAGGTATCCAAGGCTAATAGTCCTATATACAGCTGAAGTAAAGAAGCTATGTTGCCCGCACCCATGGCCTCCCGGCACTAGGATGCTGCAACCAAATAGAAACTGCCACGAACCATCCGATGTAACCTGTCAAGCTATAATTCTAAACCCCGACTTTCAAGACTACCAACCAAAGCCTTGGTCGAACCCGTATGCTACCAATGAACCCTTAAGAACCCAAGCCAACTAGGCTTGAATATGCAAATTGCTAACACCACAACTGCTACTGAAATAAATACCAATCGATGGAAAACCAACGACAATGTGTAGACGGCTGAATCGAATCACCAACACATAATCCCAAAGCAAACCTTTATTGCCACCTCAGGAAACTACTAGGACACATAAACACAAACAAAGAGTCATCTTCCTTCTTTTTCAATTAAACAAAAATCCTTCCTTAGCACGTACCAAACCTTACAAATCCTTTCTCGAATAAGAATCTGAAGCCATTACCTTACTTCTCATAGCTACACATCAAATTCAATAAGGCAGGAGAAGAATGGGCCGGATGCCCAACTCAGCCAAAATGCTTACAAATACAACCCAACCACGAGGTTACGATCAACACTTAGTAGGAAGTGCTAAAGTCAAAACCCAATCATGATGCCAATATCAAGAGCTCATCTAAAGAACTATGATCAGGATTTATTCCAACTGGAGCTGGGGATACAACAAAATACCCAACAGACCAGGAACTGGATAAGACTATGGGAACAACCTACATACCTACCAACCTCCTAAACTAATCAACAAAGAGGGTCGACTCTAGAACTCGAGAGGCCAAACCGATCTATTTACACTAGCATAACCAATATCTCCCAACTAAGGCTAAATCTCAACTCCGGCCCAACTACCGGTAATACACCAAACCATCACATGGATCTCTAGCTAAGCTAGATAATGGCTTAGGAAATAACCACTTAGGACCACTAGAAAGGAAGACTCAAAGCAAGCCTAGAACCACAACAAACAGGAAGCGAGCTCTACAAAGCCTACTCACAAGCTACAACTCTGGGTAAAACACCTCACAGGGCTAAATCACTCCCATCCACTACTAAAGAATAAACTACCAATAAAACAACACATCGATACTACAATTCAGGTAGCCAAATAACTAAATAAGTAGCAGGTAGGCATGTAAGCAATTACACGATAGAAGGTATAGAATCGCAACACGAGCGGGACTAGCACAAGTCAAAGGTAGCAAAGGCCTGACCTGGAGCAACGGTGTCAGGAACCTCTACCTCTGGCCCACCAAGAGGAGCATCAAACTGACGGAATCTAACTCTGGACTGAGTGGTCGAAACTGAAGGCCCAACTAGCCCTCATCGGGGACAAGCTCTATAAAAGTGACCAATCTCTCCACTATGATAACAACTAGGCTATTCGGGATACACAATCATGGGGTAATTCCTAGCAAAGTGCCCACGCTCACCACATCGAAAATAGCCTCTACCAGATTAAGTCCGACAAGAAAATCTTGCCTTATACTCCAATACTGACAGACAACCCTACTGAAGAACTGGAAGCTCAATCCTAACTGAAGCACCACTCGTAGAACCAGGTACTAAAATACTCACCGGAGGACTCAGAGTCCTAGCTACGGTGTCTTGAAGTGCTGAGGTTGCTATAAATCTAATCGGAGGCTGGGCCGACCCCATACCCCCTATCTGATGCGATAAACCCTCACTCTGAAGTCTTGGTGCTGACGGAAGCACTAAAGCAACAGGCACAGAAACCTCGGCACCAACCGCTATCACACTCGTCTGAGGCATCTGATAATGAATGAACAACCAAAGTTTTAGAAGTCAATAAAGCCAGGAACGCACGATAAGGAGTCAAGAAGATGAAACTTTTCCTAACAATGCCCTGTAGCATCCTGCAGATAGGATACAGACGTCATCGTACCAATCCGCGAGACTCTACTTAGATACTTGCTTTTGTACCACGACACTGGTAAACCTAGAGCTCTGATACCAAGCTATCAAGAGAGTTGAGAAAGTTGTGGTATACCGATAACCTCAAGTAAAGAGAGAGAGAGAGTTTGAGAAAGTTATGGTATACCGATAACCTCAAGTAAAGGAAAAGAAGGGAAACAGTCTATCATACTCAAAAATGAAACCAACAAGTATAAGAAAATCACAACACCAATCCAATTACAAGGTAGCATAACAAAAATCCACCCCACAAGTCCAACCCTAGGATGGAATAATAACTAACCCACAACAACTGAGAGATACAACTCAAATCTCGATAAGAATGGAACCAGAATATCACACTCTGCTCGGAAGGCCACACAAAAGTGCCTCAATAAGATAGGGCTCCCTAGCCCTCTGAATAATCAGAAAATCCCACAACTAGAGCCTCAACAGGCTAACAACCATCACTAATCCTTCAAGAATCGAATGCCATGACAAGCTCTATACAATGACAGGAGTAAATATAATTGTAACATCCCGTATTCTGCATATACTAGTCCTATTCATATATCACTTGATATAGCCTTGTCGTATAGGTGAGGGACCGAGTTTCTTATATGAGCAGTGATAGTTTAATGTGTATTGGGAGGTGCTGTAATGCCCCATTCAGTTCAGCACGTAAACGGCCAAGTTAACCTCGACAAAAGTATTTAAACTCGAGATGGTAAGGTTGTATTTGAGTAAATATTTAGGGTGAAGTGTTAAGTTAAAGCAAAAGGGATTAGAAATTAGAAAATAGAATAAAATAAGTGAGCTGCTTGCTTGACTTAACTAAGCTAGTAGGTGACAAGTAGGTGCATCACCTACTTTGACTTATTGACCAGCCTAAAGAACTAGGTAGGTGCATCACCTACTAAGACTATTTTGACTAGCTTAGAGGGCCAAGTACACCCATCACCCACTTGAATAAATTCTGGCCCAAAGAAGTGAAAGAAAGGGAAAGAATTGGCAGCCAAGGCCCAATAAGGTTAAGTCCAACAAAGCCCATGTAAAATGGCCAAGTAGGTGTATCACCTTCTTGACATTTTGTGGCTCAAAATGAGCAAGGAAAGTCGGCCAAAGCAGCCCCCTTTAAAGGGGTTAAGACCAGCTCATTTCACTCATTTTAACTTGAAAAAAAATAGATTTTAGAAGTTCTTTCTTTCTCTCTCTCTTAGCTTCACATAGCAGCCATAAAATACCATTAGGGTTCTTAAGTATTCTCCCTCTTTTCAAGCTAAGTTGAAGGGGAGTTCAAGCTCTTGAAGAAGTACAAGTTAGAAGGACAGATTTTCAGAATTTAAGGTAAAGTTACTGCCCATTTTTACCCCTTTTTATATGCAAGTTTGATGGAGAATTCTGTATGTGTTTGTGTCAAGAACCATGGGGTAGTGATTGGAATCCTTGAGTTAAAATACTTTCTTATTATGTTTAAGGATGTTTGGGATTGTTTTAGGAGCGGTTTTATGTGTATATATTTGGGACAGCTTGGTTGAACTTGTAAAAGGGTGTGTGAAGTTGTATTGAAGTATGGAAGGAGGGTGTGGTAATACACCACTTAATTGGGTGTTATGTTAACTTGCTGCCTGCACACCTTTGTATGTTGTTTGGTATATGTTGTGAAGTCGGAAGAGTTTCAAGGGACCTTATGAGAAGGTCGTACAGTATGTAGATATGTTTAGAAGAGAAGAGGTGAAATGAACACTCTTGGTTTGATCAATTACGAGCTTACTGCCTAGTTACTGATTTAGTGGGATCAAGTAGCCCAAATTAGTTAATTAGCTACTAATACTAGTTTTGCCATGTATTTCATTGTAGATAAATAATCTGAAAGGGGGAAGCTTATTCGTTGTAATATCCGAGTTACACAACAAGGTATGTAAGGTTTCTCAGTTTCATATTCCTTGGCATGAACTCTTATATTTGTGTTGTTACCAACGAAGTGAGTTTCCTAGTAAAGGTACTTTCAACAACAAGCTTTGTGAGTTATTCTCTAAGCCAGATGAGGTTCATTGTATCATATAAGTTCCTAAACAGTACGTTGATGTTACGTTTGCTCCTTATATCATTGTTACTGCCTTAAGTGCATGTTCACATGTCTTCTACTACTGGTCCATAGTTTGAGCTCAATAAAGGTTACAACCACCAAAGTAACAATCTCAAAGATTAAAGAAACTAAATGAAGTAATCTGTATATGTGTGGGTGGCAGCCCAGGGGTGAAAGCCTAGCATGGGTCGATCCCTATTTGTGTACTTATGGGTGGCAGCCTAGGGGCGAAAGCCTAGCATGGGTCGATCCCAATTTGTATATTTATGAGGGCAGCATCCCAGGGGTTAAATTGCCTAGCATGGGACTCCTCTTCTACCACTGATCAGTTGGTCACGTGTATTACATGCCTTACAATGGTCATAAAGCAAAGAAGAGTAACCAAAGAACGTAATATACATGATATCACAAGTGTAAGCAAATGTGATCTTCTGTTCTTATTTACATATTTATGCACTGATACATGATTCTATTTGAGCTCTTGTTTACATATGGTTTACTTTATGCCTTACATATTCAGTACATTCTCTCGTACTGACGTCCCTCATGGGGACACTGCATTTCATGCCGTAGGCACATGTACTCTGGCTAGTAGACCTCCCCAGTAAGAGCACAGGACACTCGGCTGCTGTTGGTGAGCTCCAGGTTGATTTGAGGCTTTATCGAGTCTTTGGTATATATTTTGGGTATTGTATAGTTAAGGGTAAGGCGGGGCCCTGTCCCGACCTAAACTAAGTTTGTCTATCTTGTAGAGGCTTTGTAGACGAATGTTAAAGTAAAACTTAGTTATGTCTTTGCTCTTAACAGTTGTGGCCTCAATGGCCAGATCGTGTACATAAGTTTTGGGCCTATCTATGTTGGTCTTGTTATTTAGGCAGCTTATCTATAGTCAAAGCTTCTTAATTGTCATAGTTATATGCATGATGAATCACAGGTTATAAGTTGGTTCTCTCGGGCCTTTAGGGCATCGAGTGCCTGTCTGTCTAAATGTAATTTGAGGCGTGACAAAAGTGGTATCAAAGCAGGTCATCCTAGGGAGTCTACAAAGCCGTGTCTATGAAGAGTCTTGCTTATGGATGTGTTGTGCACCACATCTATAAACAGGAGGCTACAGGACATTTAGGAGTTGTCTCTTTTTCTTCATCTCTTAGATCGTGCAATAGTACAATCCCTAAAGTATATATACTTAGCCGATCATGCTAAGTTTGTATACCTCCAAACTTGGCTCTGATACCATTAAAAGGATCTAAGGTGTACACTAAAAGGGAAGAAGGTGTATACTTAATGAAACTAAGAAAATGATAGAAAGAAATCTCGAAGAAAGGATGAATCTTCCAGACCTAAGAAAGGAAAATCTAGGTCTAAGAGGCACAAATGTTCCAGAATTGATGTTTGTTGGACATGTGGCAAGACAGGCCATAAATCTACCGAATGTCAATCAAATACCAAAAAGAAGAAGATCAATCTTCTCAACATCGATGATAATACCAAAGAAAAACTCTTTGTTATACTCAACGAAACCTTTTCTGAATCTTCAGACACGTCTGATGAATACAGTGACAATGAAGATATCAACCTTCTTTATGAATCAGATGAAAGCCAATCCGGGAAAGATTGCACTTGTACCGAGACCTTCTGTACTTGTAGTAATACTCCCCAAACCATTCAAGTACTTTCAGATCATTCTAAAGAAGCTCTTTTTGATGTTATCCAACATATTGCCTATGATGAGGCTAGGAATCGTTTCCTCCTAGAACTCAAAGCTATCATCCTCAACATGGACAAACCAAAAGGCCGTCCAGTTGTTGAACCTTTTAGCATGAGGCAAATCATGAATCATTCGGATAACCCTCCAGAACCATCCATTTTTGACATTCGTCAAGAAGTTTCTAATCTTAAGCAAGAGATTAGAGATATCAAAAGTCGGCTAGGAAAAGTCGAAATAGATGTCCTCACTGATCAGGTTCTTAAAAGGGTCCCCTTGCAAGAATCAAATTTTGATCATGAGTCTTCACGAAATAATGATAATGACATCCCGATCAATAATGACCATCTAGCTGAGCCCTTTGACACTGGTAATAACCCTTCATCCTCGGGAACTCCTGGAGTTACTGTCATTTCTTCAATAAGACCTCAGAGTCATCATATTCCTGTCAAAATTATTATTGATAGGAATTTTGTTATTAACAAAGTCGCTTTACTCGACAGTGGTGCAAATTGTAACTGCATGGTAAAAGGTATTGTACCTACTAAGTATTTGCAAAAAAGTACTTCCAAATTATACTCCGCTACAGGAGAACTTTTGAAAATTAACTATAAGCTTTTTAAAGCTCATATTTGCAACAATGGCATTTGTTTAACAAATGATTTCGTAGTCACAGAAGATATACATGAAGATATCATTTTGGGAATACCTTTTATCACTCAGATAAAATCCTATTTTACTGACTTAGATGGTATTAATACTACTATTCTAGGAAAAAATTTACATTTTCCTTTTATCAAAATCCTTTCACAAAATGAAAGTAATTTTATAAGAGAAAAGATAGTTTTTCGTATTAAAAATTTATCACAGCATATCACTTTCTTAAAAGATGAAATTCGTGCAAAGAAAATTGAACAGATTTTAAAAAACCCAGAGATAGTTAGTAAGATAGCTAATCTTCAAAGAACTTTTGAAAAAGAAATATGTTCTGATTTTCCGAATGTTTTTTGGGAAAGAAAAAGACATGGTGTTGATCTTCCATACATCAAAGGATTCAATGAACAAGCCATCACCATCAAGGCAAGGCCCATTCAAATGAATCAAGAAATGATGGAATTCTGCAAAGAAGAGATAACTACTCTTTTAAACAGAAAAATTATCAGGGTTTCTAAATCACCTTGGAGTTGTTCTGCTTTCTACGTTAATAAAAACGCTGAGAAAGAAAGAGGAGCGCCAAGACTTGTGATCAACTATAAACCCTTAAACTCCATTTTAAAATGGATAAGGTATCCCATACCTAACAAAAGAGACCTTTTAAAAAGGATTTACAAAGCTAATATCTTTAGCAAATTTGATATGAAATCAGGATTCTGGCAAATCCAGATTTCTGAAAAAGATAATTATAAAACTGCATTCAATGTTCCTTTTGGACAATATGAATGGAATGTCATGCCTTTTGGGCTCAAGAATGCCCCTTCTGAATTTCAAAATATCATGAATTCCATATTCAATGATTACAGTTATATGTCTATTGTTTATATAGATGATGTGCTAATATTCTCTGAGGACATAGATTCTCATTTTAAACACCTCAATACTTTCTTTAAGATTGTCAAAAATAATGGTTTAGTTGTTAGCGCTAGTAAGATCAAGCTCTTCCAAACTACCATTAGATTTCTAGGTCATGACCTCTACCAAGGAGCTCATAAACGTATCTGCAGAGCCATAGAGTTCTCATCCAAGTTCCCCAATGAAATCCCTGATAAAACCCAACTTCAAAGATTCTTAGGGAGTCTTAATTATGTTGCTGACTTCATCCCAAAGGTCAAACAAGTCTGAGAGCCCCTCTATAAAAGGCTCAGAAAGAATCCAGTTCCCTGGAGTACTGATCAGACCCAAGCTGTAATTCAAATTAAGGCTTTGGTCCAAACCATTACCTATCTAGGAATCCCCAATCCCAATGCTTTTATGATTGTTGAAACTGATGCTTCTGATGCAGGATATGGAGGAATCCTTAAACAAAAAGTAGATCTTGAATCTACAGAATAACTTGTTCGTTTTACATCCGGAATCTGGAATTCCGCACAAAAGAATTATTCAACTGTTAAAAAAGAAATCTTGTCTATAGTGCTATGTATCACTAAGTTCCAAGATGATCTTATTAATAAAGAATTTTTACTTAGAGTAGATTGCAAATCTGCCAAAGAAATCTTGCAAAAAGATGTAAAAAACCTTGTTTCAAAACAAATTTTTGCTAGGTGGCAAGCCTTACTATCTAGTTTTGATTTCAAAATCAATTTTTATTAAAGGAGAAGAAAATTCTCTACCAGATTTCCTAACCCGTGAATTTTTGCAGGGTAAGCATGAGGCCCTTTAGGCCAAACAAGGGACAACAGGTACTACCACTGATGGCACTCAACAAAGAGTTTGGCAATGTTAGTACAACTGCATTAATCAAACCTTGCTACACCAATGCAAATTATGTGGATAATGATAATCCACTCAAAACAAGAAGGTACTATGAAGACATTCTCGTGGATATTGATTCCATAGAGTTTGAACACACCAGGGACGAAAAAGATCTCAAGTTTATCAAGTTTTCAAGATTCACCATCAAGAGAATCCTAGATCCTTTTGAATGGTTCGTAGATCACCTACACACTCCTATCAACTTGTCTATGGAACATAGGCCCCAAACGTACAACTGGTATGACTACAAGTCTGCATGGATGAATTTCATCTACCTAAGGCCAAGACACACTTGGTTTGTCAAATATGATCCAAGAGTTATGAAGTCTATCATTCCTAGATGGTTCTATGAATGGTTGAATCTATTCGGAGGGGTCAAAGAAACCCTCCCCCAGTAATTTCTCAACAGGTTTGAAGAATTCCAAACCAAGGAAGAAATTACAACGTTACCAGAGCATATTAAATTATGCAAATATCATATCCAGAAAAGGATCTCCTATATTATCTCCTGGGATTTCTCCAAAAGTGAAATTGACAGGATAAATTATTTGTGCAAACAGATACTAGTCAAAGGATGGGCTCCTAAACCCAAAGACCAGGCGAGTTCATCGTCATCATCATCCAAAGTTCAAGGTTCCAAGATTTCATCAAAAGCTGCATTCAAGCAAAAGCTCGAGGAAGCTTTGAATAACTTGGATAGTTACAATGAAGATCAGATCGTGAAAATGATCGAAGATGCTGCATCCACAGAAAGTGGTAGTGAAGACAACGGAGACATGTGTCAACCCAAAGGCATAGCCTTGGCTTACATGGACCCCAATTACGAATAGGAAAAGGACCTTTGAGGAAAAGTAGAGGCAAAGCCGGAATTACTTTTTTCAAGAGGCATTTCACTATTCTTAACTGGCATCCAATGAGAAGCTAAAAGACAAAACCTGGGCCCACATAGACCCACTATCTTTACTTTATAAAAAGTAGAAGGACCCCCACAAAAGTGTCGGCAAGATCTACGCCATCCAAAGTATCGGCAAAATATTTATCGTCCATCTGTTATCCTACTAGTATAGATAGGCATTCCATTTTCTCTATATAAGGGGAACTTCTCATTTGTAAGAGGCATCAGAAAATTTACCATATACTGAAAACCTCTCTCTCTTAAAACATTTCCTTTTCTCTTCATATATAGCTCCTGCTGTAATCATATTATGTAATAAAATATATTGTAAGTTTTCTATCATTTTCAATATTTCATTAGGTATACACCTTCGTCCCTTTTAATGGTAGAGGAACTGCTAGTTCTAGTGGAGTTCAAAATCGTACATATGCTCTAGCGGAACGATAGAATTTGGAGGCTTCACCTGATGTGGTTACAGGTACATTGTCCATCTTTTCATATAATGTATATGCATTAATTGATCCAGGCTCTACATTATCATATGTAACTCCATTGATTGCTGGAAAGTTTGAAGGAACGCCAGAATTATTGGTTAAACCATTTGAAGTATTTACGCCAAATAGCGAGTCTATTATAGCTAGAAAAGTCTATTGTAATTCCATAGTAACTGTTTGTGACCGTAACACATTGGCTGACCTTGTTGAGCTAGATATGATAGATTTTGACATTATAATGGGTATGGATTGGTTGGCTTCATGTTATGCCACGGTAGATTGCCGAGCTAAGAGGGTGAGTTTCCATTTTCCAAAAGAGGCAGTCCTTGAATGGAAAGGTAATGTTGGGACACGAAGAGGTAAGTTTATTTCTTATCTTAAGGCAAAGAAGATGATGTCCAAAGGGTACATATGTCATCTAGTGAGAGTGAGAGATATAGATGCAGAGCCACTAGATCTTCAGTCTATTCCAGTGGTAAATGAATTTTCTGATGTATTTCCCGAAGAGCTTCCAGGTTTGCCTCCAGAAATAGAGATAGAGTTTGGCATTGATGTGATTCCAGGTACTCAACCCATCTCCATCCCTCCATATAGGATGGCCCCGGCAGAATTACGAGAATTGAAGGAGCAATTAAAAGATTTGTTAGAAAAGGGATTCATACAGCCTAGTATATCCCCTTGGGGAGCACCAGTTTTATTTGTACGTAAGAAAGATGGCTCATTGAGAATGTGTATTGACTATCGGCAGTTGAATAAGGTGACAATTAAGAACAAATATCCCCTTCCTAGGATTGATGATTTGTTTGACCAGTTACAGGGTGCTAAGTGTTTCTCGAAGATTGATTTGAGGTCGGGTTATCATCAAGTAAAAGTCAAAGAGAAAGATATACCCAAGACAGCTTTCCGAACACGGTATGGTCATTTTGAATTTTTAGTTATGTTATTTGGGCTAACAAATGCACCAGCAGCTTTTATGGATCTGATGAATAGGGTGTTCAAGCCATTCTTGGACGTGTTTGTGATTGTATCCATAGATGATATCTTGGTCTATTCAAGATCAAAGGAGGACCATGCTAATCACTTGTGTCAGGTTTTACAGGTTCTTCGTGATCGTAAGCTATATGCAAAGTTTTCTAAATGTGAGTTTTGGTTAAAATCTATGGCATTCTTGGGTCATATTGTCTCTGATGAAGGAATAAGGGTTGATACTCAAAATATAGAAGCCGTGAAGAACTGGCCAAGACCTACAACACCTACGGAGGTTCATAGTTTCCTTGGGTTGGCAGGTTATTATAGAAGGTTCGTTGAGGGATTTTTGTCACGCCTCAAATTACATTTAGACGGACAGGCACTCGATGCCCTAAAGGCCCGAGAGAACCAACTTATAACCTGTGATTCATCATGCATATAACTATGACAATTAAGAAGCTTTGACTATAGATAAGCTGCCTGAATAACAAGACCAACATAGATAAGCCCAAAACTTATGTACACGATCTGGCCATTGAGGCCACAACTGTTAAGAGCAAAGACATAACTAAGTTTTACTTTAACATTGGTCTACAAAGCCTCTACAAGATAGACAAACTTAGTTTAGGTCGGGACAAGGCCCCGCCTTACCCTTAACTATACAATACCCAAAATATATACCAAAGACTCGGTAAAGCCCCGAATCAACCTGGAGCTCACCAACAGCAGCCGAGTGTCCTGTGCTCCTACTGGGGAGGTCTACTAGCCAGAGTACATGTGCCTGCGGCATGAAATGCAGCGTCCCCATGAGGGACGTCAGTACGAGAGAATGTACTGAATATGTAAGGCATAAAGTAAACCATATGTAAACAAGAGCTCAAATAGAATCAGGTATCAGTGCATAAACATGTAAATAAGAACAGAAGATGCTTACACTTGTGAAATCATGTATATTACGTTCTTTGGTTACTCTTCTTTGCTTTATGACCATTGTAAGGCATGTAATACACGTGACCAACTGATCAGTGGTAGAAGAGGAGTCCCATGCTAGGCAATTTAACCCCTGGGATGCTGCCCTCATAAATATACAAATTGGGATCGACCTATGCTAGGCTTTCGCCCCTAGGCTGCCACCCATAAGTACACAAATAGGGATCGACCCATGCTAGGCTTTCACCCCTGGGCTGCCACCCACACATATACAGATTACTTCATTTAGGTTCTTTAACCTTTGAGATTGTTACATTGGTGGTTGTAACCTTTATTGAGCTCAAAACTATGGACCAGTAGTAGAAGACATGTGAACATGCACTTAAGGCAGTAACAATGATATAAGGAGCAAACATAATATCAACGTACTGTTTAGGAGCTTATATGATACAATGAACCTCATCTGGCTTAGAGAATAACTCACAAAGCTTGCTGTTGAAAGTACCTTTACTAGGAAACTCACTTTGTTGGTAACAACACAAATATAAGAGTTCATGCCAAGGAATATGAAACTGAGAAACCTTACATACCTTGTTGTGTAACTCGGATATTACAACGAATTAAGCTTCTCCCTTTCAGATTATTTATCTATAATAAAATACTTGGCAAAACTAGTATTAGTAGCTAATTAACTAATTTGGGCTACTTGATCCCACTAAATCAGTAACTAGGCAGTAAGCTCGTAATTGATCAAACCAAGAGTGTTCCTTTCACCTCTTCTCTTCTAAACATATCTACATACTCTACGACCTTCTCATAAGGTCCCTTGAAACTCTTCCGACTTCACAACATATACCAAACAACATACAAAGGTGTGCAGGCAGCAAGTTAACATAACACCCAATTAAGTGGTGTATTACCACATCCTCCTTCCATACTTCAATACAACTTCACACACCCTTTTACAAGTTCAACCAAGTTGTCCCAAATATATACACATAAAATCGCTCCTAAAACAATCCCAAACATCCTTCAACATAATAAGAAAGTATTTTAACTCAAGGATTCCAATCACTACCCCATGGTTCTTGACACAAACACATACAGAATTCTCCATCAAACTTGCATATAAAAAGGGGTAAACATGGGCAGTAACTTTACCTTAAATTCTGAAAATCTGTCCTCCTAACTTGTACTTCTTCAAGAGCTTGAACTCACCTCTTCAGTTCTGACAAAGAAGAGTTATGAAATAAAGATCCCAGAATCTTTCTCCCAGGCAGTAAATCCCAGATTAGTCCCATCAGTTTCTAGCAAAGAAACTCTGACACAAGGAAAAGAAGAAACCTTCGATTTTCTAGCCACACAGACATTACCATTAATGGCATTAGACAAAGAATATGAAGGTTTTAAACCAAAAGATCTCACCAAGCCCTGTTACACAAATGACAACTTTGTTGAAATAGATGATCCTCTGAAAACAAGATTCTATTTCGAAGCCATCCTGGCTGACACAGATTCAATCGAAGTAGAACACACATATGATGAGAAAAATCCCGAGTATATTCAATACTCAAGAGTAACACTAAAGAGAATTTTATCTCCCTTCAACTGGCTTGTAGGTCATCTACAGACACCAATTAACCTCTCAATGGAGCATAGACCCCAGACTTACAATTGGTACATCTACAGAGATGCTTGGTTTAACTTTATGTATGTTCGTCCAGGACATACTTGAGGCTACTATTCCCCCTCTTGAAGGGATAAAAATTGCCCATTTTAATAAAGTCATCTTAGCCTCTCCTTTCAAGCTTAATAGCGAGAAAAATCCTGACCAAACTTCTAAACCAGTCACTACTGGAGACATAGACAAAGTAGTTGAACAAAACAACTACACCAACCAACTTCTTCATGTCATCTCTAGGCAGATAGAAGAAAAAACTCACCTCTCTAGCATTCCTGCCCCCTCTTATACCAATTTTGTTTTTCAGGATAGAAGTGAGTAAAAGTGTATATAATAAGAAGATTAAGAAAACTTACAAAGTTTTATTTATTTAACAAACTGAAACATATTGCGGATGCATTAAGAAGATTACAGGGGAGTAGTAGGTAAATATCAGAGAGGGATATTTTTCGATGCCTTTCTCTTAACAGATTTAGGGTAGTCAAAAGACTTGTCCAAAACCTCCCCTGCCTAGGAATTTCTAATCCTGAAGCCTTTATGATTGTTGAAACAGATGCTTCCGATATTGGCTACGGAGGAATCCTTAAACAAAAGATCCCTCCTAATACTGAAGAAGTTTTAGTTAGATTCACCTCAGGAGTCTGGAATTCTGCCCAACATAATTACAGTACTGTCAAAAAAGAAATTTTATCTATAGTACTATGTATTACAGGTATTTGGCTTTGGCTTCTTCGTCAGTGATATGTTCAATGACGTCAAAGAGGGCTTCTCTAGTGTCGCTAGACAAGACACCTATGACCTGCTTAGGGCAAGAGCAGAATATCCCACAATCGGGGCAATCGCCACCAGATTGGGATTGGTCAGAACTGTAGCTGAGGTTAATATCCTCTTCATCACTGTACTCTTCACTGGATGAGTCAGAGTACTGCTCTTCTAAAATGGAGAGGAGCTGTTCCTTGGTATCATCAGCTAAGCCTAGTTGGTTGATCTTTTTCTTCTTCTTAGAGTTTGGGCAATTGTTAGCCATATGGCCCGTTTTGCCGCAATCCCAGCAGACGTCTTTTCTTTTAAAGCGCCTTTTGGAACTCTTACAGTGGGATTCCTTAGGTTTGTCCCGGGTTCTTCTAGACTTGGATCTATGAACTTTTTTAGAAATAGATGAGCCCTGCTTTCCAGAAGTGCTAGGTTCCCTTTTTCTAGAGGGAGGAATGGCTGTAACAAAGCCAAAGTCTTGACAGAGTACTACTCGTCTTTACTCAGCAACAGGAGAAAAGATGAAGATTAATTTTAAGCTTTCTAAAGCTCATATTTGCAATAATAATATCTGTCTTGTTAATGATTTTGTCATTACTGAAGATATCAATGAAGATATTATTTTAGGTTTACCCTTTATTAATCAGATAAAACCTTATACTGATAATTTTGATGGCATTCATTCTACTGTCCTTGAGCAGAAATTATTCTTTCCATTTGTTAAAACTCTTTCCCTTAAAGAACAGGATTTTATTAAAGAGAAAACCATCTTTAAAATAAATCGTCTTTCTAATCATATATTTTCTTTACAAAAGGAAATCAAAATCAAAGAAATTGAACAAATTTTAAAAACCCCGGGAATGGTAACTAAGATTGCCATCCTAGAAAATAATTTTCAAAAAGAAATTTGTTCAGACTTTCCTAATGCCTTTTGGGAACGAAAAAAGCATTTGGTTGAACTCCCATACATAGCTGATTTCAGTGAATTATCTATTCCCTCCCATAAAGTCTAGACCAATTCAGATGAATCAAGGCATGATGGAAGTTTGCAAAACTGAGATAAATCATTTATTAAAAAATGGTATTATCAGACCCTCTAATTCTCCTTGGAGTTGCTCTTCCTTTTATGTTAATAACAACGCAGAAAAGGAAAGAGGTTCTCCCAGACTTGTGATTAATTACAAGCCCCTTAATGCTGTCCTTAAATGGATCCGCCACCCGATCCCTAATAAAAGAGATCTCCTAAAACGAACTTATAGAGCCAACCTCTATAGTAAGTCCGATATGAAATCTGGGTTCTGGCAAATCCGAATTGCCAAAAAGGACAAATATAAGATAGCATTCAATGTTCCTTTTGGACATTACGAATAGAACGTCTTACCATTTGGGCTCAAGAACGCCCCCTCTGAATTTCAAAACATTATGAATAATATATTTAATCCTCATAGTCATATGTCCATAGTCTACATAGATGATGTTTTAATATTCTCCGAGGACATCGATTCTCATTTTAAACACCTTAATATATTTTTTAAGATTGTTAAAACCAATGGCCTAGTCATTAGCGCCAAGAAAATTAAGCTTTTCCAAACCAGAATTAGATTCTTAGGTCATGACCTTTACCAAGGTAGTCACAGACCCATTTGCAGGGCCATTGAATTCTCTGCGAAATTTCCTGATGAAATCACTGACAAAACCCAGCTTCAAAGGATTTTAGGCAGCCTTAACTATGTGGCAGACTTCATCCCCAACATTAGGACGGTTTGTGAACCCTTTTACAAAAGACTTAGAAAAATCCCGGTACCTTGGAGTATTGATCAGACTAATGCTATCTAGAAAGTCAAAACACTTGTCCAAAACCTCCCCTGCCTAGGAATTTCTAATCCTGAAGCCTTTATGATTGTTGAAACAGATGCTTCCGATATTGGCTACGGAGGAATCCTTAAACAAAAATCCCTCCTAATACTGAAGAAGTTTTAGTTAGATTCACCTCAGGAGTCTGGAATTCTGCCCAACACAATTACAGCACTGTCAAAAAAGAAATTTTGTCTATAGTACTATGTATTACCAAATTTCAAGATGACTTGATAAACAAGGAGTTTTTACTCAGAGTGGATGATTGTAAATCCGCTAAAGAAATCTTGCAAAAGGATGTTAAAAACATTGTTTCCAAGCAAATTTTTGATAGGTGGCAAGCTCTGCTCTCTAGTTTTGATTTTCAAATCGAATTTATTAAAGGAGAAAACAATTTCCTTCCCGATTTCCTAACTAGAGAATTTTTGCAGAATCAACATGAGTAAATCTCATCATCCAAATTCTCCTTTCAAAGGAGCCAGACCTACGCCAGTAAAGAAGGCGACAGTCCTTCCCTTTTTACCACCAGTGGGAATGACCCAGCTTAGACCAAGGCCGCCGCCTCCAAGACCCTTGGTGCCATCCCCAGGACAACTCGGAGCAGGGTTCCCTCCCTTGGCAGGACCACCAGCATCATCTTTGTATGCTATATTCAAGAACAGGTATTCAGTACTAATAGAGCCAGCAGATCCTAGAAATACTGCAAGCTCCAGTACAACGGAAAAACCTAAATCAACCTCTTCAGTTCTGACAAAGAAGAGTTATGAAATAAAGATCCCAGAATCTTTCTCCCAGGCGGTAAATCCCAGATTAGTCCCATCAGTTTCTAGCAAAGAAACTCTGACACAAGGAAAAGAAGAAACCTTCGATTTTCTAGCCACACAGACATTACCATTAATGGCATTAGACAAAGAATATGAAGGTTTTAAACCAAAAGATCTCACCAAGCCCTGTTACACAAATGACAACTTTGTTGAAATAGATGATCCTCTGAAAACAAGATTCTATTTCGAAGCCATCCTGGCTGACACAGATTCAATCGAAGTAGAACACACATATGATGAGAAAAATCCTGAGTATATTCAATACTCAAGAGTAACACTAAAGAGAATTTTATCTCCCTTCATCTGGCTTGTAGGTCATCTACAGACACCAATTAACCTCTCAATGGAGCATAGACCCCAGACTTACAATTGGTACATCTACAGAGATGCTTGGTTTAACTTTATGTATGTTCGTCCAGGACATACTTGGTTTATCAAATACAGCACAGAATTCGCAAGTTCTATCATCCCCAGATGGTTCTACGACTGGTGGAATTATTTCGGAGGGCGAAAAGAAATCTTTCCAAAATAGTTCATACCCAGATATGAAGAATTTCAAGTCACAGAAGAGATTACCACTCTCCCAGACCACATAAAATTGTGTAAATTTTTTATTAAAAAAAGAGTCTCCTACATAATCAGTTGGAGTTTTACCATTTTTGAATTCGACAGAATTAAGTACTTGTCCAAAGAGATAAGAGTTAAAGGATGGGTTCCTGCTTCCAAAAATCAGAAGGATAAGGGACCAAAGAAAACATCATCATCTCCCTCAAAAGACCAACTCAAAGCAAGGCTTCAACAAGCCCTAAGCCATATTGAAGACTTCGAGGAAGAAGACTTATTACAGATGATCAAAGAAGCTGAGTCATCTAGTGACAATGACAACGGAGACATGCTATGCCCCAAAGGAATAGCAAAAACCTACCAAAGTTTTCAAGGTAACTATTATGATTAGTAAAACGACCCTTGAGAAAAGTAGAGGTCCAAAGGACTGGAATTACTTTCTGTAAAAGGAGTCATTATTAGTCAGGATAAGAATCTTGACAGCTTTCCAAAGGGACCCACCATCCACCAGATGTCGGCCATCAAATTGTCGGCAACATCTCAGCCTTACACTTGTTCACTTTAGATGAACTTACTTTATTTTCTCAGTCTATAAAAGGACCCTAAATCTGTTAAGAGAAGGGCATCAAAAAATATCCCTCTCTGATAATTACCTACTACTCCCCTGTAATCTCCTTAATGCTTCCGCAATATGTTTCAGTTTGTTAAATAAATAAAACTTTATAAGTTTTCTTAATCTTCTTATTATATACACTTTTACTCACTTCTATCCTGAAAAACAAAACTGGTATCAGAGCCATGTTGGTTGTGTATAAACTTAGCATGAGCAACTAAGTTTATATACTGACGGAAAGCATGGACATAGATATTTTCATAATAAATTAATTATTTTGACTATAATCAGATTCTTTAGTTTATTATCGTTCTTTATTTATCTTTTTATACTGCTTGTATCCTGTGTGAGGTTTCTATTTGTCTCTCTGGTTTGAGGTTTCTGATTAATATCCGGTTTAAGGTGTTGGTTAGCCAAGTGATTGGTCGTTGCCAGGGTGTGCGTTAGACCTATAGGTGATCCCTCCGCCGAGATAACCATAGAGAGAAACAAGTGTAAATCCAATAGAACTTAGATACTGCAGTATTTCTCAAAGATAGTTAAAGATCTTTAATTTTCTAAATTACTCTGTTTATTTTCTCATTACTTAATTTGTTTGATTATTATCTTTCTTACGTTGCTTTCCAGTAGTATCTCTCTTCTCCATGAGTGATACCCAAAACATTTTGAATACTGTTAATATTTCTTCTCAGGCAACTGTTCTTTATTTATCTTTATGGCCTTGCTCATTTTGAGCCACAAAATGTCAAGAAGGTGATACACCTACTTGGCCATTTTACATGGGCTTTGTTGGACTTAACCTTATTGGGCCTTGGCTGCCAATTCTTTCCCTTTCTTTCACTTCTTTGGGCCATAATTTATTCAAGTGGGTGATGGGTGTACTTGGCCCTCTAAGCTAGTCAAAATAGTCTTAGTAGGTGATGCACCCACCTAGTTCTTTAGGCTGGTCAATAAGTCAAAGTAGGTGATGCACCTACTTGTCACCTACTAGCTTAGTTAAGTCAAGCAAGCAGCTCACTTATTTTATTCTATTTTCTAATTTCTAATCCCTTTTGCTTTAACTTAACACTTCACCCTAAATATTTACTCAAATACAACCTTACCATCTCGAGTTTAAATACTTTTGTCGAGGTTAACTTGGCCGTTTACGTGCTGAACTGAATGGGGCATTACAGCACCTCCCAATACACATTAAACTATCACTGCTCATATAAGAAACTCGGTCCCTCACCTATACGACAAGGCTATATCAAGTGATATATGAATAGGACTAGTATATGCAGAATACGGGATGTTACATCCTCCCCTTCTTAGGAACATTCGTCCTCGAATGATATTAAAGTTAACCAGCCCAAACAAGCTCAAGCCTAAGTTAAGTACCACTATTAGACAGATAATATATATAGACTTATACTTACTCGTTAATGCCTCAACTCAACACTTCCACCTTTCTCATCGGACTGAAATAGATGAGGATACTTGGATTTCATCACTTCTTCCGCTTCCCATGTAACTTCTTCTACTTGTTGGTTTCTCCACAATACTTTTACGGAAGCTACTTCCTTATTTCTTAGCCTCTTAACTTGGCGATCCAGAATAGCAATGGGTACTTCTTCATAAGTGAGATCTCCCATAACTTGTACATCTTCAGTAGGAGTAATACGAGATGGGTCACCTATACACTTTCGAAGCATTGAGACATGAAATACTGGATGGACTGTTGAAAGCTCTTGGGGTAGCTCTAACTCATATGCGACTTGGCCAACTCTTCGAATAATATTATATGGCCCTATATAGCATGGACTTAACTTTCCCTTTTTACCAAATCTCATCACCCCTTTCATTGGTGACACCTTCAAAAATACCCAATCTCCTATAGCAAACTCCAGCCCTCTTCTTCTAATATCTGCATATGATTTGTATCGACTTTGAGCCGTTGCCAGCCGCTGTTGTATCACCTTAACTTTTTCCATAGCTTGATGAACAAGATCTGGCCCAAATAAGGTAGTTTCACCCACTTCAAACCATCCGATTGGTGATCTACACTTCCTCCCATATAAAGCTTCATAAGGTGCCATTTTGATACTTGAATGGTAGCTATTGTTGTAAGAAAACTCAATAAGTGGTAAATGGTCATCCCAGCTACCTTTAAAGTCCAATACATAAGCTCGTAACAAATCCTCAAGTGTTTGGATTATACGTTCTGCCTGACCATCCGTTTGAGGGTGAAAGGCCGTACTTAAATTCACTTGTGTTCCCAAACTCTTCTAAAATGATTTCCAAAAATTCGCGGTGAATTGAGCTCCCCTATCAGATATAATAGAGATTGGAATTCCATGTAGCCGAACTATCTCTTTAATATACAACCTTGCATACTCTTCAACTGTATAAGTAGCCTTAACCAGCAAGAAGTGGGCTGATTTGGTGAGTCTATCAACTATCACCCATATGGATTCAAACTTCCGAAATGAGCGAGGAAGATTTAAATGTCCCTATTTGTACTATCCTTAGAGATGGCCGTCTCCTTAATTTTGATGATTCTATTCAAGGAGTCTTACAAAGTAACCTAGCCAATGGCCCAGTTTACTTCAATTGTTACCCAAACTTTTCGGTTGATATAAATGACCCTAATGTTATGGATACCTTGACTCTTAATGTTAAGACCAAGAACATGAATAGTAAAATCAATACTAGGGAAATAGCCATCATCTATAGAGTTTATTATAGATATTAACCTCTCTAGCCCCTAAAGCTAGAATTGAAGATGTCAAAGGAGTTACAATTGTCATGGAAGCCAACCAAGAGCATGGCACTACCTTTGTTCCAAGGTTGTTGAAATTGAACGACATCCTTCATAATAATGATTGGCATTTTGAGGCAATAACTCAGCCTCTTCCCCTTCACCCAGAAAGATCCCAAATTGAAAGGGTTATCCAATACCCTGACGGATCGATAGATCTAAAATTTCTTGGTGAAACTGATAGTAGAGCGTCTTCGTATCGAAGATCGACATCTACGAGACCGTCTACTTCCAAACCCTCGGAGGAACGAGGAAGTGATGAAGATGACAATGCTAAAGGCAAAGTCGTCGGGGTTGATTTCTCTCAAGAAATCCCTAAAGTCCATTATCAGGAACCTGATAGTTCCCATAATAGTCCTACGCCCTCGGAGATGTTAGGAGACCCTGGATGTAAAGTCATCAGATCTGATGACGATTACACCCCGGACCTCAAAGCCCTTAAAATTCTTTGGGATGACCCAAGAAACAAACCTAAGAGAGACTGGTATTTTGGCACATATGATGCTAAACAACAGTCCCTCTATGGAAAAGACTGGATCAAAGATATGAAGAGAATCCGATGTGATATCGAGTTCTTCAGGTGGTTTGAAATTACCGGCAAACTTGACCATCAACAAGAATCTTTAAAGGTTCTCGTACAGAGATGGCATACCCAGTCTAATAGAATAGTGAGGCTATTATTCCCCCTCTTGAAGGGATAAAAATTTCCCATTCTAATAAAGTCATCTTAGCCTCTCCTTTCAAGCTTAATAGCGAGAAAAATCCTGACCAAACTTCTAAACCAGTCACTACTGGAGACATAGACAAAGTAGTTGAACAAAACAACTACACCAACCAACTTCTTCATGTCATCTCTAGGCAGATAGAAGAAAAAACTCACCTCTCTAGCATTCCTGCCCCCTCTAAGGCTAGTACTAGCAGCGCTATTGAAACCAATCCCATCTTTAAGATGACAGAATTCAGTAAGGATAAGTTCCCCAAACTTTCTGAAAACTTTGATGCCTCGGGAAAAATCCTTGAACAAATCAGTGAGAAACTAGCCAAATTCTCCATTACCAAACCAAGAGATACCCTTACCACCATCCAAGAAGAAGGAAAAAACCTTAGTAAACTTACCAATACTCGGTTTCATACCCATAAGAATTACTACCAAAAGCCTTCTTTTCCTGACATGCAGTTTGAAGAAAATACTTTCCTTTCAACTAGCTCTCATGATGGTACAGGTATTACCGAATGGAACATAGACGAATTAGCCGAACACCAGGTTTACAATAAGCTCCATGAAATGGGAGTTGCTATCACCGCTTATAAAATTAGGAATGCCTCAGACAAAAAAACCGCCACTATGGTCGCTGCAGGCTTCACTGGCATGCTCAGACTTTGGTGGGACAACTGCCTCACAGAAGATGTCAAGGCAGCCATCAACAATGCTACAACCATCGAGTCTATAGTCAAAACTGAAAATGGTGTTGACATAGTTACTCAAGTTCAGAAGGAGGACGCTTCGCAACTCTCCTCTATCTTATAGCTAAACACTTTGTAGGTGAACCCAAGCTCTTTCAAGATAGAAGTTGGAAATCCTTAACAACCTTTCTTGCCCAAAACTCACTGACTTCAGGTGGTACAAAGATACCTTTTTAGTTAAGGTAATGATCTGACCTGACTGCAACCATGACTTCTGGAAAGAAAGATTTATTAGTGGTCTACCCCCTCTCCTCACCGACAAGGTTAGAACCAAAATAAAGGATAGGTGCGATGGTAAAATCCCCTATAGTAATATGACTTACGGAGATATCGTTAGCATTATCAACACCGTAGTCCTAGAACTTTGCACTGATCTCAAGCTTAAACATCAGCTTAAAAAGGATCAAACCTCTTCTAAAAATGAACTAGGAAGTTTCTGTCAAGACTTTGGCTTTGTTACAGCCATTCCTCCCTCTAGAAAAAGGGAACCTAGCACTTCTGGAAAGCAGGGCTCATCTATTTCTAAAAAAGTTCATAGATCCAAGTCTAGAAGAACCCGGGACAAACCTAAGGAATCCCACCGTAAGAGTTCCAAAAGGCGCTTTAAAAGAAAAGACGTCTGCTGGGATTGCGGCAAAACGGGCTATATGGCTAACAATTGCCCAAACTCTAAGAAGAAGAAAAAGATCAACCAACTAGGCTTAGCTGATGATACCAAGGAACAGCTCCTCTCCATTTTAGAAGAGCAGTACTCTGACTCATCCAGTGAAGAGTACAGTGATAAAGAGGATATTAACCTCAACTACAGTTCTGACCAATCCCAATCTGGTGGCGATTGCCCCGATTGTGGGATATTCTGCTCTTGCCCTAAGCAGGTCATAGGTGTCTTGTCTAGCGACACTAGAGAAGCCCTCTTTGACGTCATTGAACATATCACTGACGAAGAAGCCAAAGCCAAATACCTTTTAGAACTTAAGAATATCATTCTTAATTCCAATAAGGCAAAAACACCTAGGGTCATAGAACCTTTTAACATGAAAAATGTTATGTCCAGATTTGAAAAACCTGTTGAACCTTCTGTTTCTGAACTTAGAGAGGAAGTTAACTCCCTAAAGAAAGAGGTTGGCAAAATCAGGACCAGACTTAGCAGTATAGAGCTTAGCGTCCTTACTAGTCAAGTCCTTAAGGATATCTCCTATTCCGAGGATAATAATCCTAGGAAAAGCTATTGAAATAGAACCTACCACCGGTTAGTTCCCCGGATCCATATCCGCCGGAGCAACTTCTGAAGCCCTCCCTGATCAGTTAGCTATAACTAACATCAGATCTTTGAGTGCCCACATACCCATTAAGATCATTATCAAGGACTTAGTATCAAACAAAGTCGCTCTCTTTGATACAGGTGCTGATCGCAACTGTATAGTTAAAGGTTTAATCCCTACTGAGTACCTAGAAAAAAGTACTACTCGTCTTTACTCAGCAACAGGAGAAAAGATGAAAATTAATTTTAAGCTTTCTAAAGCTCATATTTGCAATAATAATATCTGTCTTGTTAATGATTTTGTCATTACTGAAGATATCAATGAAGATATTATTTTAGGTTTACCCTTTATTAATAAGATAAAACCTTATACTGATAATTTTGATGGCATTCATTCTACTGTCCTTGAGCAGAAATTATTCTTTCCATTTATTAAAACTCTTTCCCTTAAAGAACAGGATTTTATTAAAGAGAAAACCATCTTTAAAATAAATCGTCTTTCTAATCATATATTTTCTTTACAAAAGGAAATCAAAATCAAAGAAATTGAACAAATTTTAAAAACCCCGGGAATGGTAACTAAGATTGCCATCCTAGAAAATAATTTTCAAAAAGAAATTTGTTCAGACTTCCCTAATGCCTTTTGGGAACGAAAAAAGCATTTGGTTGAACTCTCATACATAGCTGATTTCAGTGAATTATCTATTCCCTTCCATAAATTCTAGACCAATTCAGATGAATCAAGGCATGATGGAAGTTTGCAAAACTGAGATAAATCATTTATTAAAAAATGGTATTATCAGACCCTCTAATTCTCCTTGGAGCTGCTCTGCCTTTTATGTTAATAACAGCGTAGAAAAGGAAAGAGGTTAGAAGCCGCCACTATGGTTGCTGCAGGCTTCACTGGCATGCTCAGACATTGGTGGGACAACTGCCTCACAGAAGATGTCAAGGCAGCCATCAACAATGCTACAGCCATCGAGTTTATAGTCAAAACTGAAGCCCTCCCTGATCAGTTAGCTATAACTAACATCAGATCTTTGAGTGCCCGGTCTAACGCACACCCTAGCTACGACCAATCACTTGGCTAACCAACACCTTAAACCGGATATTAATCGGAAACCTCAAATTAGAGAGACAAATAGAAACCTCACACAGGATACAAGCAGTATAAAAAGATAAATAAAGA
Source organism: Jaltomata sinuosa (assembly GCA_003996215.1). NCBI lineage: Eukaryota > Viridiplantae > Streptophyta > Magnoliopsida > Solanales > Solanaceae > Jaltomata > Jaltomata sinuosa. Next base: position 742,626 of record QJPP01000026.1, read on the forward strand.
ACGATAATAAACTAAAGAATCTGATTATAGTCAAAATAATTAATTTATTATGAAAATATCTATCTCCATGCTTTCCGGCAGTATATAAACTTAGTTGCTCATGCTAAGTTTATACACGGCCAACATGGCTCTGACTTATCAGGGTTTCTAAATCACCTTGGAGTTGTTCTGCTTTCTACGTTAATAAAAACGCTGAGAAAGAAAGAGGAGCGCCAAGACTTGTGATCAACTATAAACCCTTAAACTCCATTTTAAAATAGATAAGGTATCCCATACCTAACAAAAGAGACCTTTTAAAAAGGATTTACAAAGCTAATATCTTTAGCAAATTTGATATGAAATCAGGATTCTGGCAAATCCAGATTTCTAAAAAAGATAAGTATAAAACTACATTCAATGTTCCTTTTGGACAATATGAATGGAATGTCATGCCTTTTGGGCTCAAGAATGCCCCTTCTGAATTTCAAAATATCATGAATTCCATATTCAATGATTACAGTTATATGTCTATTGTTTATATAGATGATGTGCTAATATTCTCTGAGGACATAGATTCTCATTTTAAACACCTCAATACTTTCTTTAAGATTGTCAAAAATAATGGTTTAGTTGTTAGCGCTAGTAAGATCAAGCTCTTCCAAACTACCATTAGATTTCTAGGTCATGACCTCTACCAAGGAGCTCATAAACCTATCTGCAGAGCCATAGAGTTCTCATCCAAGTTCCCCAATGAAATCCCTGATAAAACCCAACTTCAGAGATTCTTAGGGAGTCTTAATTATGTTGCTGACTTCATCCCAAAGGTCAGACAAGTCTGCGAGCCCCTCTATAAAAGGCTCAGAAAGAATCCAGTTCCCTGGAGTACTGATCAGACCTAAGCTGTAATTCAAATTAAGGCTTTGGTCCAAACCATTCCCTATCTAGGAATGCCCAATCCCAATGCTTTTATGATTGTTGAAACTGATGCTTCTGATGCAGGATATGGAGGAATCCTTAAACAAAAAGTAGATCTTGAATCTACAGAACAACTTGTTCGTTTTACATCCGGAATCTGGAATTCCGCACAAAGGAATTATTCAACTATTAAAAAAGAAATCTTGTCTATAGTGCTATGTATCACTAAGTTCCAAGATGATCTTATTAATAAAGAATTTCTACTTAGAGTAGATTGCAAATCTGCCAAAGAAATCTTGCAAAAAGATGTAAAAAACCTTGTTTCAAAATAGATTTTTGCTAGGTGGCAAGCCTTACTATCTAGTTTTGATTTCAAAATCAATTTTATTAAAGGAGAAGAAAATTCTCTACCAGATTTCCTAACCCGTGAATTTTTGCAGGGTAAGCATGAGGCCCTTTAGGCCAAACAAGGGAGAACAGCCTCCCAAAGCAAGAATGGCTAAACCATTTGCTCAGGCCCCTCCAACTCCAACTAAACCATAAGCTCCACAGAGGCCTTTATTAACTTTCCAAAACAAATTTACTGCTTTAGCAGATTATCCGATGTTACCTTCACCAATACAACCACCAAAGTTGTCCCTTCCTCCCCAGCCAAAGACTCTCAGTCTGAAAAAACCTTTTGACCAAGGAGCATCTTCCAGCTCCATACAAATCAAAGAGAATTACGCCATGAAGGTTCCTGAATCCTTCGCACAAGCAGTTAATCCTGAGTTAACAAAAACTACTCCAAAGACAAAACCAAAAGAAGAAACTTTTAATTTTGTCATTTCACAGGTACTACCAGTGATGGCACTCAACAAAGAGTTTGGCAATGTTAGTACAACTGCATTAATCAAACCTTGCTACACCAATGCAAATTATGTGGATAATGATAATCCACTCAAAACAAGAAGGTACTATGAAGCCATTCTCGTGGATACTGATTCCATAGAGTTTGAACACACCAGGGACGAAAAAGATCTCGAGTTTATCAAGTTTTCAAGATTCACCATCAAGAGAATCCTAGATCCTTTTGAATGGTTCGTAGATCACCTACACACTCCTATCAACTTGTCTATGGAACATAGGCCCCAAACGTACAACTGGTATGACTACAAGTCTGCATGGATGAATTTCATCTACCTAAGGCCAAGACACACTTGGTTTGTCAAATATGATCCAAGAGTTATGAAGTCTATCATTCCTAGATGGTTCTATGAATGGTGGAATCTATTCGGGGGGGTCAAAGAAACCCTCCCCCAGCAATTTCTCAACAAGTTTGAAGAATTCCAAACCAAGGAAGAAATTACAATGTTACCAGAGCATATTAAATTATGCAAATATCATATCCAGAAAAAGGATCTCCTATATTATCTCCTGGGATTTCTCCAAAAGTGAAATTGACAGGATAAATTATTTGTACAAACAGATACTAGTCAAAGGATGGGCTCCTAAACCCAAAGACCAGGCGAGTTCATCGTCATCATCATCCAAAGTTCAAGGTTCCAAGATTTCATCAAAAGCTACACTCAAGCAAAAGCTCGAGGAAGCTTTGAATAACTTGGATAGTTACAATGAAGATCAGATCATGAAAATGATCGAAGATGCTGCATCCACAGAAAGTGGTAGTGAAGACAACGGAGACATGTGTCAACCCAAAGGCATAGCCTTGGCTTACATGGACCCCAATTACGAATAGGAAAAGGACCTTTGAGGAAAAGTAGAGACAAAGCCGGAATTACTTTTCCCAAGAGGCATTTCACTATTCTTAACTGGCATCCAATGAGAAGCTAAAAGACAAAACCTGGGCCCATATAGACCCACTATCTTTACTTTATAAAAAGTAGAAGGACCCCCACAAAAGTGTCGGCAAGATCTACGCCATCCAAAGTATCGGCAAAATCTTGATCGTCCATCTGTTATCCTACTAGTATAGATAGGCATTCCATTTTCTCTATATAAGGGGAACTTCTCATTTGTAAGAGGCATCAGAAAATTTACCATATTCTGAAAACCTCTCTCTTAAAACATTTCCTTTTCTCTTCATATATAGCTCCTGCTGTAATCATATTATGCAATAAAATATATTGTAAGTTTTCTATCATTTTCAATATTTCATTAGGTATACACCTTCGTCCCTTTTAATGGTAGAGGAACTGCTAGTTCTAGTGGAGTTCAAAATCGTACATATGCTCTAGCGGAATGACAGAATTTGGAGGCTTCACCTGATGTGGTTACAGGTACATTGTCCATCTTTTCATATAATGTATATGCATTAATTGATCCAGGCTCTACATTATCATATGTAACTCCATTGATTGCTGGAAAGTTTGAAGGAACGCCAGAATTATTGGTTAAACCATTTGAAGTATTTACGCCAACTAGCGAGTCTATTATAGCTAGAAAAGTCTATCGTAATTGCATAGTCACTGTTTGTGACCGTAACATATTGGCTGACCTTGTTGAGCTAGATATGATAGATTTTGACGTTATAATAGGTATGGATTGGTTGGCTTCATGTTATGCCATGGTAGATTGCCGAGCTAAGAGGGTGAGTTTCTATTCTCCAAAAGAGGCAGTCCTTGAATGGAAAGGTAATGTTGGGACACCAAGAGGTAAGTTTATTTCTTATCTTAAGGCAAAGAAGATGATGTCCAAAGGGTACATATGTCATCTAGTGAGAGTGAGAGATTAGATGCAGAGCCACTAGATCTTCATTCTATTCCAGTGGTAAATGAATTTTCTGATGTATTTCCCGAAGAGCTTCCAGGTTTGCCTCCAGAAAGAGAGATAGAGTTTGGCATTGATGTGATTCCAGGTACTCAACCCATCTACATCCCTCCATATAGGATGGCCCCAGCAGAATTACGAGAATTGAAGGAGCAATTAAAAGATTTGTTAGAAAAGGGATTCATAAAGCTTAGTATATCCCCTTGGGGAGCACCGGTTTTATTTGTACGTAAGAAAGATGGCTCATTGAGAATGTGTATTGACTATCGGTAGTTGAATAAGGTGACAATTAAGAACAAATATCCCCTTCCTAGGATTGATGATTTGTTTGACCAGTTACAGGGTGCTAAGTGTTTCTCAAAGATTGATTTGAGGTCGGGTTATCATCAAGTAAAAGTCAAAGAGAAAGATATACCCAAGATAGCTTTCCGAACACGGTATGGTCATTTTGAATTTTTAGTTATGTCATTTGGGCTAACAAATGCACCAGCAGCTTTTATGGATCTGATGAATAGGGTGTTCAAGCCATTCTTGGACATGTTTGTGATTGTATTCATAGATGATATCTTGGTCTATTCAAGATCAAAGGAGGACCATGCTAATCACTTGTGGCAGGTGTTACAGGTTCTTCGTGATCGTAAGCTATATGCAAAGTTTTCTAAATGTGAGTTTTGGTTAAAATCTATGGCATTCTTGGGTCATATTGTCTCTGATGAAGGAATAAGGGTTGATACTCAAAATATAGAAGCCGTGAAGAACTGGCCAAGACCTACAACACCTACGGAGGTTCGTAGTTTCCTTGGGTTGGCAGGTTATTATAGAAGGTTCGTTGAGGGATTTTTGTCACGCCTCAAATTACATTTAGACGAACAAGCACTCGATGCCCTAAAGGCCCAAGAGAACCAACTTATAACCTGTGATTCATCATGCATATAACTATGACAATTAGGAAGCTTTGACTATAGATAAGCTGCCTGAATAACAAGACCAACATAGATAGGCCCAAAACTTATGTACACAATCTGGCCATTGAGGCCACAACTATTAAGAGCAAAGACATAACTAAGTTTTACTTTAACATTGGTCTACAAAGCCTCTACAAGATAGACAAACTTAGTTTAGGTCGGGACAGGGCCCCGCCTTACCCTTAACTATACAATACCCAAAATATATACCAAAGACTTGGTAAAGCCCCGAATCAACCTGGAGCTCACCAACAGCAGCCGAGTGTCCTGTGCTCCTACTGGGGAGGTCTACTAGCCAGAGTACATGTGCCTGTGGCATGAAATGCAGCGTCCCCATGAGGGACGTCAGTACGAGAGAATGTACTGAATATGTAAGGCATAAAGTAAACCATATGTAAACAAGAGCTCAAATAGAATCAGGTATCAGTGCATAAACATGTAAATAAGAATAAAAGATCACATTTGCTTAGACTTGTGAAATCATGTATATTACGTTCTTTGGTTACTCTTCTTTGCTTTATGACCATTGTAAGACATGTAATACACGTGACCAACTGATCAGTGGTAGAAGAGGAGTCCCATGCTAGGCAATTTAACCCCTGGGATGCTGCCCTCATAAATATACAAATTGGGATCGACCCATGCTAGGCTTTCGCCCCTAGGCTGCCACCCATAAGTACACAAATAGGGATCGACCCATGCTAGGCTTTCACCCCTGGGCTGCCACCCACACATATACAGATTACTTCATTTAGTTTCTTTAATCTTTGAGATTGTTACTTTGGTGGTTGTAACCTTTATTGAGCTCAAAACTATGGACCAGTAGTAGAAGACATGTGAACATGCACTTAAGGCAGTAACAATGATATAAGGAGCAAACATAATATCAACGTACTGTTTAGGAGCTTATATGATACAATGAACCTCATCTGGCTTAGAGAATAACTCACAAAGCTTGCTGTTGAAAGTACCTTTACTAGGAAACTCACTTCGTTGGTAACAACACAAATATAAGAGTTCATGCCAAGGAATATGAAACTGAGAAACCTTACATACCTTGTTGTGTAACTCGGATATTACAATGAATTAAGCTTCCCCCTTTCAGATTATTTATCTATAATGAAATACGTGGCAAAACTAGTATTAGTAGCTAATTAACTAATTTGGGCTACTTGATCCCACTAAATCAGTAACTAGGCAGTAAGCTCGTAATTGATCAAACCAAGAGTGTTCCTTTCACCTCTTCTCTTCTAAACATATCTACATACTGTACGACCTTCTCATAAGGTCCCTTGAAACTCTTCCGACTTCATAACATATACCAAACAACATACAAAGGTGTGCAGGCAGCAAGTTAACATAACACCCAATTAAGTGGTGTATTACCACACCCTCCTTCCATACTTCAATACAACTTCACACACCTTTTACAAGTTCAACCAAGTTGTCCCAAATATATACACATAAAACCGCTCCTAAAACAATCCCAAACATCCTTCAACATAATAAGAAAGTATTTTAACTCAAGGATTCCAATCACTACCCCATGGTTCTTGACACAAACACATACAGAATTCTCCATCAAACTTGCATATAAAAAGGGGTAAAAATGGGCAGTAACTTTACCTTAAATTCTGAAAATCTGTCCTCCTAACTTGTACTTCTTCAAGAGCTTGAACTCCCCTTCAACTTAGCTTGAAAAGAGGGAGAATACTTAAGAACCCTAATGGTATTTTATGGCTGCTATGTGAAGCTAAGAGAGAGAGAAAGAAAGAACTTCTAAAATCTATTTTTTTTCAAGTTAAAATGAGTGAAATGAGCTGGTCTTAACCCCTTTAAAGGGGGGCTGCTTTGGCCGACTTTCCTTGCTCATTTTGAGCCACAAAATGTCAAGAAGGTGATACACCTACTTGGCCATTTTACATGGGCTTTGTTGGACTTAACCTTATTGGGCCTTGGCTGCCAATTCTTTCCCTTTCTTTCACTTCTTTGGGCCAGAATTTATTCAAGTGGGTGATGGGTGTACTTGGCCCTCTAAGCTAGTCAAAATAGTCTTAGTAGGTGATGCACCTACCTAGTTCTTTAGGCTGGTCAATAAGTCAAAGTAGGTGATGCACCTACTTGTCACCTACTAGCTTAGTTAAGTCAAGCAAGCAGCTCACTTATTTTATTCTATTTTCTAATTTCTAATCCCTTTTGCTTTAACTTAACACTTCACCCTAAATATTTACTCAAATACAACCTTACCATCTCGAGTTTAAATACTTTTGTCGAGGTTAACTTGGCCGTTTACGTGCTGAACTGAATGGGGCATTACAGCACCTCCCAATACACATTAAACTATCACTGCTCATATAAGAAACTCGGTCCCTCACCTATACGACAAGGCTATATCAAGTGATATATGAATAGGACTAGTATATGCAGAATACGGGATGTTACATCCTCCCCTTCTTAGGAACATTCGTCCTCGAATGATATTAAAGTTAACCAGCCCAAACAAGCTCAAGCCTAAGTTAAGTACCACTATTAGACAGATAATATATATAGACTTAAACTTACTCGTTAATGCCTCAACTCGACACTTCCACCTTTCTCATCGGACTGAAATAGATGAGGATACTTGGATTTCATCGCTTCTTCCACTTCCCATGTAACTTCTTCTACTTGTTGGTTTCTCCACAATACTTTTACGGAAGCTACTTCCTTATTTCTTAGCCTCTTAACTTGGCGATCCAGAATAGCAATGGGTACTTCTTCATAAGTGAGATCTCCCATAATTTGTAGATCTTCAGTAGGAGTAATACAAGATGGGTCACCTATACACTTTCGAAGCATTAAGACATGAAATACCGAATGGACTGTTGAAAGCTCTTGGGGTAGCTCTAACTCATATGCGACTTGGCCAACTCTTCGAATAATATTATATGGCCCTATATAGCGTGGACTTAACTTTCCCTTTTTACCAAATCTCATCACCCCTTTCATTGGTGACACCTTCAAAAATACCTAATCTCCTATAGCAAACTCCAGCCCTCTTCTTCTAATATCTGCATATGATTTGTATCGACTTTGAGCCATTGCCAGCCGCTGTTGTATCACCTTAACTTTTTCCATAGCTTGATGAACAAGATCTGGCCCAAATAAGGTAGTTTCACCCACTTCAAACCATCCGATTGGTGATCTACACTTCCTCCCATATAAAGCTTCATAAGGTGCCATTTTGATACTTGAATGGTAGCTATTGTTGTAAGAAAACTCAATAAGTGGTAAATGGTCATCCCAACTACCTTTAAAGTCCAATACACAAGCTCGTAACATATCCTAAAGTGTTTGGATTGTACGTTTTGCCTGACCATCCATTTGAGGGTGAAAGGCCGTACTTAAATTCACTTGTGTTCCCAAACTCTTCTGAAATGATTTCCAAAAATTCACGGTGAATTGAGCTCCCCTATCAGATATAATAGAGATTGGAATTCCATGTAGCCGAACTATCTCTTTAATATACAACCTTGCATACTCTTCAACTGTATAAGTAGCCTTAACCGGCAAGAAGTGGGCTGATTTGGTGAGTCTATCAACTATCACCCATATGGATTCAAACTTCCGAAATGAGCGAGGCAGACCAGTGACAAAATCCATGTTGATCATGTCCCACTTCCAAATTGGAAGGTCTATATGTTGCATATAACCTCCAGGCTTTTGGTGCTCTACTTTAACTTGTTGACAATTTGGACATTGAGAAACAAATTCTGCAATGTTCTTCTTCATGTCACTCCACCAATACACTTCTTTCAAGTCATGATACATTTTAGTTGAGCCCAGATGGATAGAATATCTTGAATGATGTGCTTCTGTCATAATTCTCTCCCTTAGTCCATCTATATTAGGCACACACAATCTGTTTTGGCACTGGAGTACTTTGTTTTGCGTAAGCTCAAATGCCTTTGTCACCCCTTTTTGTACATTCTCCTTAAGCTGTAATAGAATAGGATCCTTATATTGCTTCTCTTTTACTTCGACTACTAATGAGGATTCTGCTGCATTTTGCACAATAATCCCTTCATCTTGAGATTCAAGAAGGCGAACCCCCAAGCTAGCTAGTTGGTATAGATCCTTAGCTATTCTTTGTCTTTCCATGGACTGCCCATAGGTGTTTGCCATTGTCCTACGACTTAAAGCATCAGCCACCACATTTGTTTTCCCCGGATGATACAAGATATCAACATCATAATCTTTTAATAACTCAAGCCATCTTTGTTGCCTCAGATTCAGATCCTTCTGCTTAAAGATATATTGCAAGATCTTATGGTCCGTATATATGTCAACATGAACCCCATACAAGTAGTGGCGCCATATCTTTAAAGCAAATACAACCGCTGCTAGCTCTAGATCATGGGTTGGATAATTTTTCTCATGTGGCCGCAACTGTCTTGAGGCATAAGCTATTACTTTACCATGCTGCATCAATACGCATCCTAAGCCCACTCCCGATGCATCACAATACACTGCATACCCTTCTATGCCTTCTGGAAGTACCAATATAGGTGTAGAAGTCAACTTATTTTTCAGCTCTTGGAAGCTTCTTTCGCATGCATCGCTCCATTGGAACTTGGCTGCCTTGTGTGTTAGCTTTGTTAAGGGTGCAGAAATAGAGGAAAATCCCTCAACGAACCTTCTATAATAACCTGCCAACCCAAGGAAACTACGAACCTCCGTAGGTGTTGTAGGTCTTGGCCAGTTCTTCACGGCTTCTATCTTTTGAGTATCAACCCTTATTCCTTCATCAGAGACAATATGACCCAAGAATGCCATAGATTTTAACCAAAACTCACATTTAGAAAACTTTGCATATAGCTTACGATCACGAAGAACTTGTAACACCTGCCACAAGTGATTAGCATGGTCCTCCTTTGATCTTGAATAGACCAAGATATCATCTATGAATACAATCACAAACACATCCAAGAATGGCTTGAACACCCTATTCATCAGATCCATAAAAGCTGCTGGTGCATTTGTTAGCCCAAATGACATAACTAAAAATTCAAAATGACCATACCGTGTTCGGAAAGCTGTCTTGGGTATATCTTTCTCTTTGACTTTTACTTGATGATAACCCGACCTCAAATCAATCTTCGAGAAACACTTAGCACCCTGTAACTGGTCAAACAAATCATCAATCCTAGGAAGGGGATATTTGTTCTTAATTGTCACCTGATTCAACTGCCGATAGTCAATACACATTTTCAATGAGCCATCTTTCTTACGTACAAATAAAACCGGTGCTCCCCAAGGAGATATACTAGGCTTTATGAATCCCTTTTCTAATAAATCTTTTAATTGCTCCTTCAATTCTCGTATTTCTGCAGGGGCTATCCTATATGGAGGGATGGAGATGGGTTGAGTACCTGGAATTACATCAATACCAAACTCTATCTCTCATTCTGGAGGCACACCTGGAAGCTCTTCGGGAAATACATCAGAAAATTCATTTACCACTGGAATAGACTAAAGATCTAGTGGCTCCGCATCTATATCTCTCACTCTCACTAGATGACATATGTACCCTTTGGACATCATCTTCTTTGCCTTAAGATAAGAAATAAACTTACCTCTTGGTGTCCCAACATTACCTTTCCATTCAAGGACTGCCTCTTTTGGAAAATGGAAACTCACTCTCTTAGCTCGGCAATCTACCGTGGTATAACTTGAAGCCAACCAATCTATACCCATTATAACGTCAAAATCTATCATATCTAGCTCAACAAGGTCAGCCAATGTGTTACGGTCACAAACAGTTACTATGCAATTACGATAGACTTTTCTAGCTATAATAGACTCGCTAGTTGGCGTAAATACTTCAAATGGTTTAACCAATAATTCTGGTGTTCCTTCAAACTTTCCAGCAAACAATGGAGTTACATATGATAATGTAGAGCCTGGATCAATTAATGCATATACATTATATGAAAAGATAGATAATGTACCTGTAACCACATCAGGTAAAGCCTCCAAATTCTGTCGTTCCGCTAGAGCATATGTACGATTTTGAACTCCACTAGAACTAGCAGTTCCTCTACCACCTCTACCACGACCTGTAGGCACCTGTGGCCCCCTACCTAAATAAGGCACCGATGATGATGATGCAGCAACCGATCCAGTAGGTTGTGCCATGCTACCCATGCCCCTTTGAGGGCAATTTCTCATCATGTGTCCCCGTGTACCAAACCAAAAACAAACATTTGTTCCAAGCCGACATATACCTGGATGATTTCTTCCACATTGTTTACAAGACTGTCTAGGAGGTCTTGGTTGGGTCGCACTTCCCTGTTCTTGGTACCCCACTACTTGTGAGCCTTGACTCTCACTCCTTTGCCCAAATTGATTAGCCCTAGACCCTTGAAACTGAGGTGGAGCGCTAGCTGTAGAGTAGGAAGATGATGGCCTAGGCAGTCTATTAGAAAACCGAGGCCTAAACTCACCTTGGGATGGTGTAAACTGGCCCATAGATCTGGCCCTCTTGGACTGCCCTCTTTCCGACTCTTGTGTCCTTCTCCTTTGCCTTTGATCCTCCATCTTTTGTGCAAAAGCTTGTATCCTTGCTATATCCATATCTTTGTTCAAAGCAGCAATAGTACAATCCCTAACCAGATATGAATTCAATCTATCCACGTAACGATTCTATCCTCCATAGTAGCTACTACATTAGGAGCATACCTGACCAAAGAATTAAACTTGAGACTATACTCTCTCACGCTCATATTCCCTTGGTGAAGATTTAAGAACTGAGTTGCATGGGCCTCCCGAATCTCCAATGGCAGATAATGGTCAAGGAATGCCTTTTTAAACTCTTTCCATTTAGCTGAAGGTGTATTTATACCCCTAGATTGTTTCCAAGCTTCGTACCACAATATAGCCACACCTTTTAATCTTTATGTTGCCAACTCAACTGCTTCCTTACCAGATACATGCATAATATCTAAGGTCCTTTGGATTTAATCAATAAAGTCTTGTGGATCTTCATTAGGATCTGACCCGGTAAATGATGGAGGGTCCAAATTAAGGAAATCACGTATCCGCACACTAGCTTCCCTATTTATACCACTAGTACCTACAATTGGACCTGCTTTCCCTTGTCCTTGACCAGCAAGTATACGAGTCAACAATTGGCCTGCATTCTTTAAATCTTGGTCAGTAGCATTAACCGGTGGTTCTTGGGGTGCTACTGCCCTCCTTAGCTCTTC